>JAJJWW010004909.1:0-43607 GCA_023531295.1 Papaver armeniacum
ACATTTCCCTAATAGTTTAGCAAACCAAAAATCAACTAAGCACCTTAGTCCCTTTGCTAAACCGATGTACAAATACAATCGCTTGTTCGATAAGACCAAAATAAAGATATCTCTGTTTTTATTATCAGGTTCTAATTATCCATATAAATTAGACCTTTAAGTTTTAAACAAGACAAGTACTAGGTTAGTTAACTAGCATTTCTTGTTAAGGTATTCGATTAGACTTGAATAACCGAAACCTCCACTTTGATAAGTTTAACTAAGATCATAATTAGTTTAGTTTCTCTTATCCGGAATCGAAATGGACTAAAAAATTCATCCCGTAAACCTTTTCTTTCGTTAAGCCATAAACAATTCATACAAACCAACTTGCATAATTATTCACCTTAACCGGAAGCAATTGAAACAACATAGACATTAAAGCACCGTAATTGCACCGAAATTTTGTAAGCCTAAACGATTGATACCACACAATAAAGCAAGATAACAATAGTTTTTCTTAACTGGAACTAATTGAATCACACACACATCCATACACACATAATGGAATAAAATATCAATTGTACCGAAATTTTGTTAAGCAAAAGCAATAAATATATGAAATAAAATCAGGCTTTTCTTAAACAGGAAAACAATTAACTAACAAGATTGTTACCTCAAATTTCGCATCCTCTTCTCCAATATGTTTGCGTCTTCTTCCATGGAGAATTGATATCGAAATATCATTATGTTGTCATCCTTATGCAAAACAAAAGAATAACAACAACCAACCTTTACCAGACAAAGGTTGAAAACAGGTTTTTAACTATTGCAAGCAAAAGTTGAAAACCCCGAAACACAAATGCTTTTATGCTAAACCAAAACCGATTCAACATATTGTGACTTTTTTACATATTGTTTATATCAGAACCCCTCATGATCCTTTAATAAAGCCTACCAACATGGGCTAGAACTTAATCCTGCTAAATCAAAAAGTCACCCAAACCATAAGGGTTCATAACATTATGAGATCGAATATCAAGGTAATAAAACCGAAATCAAACATCCCATAAACATAATAAGTTTTATAGTACTAAAGTTAAAATACTAAAAACATCATATTATTACACATAAAACCAGAACACAATTTTAAAGTTTTACCATACTTAAAACAAAATGTTCAAAAGATAAGCAGTCTTAAGGTTACAACAAGAACTAAGTAGATTTAGACAAAAGTATAAGAGCTTGAACTGGTGTCACTCAAGCCAAAGTCTTCATCGGATTATGTATCCTTATAATTTTCAGCAATCTGTGAGAGGTCTGAAGCAAGTTCTGGATGCTTGAGAGATGCAAATCTAACTTGGCGCTCCAGACAATCATTCCTCATACAAAGCCTTCGATAGAAGGTTTCAAGATAAGTATCTTGCACAGGAGTACTACTAGCAGCACTTGTGCTTGTTCCAGCATGACTTTGTCCCCTCATTCTATTGATAATAGTGTGATTATGAGGTTTTGGTATAAGTTTTTGAGAATCATTAGCACCAATTTCAAAAACACTGCAAATTCTTGTGATAAGACATGGAATTCCCATGCTCTTCCCACTACTTCAGACTCTTATCATTTGCTTGATAATAAAACCACAAAAATCAAAATTGGGGGTACATATTACCATATGATAAATCAGTTCAGCCACATCTCCACTCCATGTCACCTTGTACATATTGATGGTGCCAAATTAGGAACAACAAGTTTTCCAAAGAACTTGAGATGTTTTGAGATGCCCTTGATACAGATACTGTTTCCACTCTAGGAATTTCCACCAAGAACTTCAACAATATGTTCTTTGTTGAAATCACTGCCTTGAGGAAGAAATGTATTTTCTGGATTGCATCCCAGAAGATAGCCAATAACATTTCTATTAACTTCGAAGCATCGTCTTCGAACCATGGTGAAGAACCTACACCTCTTAGCATCCATAGCATACATGTTGCCATAGAATTCAGCAACAAGACTGGGTGACCCAGTATAGTTCCCAGTGTGAGTATCACCCCATTCATCCCTACTATGATACTGTTTATAGGTGAAAATCGTTTCTGTCGATTTCGGTAAATGCGGTAGGTGAGTGAGAAACTGGTTTAAACCCTAAACAAATGTGCTGCACGTGAGCACTTTATAGATTCGAGAGATCAATCTGTACAAGTCCGGCCTAAACCAAGAAATGGCCGTTCCAGACTTGCTTCGGTCACAAAGTGGAGGAGAAGGGTTGATTTGGGGAGGGAGCAGAGAAAGGTGTTGAGGAGAGTAGTATCTCGACTTGTATCAGAAAGTGAAAGCTTCGGAAGCTTGCAAGAGATGAAAGCTTTTTGGAGAGCTTGCAAAGTTGCCTTTCTGAGAGTGTAAGTGTAGTATATTTCTCCTGACCGAGACTTGTGTCTGGTGGAAATAGGTAAGACCTATTTATACAAGTCGAGATTGAAACGTACCCTGGCCTCATGAAGGAAGAGAGTAAAGGGTGAAATAATGGGAGGAGGTGGTAACCGCATGGTTTAATGGGTGAAAACGTTTTTCACCATTATTTCCTCTTTTATTTGACCGCTTTATTCCTATTCACGCTTTCTTAATTGTGAGCGTAGTGTACGCTGCATGCTGTGACCGCCAAACCAAAACCCAAAAGAAGAATCCCCCAGTTTTGTGTTGATATCTCGTTGGTTGCGCCTTGAGTGCAAGTGGTGCTGCTAATGGCGCGTGTGGCATGTGCCAATGGCATGTGCGGAATGCCTTGGTGGTAGGTTGCATGGTTTTGCAAGTTAGGCTACCAGCGTGTGTGTTTGGCATGTGCCAATGGCATGTATGGAATGCCTTGGTGGTAGGTTGCACGGTTTGCAAGTTAGGCTACCAGCGTGTGTGTTTGGCATGTGCCAATGGCACGTATGGCCATGTTGACCTAGTTGCAAGTCTTGCAAGCCTAGGGCGCTATATTTGGCGTGTGCCAATGGCATAGCGACTTGGAATATGGCTTGCGGCACGTATTGGCATGTGCCAATGGCATGTGCGGCCATGTTGACCTAGTTGCAAGTCTTTCAAGCCTAGGGCGCTATATTTGGCGTGTGCCAATGGCATAGCGGCTTGGAATATGGCTTGCGGCACGTATTGGCATGTGCCAATGGCATGTGCGACCATGTTGACCTAGTTGCAAGTCTTGCAAGCCTAGGGCGCTATATTTGGCGTGTGCCAATGGCATAACGGCTTGGAATATGGCTTGCGGCACGTATTGGCATGTGCCAATGGCACGTGCGGCCATGTTGACCTAGTTGCAAGTCTTGCAAGCCTAGGCGCTATATTTGGCGTGTGCCAATGGCATAGCGACTTGGAATATGGCTTGCGGCACGTATTGGCATGTGCCAATGGCACGTGCGGCCATGTTGACCTAGTTGCAAGTCTTGCAAGCCTAGGGCGCTATATTTGGCGTGTGCCAATGGCATAGCGACTTGGAATATGGCTTGCGGCACGTATTGGCATGTGCCAATGGCACGTGCGGCCATGTTGACCTAGTTGCAAGTCTTGCAAGCCTAGGGGCGCTATATTTGGCGTGTGCCAATGGCATAGCGACTTGGAATATGGCTTGCGGCACGTATTGGCATGTGCCAATGGCACGTGCGGCCATGTTGACCTAGTTGCAAGTCTTGCAAGCCTAGGGCGCTATATTTGGCGTGTGCCAATGGCATAGCGACTTGGAATATGGCTTGCGCACGTATTGGCATGTACCAATGGCATGTGCGGCCATGTTGACCTAGTTGCAAGTCTTGCAAGCCTAGGGCGCTATATTTGGCGTGTGCCAATGGCATAGCGACTTGGAATATGGCTTGCGGCACGTATTGGCATGTGCCAATGGCATGTGCGGCCATGTTGACCTAGTTGCAAGTCTTGCAAGCCTAGGGCGCCATATTTGGCGTTTGCCAAAGGCATAGCGGCTTGTAGATTTGGCATTGTTGCCATGGTGTGCGATATGCGGCTTGGTTTGGCATTGTTGCCATGGTGCGAGAGTGCGGCTTGGTTTGGCATGGTTGCCATGGTGCGCAGAGTGCGGCTTGGTTTGGCATTCACGCCATGGTGCGCAGAGTGTGGCTTGGTTTGGCATTCTTTGCCATGGTGCGCAGAGTGCGGCTTGGTTTGGCATGGTTGCCATGGTGCGCAGAGTGCGGCTTGGTTTGGCATGGTTGCCATGGTGCGCAGCAGAGTGCGGCTTGGTTTGGCATTGTTGCCAATGATGCGCAGAGTGCGGCTTGGTTTGGCATGGTTTGCCCTGGTGCGCATAGTGCGGCTTGGTTTGGCATGGTTGCCATGATGCGCAGTGTGCGGCTTAGTTTTGGAATTAGGGTTACGTGGTCGAAAACCCTAATCCGGTATTTTGAAAAAATACCCCTATTAATTATTTACACCCGAGTTAAATGCTCTTAGTTAATGTGTTGCGGGTAACACTAGGTCATGGGGTTTTACGATTTTACCCCTTGTTTAAAAACCACCATCAACATTAAGTCCCCCGCTTAGCTCGGAACGGGGGCTTTGTTGCAGGTAAGCATAAGATGGTGACAGACATCATCAACAAGAAACCGTAAAGAGAATTGAGGGGCTTGTCTCGACCTTTTATAAATAGGATTTGGAATCCTTGCCTCTCGGGAGTTTTGCACAAATCGGGAGGCTGGCACAATTGGTGGGGCCGGTGCGGCTTGGGCGATGTTGGGAAGTTGGCGTGAGTTGGGAAACCGAGTGTGCTGTTTGGTGAGACCGGCGCAATGTGGAAGCTGTGCGTGCTTGCAGGCGTGACTTGGGAGATTTCGTGTGCTGGCTGGTGGGGCCGGCGCAATGTGGAAGTTGTGCGTGCTTGCAGGCGTGACTTGGGAAATTGCGTGTGCTGGCTGGTGGGGCCGGCGCAATGTGAAAGCTGTGCGTGCTTACGGCGGCGTGACTTGGGAAATTTCGTGTCTTTGGCTGGTGGGGGCGGCGCAAAGTGTGGAAGCTGTGCGTGCTTGCGGGCGTGACCGATGTAAACAAGGAGGGAGTTTCTTCCGATAGCAAAGTTTCCTTATCTTGCTTTCCTTCACGTGCGGCTTCAATTAGGGCATTATTCATGCTAAAATCTGGGAAGCGTTATGTCCCTCATTGCTTCCTTTCCCTTTTTAAGATTCCGTATTTATACCCAAAATAATTGCATCGTCTCCTCGTTTGAGAAAAAGGTTCTTCTTGTCGAGTTTCTTTCTTTGTCATGTCGCACCGAGACGAATCATCTCCTAACCAGCCAAGTTCTCCAAGTGAAGGAGCGAGGTATAATTCTTGCAAAAGCACCCCAACCAGGGTCATTCGGGCTAAGAAGATCATACCGGTATGTTTTCGTATTCTTCTTTGCTCGCGTTATCCTCTTTTACATGTGCATAGATATGGTAGAACTGGGTCATCATTTTTATCTTTTGCAGTGTGTGATGGGACCCTCTGTGGATGGTCGCGCCTTTAACTCTTCGGAGAAGGATTTTGACTTGGTGAAGATCGGTCTTCTTCTCTTGAGGAGGCATTGGTTGGGACCGAGTCTCCATTCCACGAAGCTAGTGAAATCATTAAGGACCTCCCTTCCATCTATCCCCTCGAAGAACAGTGCATATTCGGACTTTCTTGGGCTCGGTGAGCATGGAGGAGTGCGCCATGACTCTTGACCCTGATGTGGATGAATCAAAAAACTTTCTCCGAAGTGTCGCTGAGAAAACCTTTGAAGGATCATATGATGGCAGCGAAATAGCCTTTGAAGTTGATGCCAAAGGTGTTGTTGGCGATACCGGAGGAGTTATGGTGGCGTATGCTGGAATAGTCGTCGGGGAGGACACTGCTGCTGCTGCTTTGTGGCTACTTCGGGATGGGATGTTGAGGTTGTTCTTTGCTAAAACCGTTGAATGGAACCTTTGTTGCCCGAAGGATTGTTGGGGAAAGTGTTTGAAGATAGCTTTGCCCGAGGGGACTTGTGCTCCATCCTTCGAGGGCTAGTTCCTCCCTTTTGTTATTTCTGTTAGCTGCTTAGTTCCCTTGATGCCTCCCCTTTTTTTTTTATTGGTAAACTCATCTTTTCCTTCTTCTTCATCAGTAAACATTTTGCTTCATATATATTTTTTGGAAGAGATGGCTCTGCAGTGGTTTTCTGGGTTTATTTGATGTATTTCTCTGATATCTGGAGAATTTGCTTGGAAAGAGATGTATATATATATATTTTTTTTTTTTGACTGGAAGGGAATCCCCAGGGAGAAATACAAACGGTGTATTCATCTTGGGGAGTACAACTACTAAGAGGAATTGTTAAAGGGAATACTGAAAAAGAAAAGGAGTAAATGGGAAGTACAACCCCTTTTTTTTTTTTATGGATTGGATTCCTTGAGCCATCGCGAGTGAATTATCACGCCTTCGGGTGTGACTGCATTGATGAGCTTGCAATATCCTCCCAAAAGGGTATCCGCAACCAGATACGGCTCGTCTTCTCCTTCACTGGGCAAATCCATTTTTACTGTCATCTTCCCAACTTGAAACGTGCTTCCTTTGACTACTACATCCCCAATTGAAAACGGGTTCAGACGTCGTGCGACTGTTTGAGTCTTGGCTTCGTTGGCTTCAATAGAAGTTTCCAAGCTTATTGCAAAGTGTTCAAATGGTCCAGCCTCCCATTCGCATTTCTTGACGGCGTTCGTGCCAGTAATCGCGCCGAGTCCCCATGACGGAAAGGGGGAAGGAAAGACTGGTTGCATAAAAGGTTGCTTGGTCAGACTTACTTGCATTTGAAAACCATGAGCTAGCGCCAACGAGTCTTCTCCGGATGTCTGGGTTTCTTCAGTAGTTTGTTGATGCGATAACCAGTGGGATGATTTGTTGGAATTTCCTTCGGGCGTGGACGTTGGCGGAGGGCGCACATCCAATTTTGCTTTGTTGTCAAGCACCCATAAACGTCCCAATATCATGTCGTGATCTAGTTCTTTGACAATATGGAATTTGCTATGTGTTATAGCGTCTCCCATCTCGATCTCTAAGTTGATGTAGCCATGCGCGTTCAAAGCTTCTCCTCTCAAGTCCTTAATCACGGACGGGGAATAGGTAGCGTCTTGTTTTGTAAATCCCGCTTTGCCTTCGGTGTCTTGAAAGTAATGATGTTGTGGTAGGAGGCCGTGTCGATGAGCGTGTCGTCAAATTCGTTACCTCTTAAACGGGACGTGGTCAGCACTCCCAAGTCTCTCGCTTCACTGTTTGGGAAGCTTGGGCCCTTGGCGTGGATTCCGAGGAGAGAAAAAGCCATTTGCCGGATACAACACGATTGAGAGCTGCGAAAATATCTTGGCGCCGAACCTTGGAAAGATAGAGAATTTCGCATACATGTCGCATCATGGATTGTACGGTCTCGTGTATGGAGTCCCCGGAGGAACCGCAGTTTCTTATTGGTAGTGGGTCTCGATGCACTCTTTCGTCTCCTAGTTGGAGTTCTCCCGCTTCTATCCTTTCTTTGAAAATATGCTTGATCTGTTGCAATCGCTAGTCGGGTGGTGAACGAACTCGTGGTAATGGCAAGATTTGGGGTTCGCCATCTCGGCCTCGGTTGGTGGCCGTCTCGAGTGGTGGCAATACGATGACATCATCTTGAACCCAAGCTTCTAGGAGGTCAATCACCTCCTCGATGGGGAATGGGAAATCAAGGGTATTTCCTTCGGTCTCACGATGCCGCACGGGAGTTTTAGTGACGATCTTCCGTTGCGAGGGTTCCCGTTGTCTGCGCTTCACGTTTTACTGGTGGCTCGTAGTTGCGGCTTTCCTTTTTCCCCTTTCGTTTACTATGTTCACGGAGGATGAGCCGGCATTAAATTGTTTGTTGATGAGGCGTCTACTCCCGCGGGTTTCGCGCGCGTCTTCGGTTCGAGTTGGCCTAGTTCTTTCCAGTAATGCTGGTGCTGTTGTTGCAGATCGTCTGGCGGCTTCATGGAGTTCGGAGAACGTTTGGAAACGCAAGTTTTCTAGCAGGGCGCGGTAGATTGGAACCATACCATTGATGCATGCGTTCACCAATTGTTGCTCGGTCACGTTTGGGTCGTGATGTCGAGTGCTTGAACCACGAACCTTTTGACGAAATCATTCGGATGTTCGTTATCCCACCGGTACATTCTTCCGAGGTCCGAAAAGGTAACTTGTTCGGACACGAAGAAGTATTTCTTGTAAAACGCAAAGTGACCATGCTACTCCAGGTTGGGAATGCTTTGCTCTCGTGGGATGTTGTTGTACCATGTATACGCCCTTCCAAAGAAGTGATTTTGAGAATTCCCTTAAACGAAGAACGTGATTATATTCATGTTCACCTAGGGATTCCAGAAATGAGAAACATGCTCACGTGCATTCCCTACCATCGTACGGGGTAAATTGAGGAGAAGAGTACCCCTTGGGAGAGGGATTCTCCGTATTTCGGATGGGTAAGGGGGTTGGTGATGATGCACGTCCAACTCATCATTCTTGATTCGGTTGCAGAGGAGTTGTTCCAAATCTTCTCTAGTGACAAAGTTGGGTGGCTGATTTCTTTCCAATGGGATTCTAGTGCGAGTTTCCTCATCCATGGAGGCGCGCTCCGCCGAGGTGCTGGCGTCGGGGTTGTTGGAGACATTCCTAAATGACTCTGGAGGGCGCGACTCACGTGGTAGTCGTTCCTCAGGGGTCTTGAGAAAGATGAGTACCTCCTTCGTGTTGAAACCATATTCTGCCCGGCTCGCGAGCATCTCTTGTCGTTCCATCAGGTCACCGATGGTGACGTAAGGGCGACTTCCTCTTGTCCCTCCGGTTTCTCGTCCCGTTGGCGGGGTAGTTGGGATCTTGGTCGTGGACGGAGGCGCCATGCTAGACGAAGCATTTGGGGTCGTGGCGGCGGCTCTAGCCCCTGGTGATCGGTGGCGCGACACCGAAAAGATATTTTCGTTGCCGTGATTGGAGGGTTGTGCAGAGACGCTAGAGGAGGCAGCGGCCGGCCCCGGTGATTGGCGGTGTTACACTTGAGGGAGTGCATTCGATGTTGCTTGTTGTCGCCGGTGACGTAACAACGTTATTGGGAGAGATGCTAACATCGGGGGTGCGTTCAGGCCGGGTGTTCTCTGCAGCCGCTCCGGACCTGAGTTCCACCATATTGAGATTTGACGTTCGGGAAACGAAATCAGGAGTCGGAGTTGGTATTGTAACCGATAGATCAATCCTACCGCTGTGGTCGCCAATTGTTTATGGGTGAAAATCGTTTCTGTCGATTTCGGTAAATGCGGTAGGTGAGTGAGAAACTGGTTGAAACCCTAAACAAATGTGCTGCACGTGAGCACTTTATAGATTCGAGAGATCAATCTGTACAAGTCCGGCCTAAACCAAGAAATGGCCGTTCCAGACTTGCTTCGGTCACAAAGTGGAGGAGAAGGGTTGATTTGGGGAGGGAAGCAGAGAAAGGTGTTGAGGAGAGTAGTATCTCGACTTGTATCAGAAAGTGAAAGCTTAGGAAGCTTGCAAGAGATGAAAGCTTTTTGGAGAGCTTGCAAAGTTGCCTTTCTGAGAGTGTAAGTGTAGTATATTTCTCCTGACCGAGACTTGTGTCTGGTGGAAATAGGTAAGACCTATTTATACAAGTCGAGATTGAAACGCACTACTGGCCTCATGAAGGAAGAGAGTAAAGGGTGAAATAATGGGAGGAGGTGGTAACCGCATGGTTTAATGGGTGAAAACGTTTTTCACCATTATTTCCTCTTTTATTTGACCGCTTTATTCCTATTCACGCTTTCTTAATTGTGAGCGTAGTGTACGCCGCATGTCAGTGACCGCCAAACCAAAACCCTAAAGAAGCATCCCCGTTTTGTGTTGATATCTCGTTGGTTGCGCCTTGAGTGCAAGTGGTGCATCTAATGGCGCATGTGGCATGTGCCAATGGCATGTGCGGAATGCCTTGGTGGTAGGTTGCATGGTTTTGCAAGTTAGGCTACCAGCGTGTGTGTTTGGCATGTGCCAATGGCATGTGCGGAATGCCTTGGTGGTAGCTTGCACGGTTTGCAAGTTAGGCTACCAGCGTGTGTGTTTGGCATGTGCCAATGGCACGTACGTCCATGTTGACCTAGTTGCAAGTCTTGCAAGCCTAGGGCGCTATATTTGGCGTGTGCCAATGGCATAGCGACTTGGAATATGGCTTGCGGCACGTATTGGCATGTGCCAATGGCATGTGCGGCCATGTTGACCTAGTTGCAAGTCTTGCAAGCCTAGGGCGCTATATTTGGCGTGTGCCAATGGCATAACGGCTTGGAATATGGCTTGCGGCACGTATTGGCATGTGCCAATGGCATGTGCGGCCATGTTGACCTAGTTGCAAGTCTTGCAAGCCTAGGGCGCTATATTTGGCGTGTGCCAATGGCATAGCGGCTTGGAATATGGCTTGCGGCACGTATTGGCATGTGCCAATGGCACGTGCGGCCATGTTGACCTACTTGCAAGTCTTGCAAGCCTAGGGCGCTATATTTGGCGTGTGCCAATGGCATAGCGACTTGGAATATAGCTTGCGGCACGTATTGGCATGTGCCAATGGCACGCGGCCATGTTGACCTAGTTGCAAGTCTTGCAAGCCTAGGGCGCTATATTTGGCGTGTGCCAATGGCATAGCGACTTGAAATATGGCTTGCGGCACGTATTGGCATGTGCCAATTGCATGTGCGGCCATGTTGACCTAGTTGCAAGTCTTGCAAGCCTAGGGCGCTATATTTGGCGTGTGCCAATGGCATAGCGAATTGGAATATGGCTTGCGGCACGTATTGGCATGTGCCAATGGCACGTGCGGCCATGTTGACCTAGTTGCAAGTCTTGCAAGCCTAGGGCGCTATATTTGGCGTGTGCCAATGGCATAGCGACTTGGAATATGGCTTTGCACGTATTGGCATGTACCAATGGCATGTGCGGCCATGTTGACCTAGTTGCAAGTCTTGCAATCCTAGGGCGCTATATTTGGCGTGTGCCAATGGCATAACGACTTGGAATATGGCTTGCGGCACGTATTGGCATGTGCCAATGGCATGTGCGGCCATGTTGACCTAGTTGCAAGTCTTGCAAGCCTAGGGCGCCATATTTGGCGTGTGCCAAAGGCATAGCGGCTTGGAGATTTGGCATTGTTGCCATGGTGTGCAGTATGCGGCTTGGTTTGGCATTGCTGCCATGGTGCGCAGAGTGCGGCTTGGTTTGGCATGGTTGCCATGGTGCGCAGAGTGTGGCTTGGTTTGGCATTGCTGCCATGGTGCGCAGAGTGCGGCTTGATTTGGCATTGGTTGCCATGGTGCGCAGAGTGCGGCTTGGTTTGGCATGGTTGCCATGGTGCGCAGAGTGCGGCTTGGTTTGGCATGGTTGCCATGGTGCGCAGAGTGCGGCTTGGTTTGGCATTGTTGCCAATGATGCGCAGAGTGCGGCTTGGTTTGGCATTGCTGCCCTGGTGCGCAGAGTGCGGCTTGGTTTGGCATGGTTGCCATGATGCGCAGTGTGCGGCTTAGTTTTGGAATTAGGGTTCTGTGTCGAAAACCCTAATCTGGTATTTTTGAAAAAAAAATACCCCTATTAATTATTTACACCTGAGTTAAATGCTCTTAGTTAATGTGTTGCGGGTAACACTAGGTCATGAGGTTTTACGATTTTACCCCTTGTTTAAAAACCACCATCAACAGATACAAACTCATATATTCTCGAAGTTCAACATTCACAAACTTTTTCTCAACAATAATCCTCTTAAACATACTTGTTAAAACACTCTTGATTAACAAAATAGAGTCCTGTACTAACATCGAAAACCATTTTTGGCAGAGTATCAACGGTTTCATCGAGAGAAGGTGAAATTAGGAGTACCTCTTCTATAATTTTTATTTGAACCATCTCCACTAGTGAAGTTCCTATTATGCATGTTGCTATAAATCACAAATTCGAAATAGAGAAGAACAAACTTACAATCGATGATGCATGTTGATATTTGAAATACACCCTTGGAAGTGAAGATGATGAAAATCGCAAGAACCCCATGAAGAATGGGTGGTTCTGAAGCAACTATTTGTTTCGAAAACAAAGAAGAATCAAGAAACTTGTTTTTTGATTTTGAACCAACACTTTCTTTCATTGTCGGTCTGTTCGAAGAAGAAGTTATAAGGGAAACCGTTTCTCTCTTCGTTAATATCACCGAACAACATGTCGGTTCCAATTCGGGTTCGTTTTTTGGGTTTGACCATGGGTCCGAACCACTTTCCTCAAGTGGGCTAACCAATTTGAATCTGATAGCCCTAGTGGGCTTTGAGTATGTTGGGTTTTCAAAGATACTTCTTTGTGTTTCAACATTATTGGTTATTTGTTCTTCTTTAGAAACGAAATATGTATATGATATGTTGTCACAGATATCGGATATGATTTCAACAGAGTTTTGACATAGTCCATGTTCATGTTATCTAGAGAAAAATTCATATAATAGTGTTGATGGGTGAAAACTACTCCTGCAGAATTTGGTAATTTGGGGTGTGGATGAGGAATGAATTTAAACCTTTCAACAAATGCACTGCGCGGTGAGTGCTTGTAGATTCGAGAGATCAATCTGTGCAAGTCCGGCCTAAACCAAGAAATGGCCGTTCCAGATTTGTTTCGGTCACAAAGTGAAGGAGATGGGGTTGATCTTAGGGAGGGAGGCGAAGAAGGTGTTGATATTGTGAAGGTGTTGGCTTGCTTATGACTTGTAATGTAAAGATGAGCAAGCTTACGGTTGATGCAAGGTGCTCGAGTGTTTGAATACGGTTTGTATTAACACTTGGTTTCTGTCGTCTGAACTTGTGTTGTTCTCCGTTATTCCTTGTTGTTGTTGGAAATAGGGCGGAGAACCTATTTATACAAGTCATTGAGCCTCATTCACGTCTCTCGTGGGAAGTGGAGGAAGTGGAGTGATGGAGTAGTGGAGTTGTGCGTCGACCAGTCTTGCCCACTTCTCCTGTTCATCTCTAACCGTCCATGACTTCCTAACACGTTCTTGTGATGGCGCGTTACTGCACGCCGCACGCCGTAAAACCCCTGAGACCAATACCCCAGTATGTATCCCCAGATTTGTGACATGATTGATGTACGAAATGTGGATCGTGGATCCACGAAAGATAGCATGTAATCTTGAATTAAATAACTGCGTTATTCGTAAAGTCGATACTTGTGAAGTATCGTGTGTATTTTATGCAGTATCGCATTGTGGTGTGGTAAAGTGATGGGTAATGACTCCTCACTAACCAAATAACTCCTGACCAGGGTTATATAACCAAGCTGGTGAAGTTTAACGGATGAGATGATGTTTGAGACGCTCATCTGTGACCGTTAATGAATACTAGGGTTTTTGAAGAGGTGCGCAAGCATCACTCTTCAGCTTGGTCAAAACCAAGCATGGGAAGGATTTTGGAGAGGACCACCATACATGCGTGTTGACGGCATGATGGTGTAGGCGCCGTATTCCGTTCCCTCATGAAAGCGCGATCTGGGGCCACCCAATTTGACCTAAGCAAAGAGGAGTGGTTGAGATTCGTTTTGGGTAAATCTCTTACCGCAAAGGAATTGGTAACCGCGTGATATTCCACACACGTTCCAAGACAACCGTCCTTGGTCGGTCTTGGTCGGTCACTCTAGCGTGTAGGTGGTAGGCTGGTGTTCACGCCCATGTCTCACCGTCCCATGAAAACGTGATCTAAGCCACTCAATTCGTCCGGTGAAGTTGAGTGGTCAAGATTAGTTTGCATCTGGGAGGTGTAACCACACAAGTTTGATTTCCGGGCGTTTTGGGGTTAACCAGGCATGATATGCCTTGGCCGACCGCATGAGGAGGTAGATGGGCCCACGGTGGTCATCTTTGGTATAACCGGACTCGCTTAATCTAATCTGTGACCCTCCATTCGTGCCGAGAAGATGGACGCGCGTGATGGCTTGAACCCTAATTTTGGCTTTCAAAGCCGTGCGACCATGCTCTTTTAGGCGGACGAATTTGTTGTGACCAATCATGGTTGGTTTTGACCGATTGGTCAAGTGTGTAGCGGTCACATGGTGATTGTGTCGACATGCTCCGGCCCTTTGAGTCTACATCTACACCCTCCATCTATACGCGAAGATGGATGGTTGAGACCGTTTTGCGGCACATGTAATATGCCGCAAACCCTAATTTAGGGTTTTTCCGTCCATAATGCTTGGTATGGACGATTTCTTGGCAAGCGAAGGCCAATGGTCGACCATGCGGGGTCGGCTGTGTGTATTCCATACCTGCTTGGGGGGTGATGGAATTGATCCGGGGTCATCCAATCATGCTTGTGGAGTTGGATGATCATGATCGATATCATATCCTGACCGATATGGTCGGCTGGATGCTCAATCGGGCTAGTATAACACACCGAGAGGGCTCAATAGGGCTAGTATAACACACCGAGAGGCTCAATCGGGCTAGTATAACACACCGAGAGGGCTCGGGCTAGTATAAAACACCGAGAATCAACTCCACACGGGTATTTCGTACATGGTTTCATTATAGTGCTTGGAGGTTCGTGTTACTCTGTAAGAGTAACACTCACTCGTCATGCCACACCGATAATGAGTACAGAAATACAAGGTCGATATGAAATTCACTGTAATGGGACTGTTGTTACAAGTTCAATTCTTGGTGAATCAAGTGAGGGAGTATCCAACACTTATAGATAGCTTTATCTTTATAAGATGTCACGCATGATTTTCTCTCGGGTTTTTACAAATATAACCTTAAACTAAAATCCACCATCAACATTAAGTCCCCTGCCTAACACATAATGGTTACACTATTGTGTGGTAGGCATGAGATGGTGACAGTTAAAGATAAAACTTATGAGGCAAAGTTAGATGTTACTGTGAGGGACGGGTCATCCTGTCCTTGGAGTATGTCACGTTCAAAAGGCATATAGGAGAGTGTTTCCTAGTATGATGTCGGCCTTGCTCGCTTCGATCGACCTTGCTATGCCTCGGCTTTGGCCGAGGGGCTATTGCGCCTGCTTCACTCGATCGTGGGGTTGTGCCTAATCGACGGACTCGCTGCACCTCCGCTTCGCCTCGTGGGGCCACTGCGCCCGCTTGATCGAATGTGGGCTTGTTGTGTCTCGCTGATTGAACGTGAGTCTCACCCACATACGCCTGACAGACTTGAAACTTGTACCGGTTTTGAAACTTGTACCGGTCTTGAAATCAACACCAGACTAAAATTTGTACCGGACTAAAATTTGTACTGACTAAAATTTGTACCTAGGACTAAAATTTGTACCGGACTTGAATGGTGTTTGGACCGCCATTGTGTGCTCCGATGTGAGTTGTGTCTTGCCGTGTGACTACATCTCTCCCGTATTTTCATACAAGTTCTAACTCCTGTCTTTTATTTCATTGTGGAAGAAAAGAATCCCTGTTGAGATGTCTTCCGGAGATAATGCTGGTACCAAGTCAGGAAGTGTTGGCAGCTTCAAGGATATGCCGAACATTGATGGTGAGTTGTTCACCGCGCCCTTCCAACTATATGAAAATATCCGTTCCACAAGAATAGCCCTCCTCCTATCAACTTCGGGGTTTTTCATGCTTCACTGGGTCCTCATGAAGGATGGATGAGACGTATGTTGAGCAATGAGTACATCAAAGATAACTTGACCGAGCGCAGATTATTGATGCAGCTTGAGTGTTGAAACGTCTCGAGAGGATGTTAAAGGGGTTTCGATGCGACCGTTGAGGTGGGTCCCGAGAGAGTGTTGAAGAAGGATTCTGGCGAACGTGGGTCTCGGGAGAGAGCGCTGCGGCGGCTCTTGAATAGACCATTGAAGCAGCCTTCACTGGAGGGAGCGTTGAAGTGGCTTCCTCTTCATTCGATTACCCTTGCGAATCCATGATTCTTGACTGACCATCTTTCTCATGTTGAAGAAGTCCTTGACTGACGGTGAAGGAACTTCATGCTGAGCCTCAGTCCCCAAGCGTGAGTTACATGGTTTGTTTGTAGTGGTTGTTGTCGAGCCAGGTACGGAATATCTTGGACGTTGTTTCATCATTGCGGGATTCGTGCACGTGGTACTGGAGTTGGAGTTGATGGACGCGCATGATGTTGTATCTTGGTGGTTTTCCTCTTGCTGCTTCAAAGAACCGCTTATGTATAGGTCGAATGTTGTATCGCCTGTTGGTGAGATATATGCCCCTACGAGACATTATGAGGCTCTTAGGCAGGGCTCTGGTTCTTTCTATCGTGGCATATGTTGTTGTAGATGAGCGTTCAACAGCTCCAGAGGATGACCAAAAGCGCGGATTCTCCAATATAGCGTGATAGACATGTACCATTGTCCGATAAAGTGACTCACCCGGATCTTGTTCGACCACCTGTCCGACAGAGTAACTCGCCCGGATCTCTCGATATGACGGTTGGACATCGTTATCTTCTTGAGGCTGCTCCCTTGAGGTATCGGCCCGGTGGAAGATTACCGTCATAGAGCGGTTGTACGTTGAACCGGCACTCTTTAAACCAAATGGCAGCATGGTATAATAAAAATTTCCGAGAGGAGTTCGAAAAGATATCTTACTTGTATCATGCTCGTACATCCTTATCTCATTTGTAACCGCTACATCCATCCATGGAGGAGAACATGCCGTGTCCATTTGGTTACATCTATTAACATGTCGATGTTAGGCAGAGGAGGATCGTTTTTTTTGAGCAAGACTGCTCAAGTCTCTCGAAGTCTATGCAGCACCTGATCTATCCATTTTCCTCATGTATGAACTACAACCGTTTAACCGACTTGGATACAGGTATGACATGTATATGATGGGTGACCAATTTTCATGTAGGCATTTCTTCATATCTCCAAGCGAATATGTCCTGGTACTCTTTGAGAAGTTCCACGAGCTTCGTGTGTTTATCCGTACTCAAGGTTGAGCGGATGGAGATAGGCCTAGGAGATTCCTCAACGATTTCAATTTCATCGGTTGTAGAGTTGGTGCCATCTTGCAGTCAGTTGCCAGGAGCATCTAGCACTTGCTCTTGTGGTTCGTTGCCGTTGTAGCATTCCATTAGGTGGAGAGACCGGGGGTAATGTCTCCTCTCTGCGATAATGGCGATCTTTGTATACCGTTTTCCTTCTCCGGTCACGACTCGCCATAAAAGTTCGTTCCCTCCTCGTGTGAACGTGGGTTGTGGCTTCACAAGATGGAGAAGAATGCTTTCGTCGGCAAAGATGCATCGTGGGTACTAGCCCTCAATGATGCAAGTAGGTCCTCTTCCCCGAATTGACGCCCACATGGGGAGTGGGATGCAACGAACTTGTCGATTCTTTCCACGGAGCTTCTCCCGTATGTGCCGGTTTGGTTTCCCTCGAAGTCCGTTATTGTGGTAGGCTTCCATACGACCTTGCCTCGGGAGAGCCTTGGATGTCCCGAGAATCTTGAGAGTAATGAAGACGATCCTGTGTAGATAAGGGTCGTCTTGAACTCGAATCCTTGATGCGTGCGGTGACATGTAGGTCACGGCCGTGACCTTCCTCTCGGTTGATAAAGAAACGTCTCGCGCCGATTCTTCGAGAGATGTGAAAGTTTGCATAAACTTTCCACTAGAGAAACCGCTTCCCGATCCACCGGCCTCCCGGTTCATAGTGAAACTATTGACTTGAGGAAGATCGTTGTGAGGATCGGCCCCAGTGTAGGAGCCTCCATGACAGGACCGCCGAACCAGAGTGAAACTATTGACTCGAGGAAGATCGTTGTGAGGATCGCCCCCAGTGTAGGAGCCTCCATGACAGACCGCTCATATCTCGATGTCGCTTCTTTGATCGGGTCCATGTTGGTCCGTGCCATTGAAGTACCTTCTCCAGGTGCGTTGAATTCATTCCTTGTTGGCTCTGTGGGCTGTTGCGGGTCATGTGGAAATCGATCGCTTAATGTCTTAAGAAGAGTGAGTACCTCTTTCCGAGTTGCGTCCATATCCGTTTGAGTCTTGACAAGAACTTCCCGCTTTTCCATCAAGTCTGCAATAATGGGAGATGGTCCTCCTCTCGCCCCTCCGGTTCCTCGTCCCGATGAAGGAGTGGAAGTTGTTGCTCACGGTGACTACGGGGAGGTGTTACACTTGATGAGATGCAGGGACTTGCAGCTGCTCCGGCTCTGGTGATGGGAGGTGTTGTAATATCACTGCTGAGTGATCGAATTGAACGTTCCCATCCTCTGTACTCACGTGTTACTTGGTTGATCTCTCCTTCCTCAAGCGTTTCTTCACGGCTTCGACAAGGGTCTTGAGATGTAAATCTTCCAAACAGGGATCCGTAAGCCGGCAGGCTCCATTTCTTTATCCAGGTAGACGTTGTAGTACTCCGGACAAGTCCTCTCCTCCGTGGAGTTGCCTTGGTTCTTCATTGTTGACTGGACCATGTTGTTCATCTTTCTGAGTCTCCCGCGGGCTCTTTTTCCTCTCCACGGTAAAGGTGTGACTCGGCTAAGGATTCAGCGTTTCTTGCACCGCCCGAGTAGATGCACGCCGACCCTTCTTGTAATTGTGATGTTATATCATTCTAAAGGCGGAATGTTTCGCTCTACCTTCGGTGATACTGGCTTGATTTGCCAAGACATCCTCCAAAGATTCTAACTATACTTCCCATGATATCTCGAACCACCCGTGGTTTCCTAATGAGGATGCATCGTGAGTAGAAACCGAAGAATTGAGAATTCAATTTTTTGCAACCGATAGATCAACCTCCCACCGTGGTCGCCAATTGTTGATGGGTGAAAACTACTCCTGCAGAATTTGGTAATTTGGGGTGTGGATGAGGAATGAATTTAAACCTTTCAACAAATGCACCGCGCGGTGAGTGCTTGTAGATTCGAGAGATCAACTGCAAGTCCGGCCTAAACCAAGAAATGGCTGTTCTGGACTTGTTTCGGTCACAAAGTGAAGGAGATGGGGTTGATCTTAGGAGGGAAGCGAAGAAGGTGTTGAGATTGTGAAGGTGTTGGCTTGCTTATGACTTGTAACAAGAAAGATGAGCAAGCTTACGGTTGATGCAAGTGTGCTCCGAGTGTTTGAATACGGTTTGTATTAACACTTGGTTTTAAATCTCGAACTTGTGTTGTTCTCCGTTATTCCTTGTTGTTGTTGGAAATTGGGCGGAGAACCTATTTATACAAGTCATTGAGCCTCATTCACGTCTCTCGTGGGAAGTGGAGGAAGTGGAGTGATGGAGTAGTGGAGTTGTGCGTCGACCTCCGCCTTGCCCACTTCTCCCTGTTCATCTCTAACCGTCCATGACTTCCTAACACGTTCTTGTGATGGCGCGTTGCACGCCGCACGCCGTAAACCGCCAGACCAATACCCCAAAGATGTATCCCCAGTTTGTGACATGATTGATGTCTGAATGTGGATCGTGGATCCACGAAAGATAGCATGTAATCTTCAATTAAATAATCGCGTTATTCCGTAAAGTCGATACTTGTGAAGTATCGTGTGTATTTTATGCAGTACCGATTGTGGTGTGGTAAAGTGATGGGTAATGACTCCTCACTAACCAAATAACTCCCGACCAGGGTTATATAACCAAGTCGGTGAAGTTTAACGGATGAGATGATGTTTGAGACGCTCATCTGTGACCGTTAATGAATACTAGGGTTTTTGAAGAGGTGCGCAAGCATCACTCTTCAGCTTGGTCAAAACCAAGCATGGGAAGGATTTTGGAGAGGACCGACCATACATGTGTGTTGACGGCATGATGGTGTAGGCGCCTGTATTCCGTTCCCTCATGAAAGCGCGATCTGGGCCACTCAATTTGACCGGAAAGAGGAGTGGTTGAGATCTGCTCTGTGGTAAATCTCTTACCGCAAAGGAATTGGTAACCACGTGATATTCCCGCACACGTTCCAAGACAACCGTCCTTGGTCGGTCTTGGTCGGTCACTCTAGCGTGTAGGTGGTAGGGTGGTGTTCACGCCCATGTCTCACCGTCCCATGAAAACGTGATCTAAGCCACTCATTCGTCCCGGTGAAGTTGAGTGGTCAAGATTAGTTTGCAATCTGGGAGGTGTAACCACACAAGTTTGACGGGCGTTTTGGGGTTAACCAGGCATGATATGCCTTGGCCGACCGCATGAGGAGGTAGATGGGCCCACGGTGGTCATGCGACCCTCTATTCTTGCCGGAGAAGATGGACGCGCGTGATGGCTTGAACCCTAATTTTGGCTTTCAAAGCCGTGCGACCATGCTCTTTTAGGCGGACGAATTTGTTGTGACCAATCATGGTTGGTTTTGACCGATTGGTCAAGTGTGTAGGCGGTCACATGGTGATTGTGTCGACATGCTCCGGGCCCTTTGAGTCTACATCTACACCCTCCATCTATACCTGCGAAGATGGATGGTTGAGACCGTTTTGCGGCACATGTAATATGCCGCAAACCCTAATTTAGGTTTTTCCGTCCATAATGCTTGGTATGGACGATTTCTTGGCAAGCGAAGGCCAATGGTCGACCATGCGGGGTCGGCCGTGTGTATTCCATACCCGCTTGGGGGTGATGGAATTGATCCGGGTCATCCAATCATGCTTGTGGAGTTGGATGATCGCGATCAGATCATATCCGACCGATATGGTCGGTCTTGGGATGCTCAATCGGGCTAGTATAACACACCGAGAGGGGCTCAATCGGGCTAGTATAACACACCGAGAGGGCTCGGGCTAGTATAACACACCGAGAATCAACCAGTACGGGTATTTCGTACATGGTTTCATTATAGTGCTTGAGGTTCGTGTTACTCTCGAAGAGTAACACTCGGTCGTCATGCCACATCGATAATGAGTACAGGAAATACAAGGCTGATATGAAATTCACAGAATGGGACTGTTGCTACAAGTTCCATTCTTGGTGAATCAAGTGAGGGAGTATCCAACACTTATAGATAGCTTTATCTTTTATAAGATGTCAGCGCATGATTTTCTCTGGTTTTTACAAATATAACCTTAAACGAAAATCCACCATCAACAAATAGTCATGAAGATATTGACTTCTTTCGGTCATTGGTTCTCTACAAGATTGTTTTATGGATTCTAGTTTCAAAAGAAAAGTATCCACTTCATCCTGTAGTTGCTGACTATCACTAAGGATTTTATAGGTCTTTTTGAAAGACTCATCCTCCTTTAACTCGTAAAGTTCGAGTTCTAAAGACAGATCACTGATCTGTTTTTCTATTTCAGCGAACTCAATGAGTTTTCGACTCATTTTGTCTTTGGGATCTTATGTGATTCTGAGATACAGTTGACATTCTTCTACAGACCAAATTTCTTTAGAACGTAAAGACTCAATATTTTCATTGTTTGTCATTTCTTCAAACAATTTTGAGTTATCTGGTCTTGCCATCACGTTAACTGAATCAGGCAAGGATTCAATTTCTTATAGGTTGGATCGCACCAAACACAGATTGTTAGATCTTTTCGTGTTTGCCTGCTCCGATACTAATTGAAAAGGCGAGGTTACCCAAATATACCTCAAGCTAAAACTTTTCCTACCTATAAGTTCTTTCTCCGAAAGTGATTGTCTATGGACTGAGTCGAGACAATACAACTAATCTGTTCACACTTCGTGTGATCGTCTATGGATACGAGATCGAGACAATACAACAACGAAGTATGTTTACTTGATAAGAGGTTCGGACTTAACCAAACACAATAGGATTGCTATCAAGTTGTTGATGGTGGTTTTTAGACAAGGGGTAAAATCTTAAAACCCCATGACCTAGTGTTACCCACAACACATTAACTAAGAGCATTTAAACTCAGGTGTAAATAATTAATAGGGGTATTTTTTCAAAATACCAGATTAGGGTTTTCAACACAGAACCCTAATTCCAAAACCAAGCCGCACTCTGCGCATCATGGCAGCAATGCCAAACCAAGCCGCACTCGCGCACCATGGCAAACAATGCCAAACCAAGCCGCACTCTGCGCACCATGGCAAGAATGCCAAACCAAGCCGCACTCTGCGCACCATGGCAAAGAATGCCAAACCAAGCCGCACTCTGCGCACCATGGCAACCATGCCAAACCAAGCCGCACTCGCGCACCATGGCAACCATGCCAAACCAAGCCGCACTCACAAGATCATTGGCAGCAATGCCAAACCAAGCCGCACTCTGCGCACCATGGCAAAGAATGCCAAACCAAGCCGCACTCTCAAGCACCATGGCAACAATGCCAAACCAAGCCAAAGCTCGCGCACCATGGCAACCATGCCAAACCAAGCCGCACTGCGCACCATGGCAACCATGCCAAACCAAGCCGCACTCTGCGCATCATTGACAACAATGCCAAACCAAGCCGCACTCTGCGCACCATGGCAACCATGCCAAACCAAGCCGCACTGCGCACCATGGCAACCATGCCAAACCAAGTCGATATCGCACACCATGGCAACAATGCCAAATCTCCAAGCCGCTATGCCTTTGGCACACGCCAAATATAGCGCCCTAGGCTTGCAAGACTTGCAACTAGGTCAACATGGCCGCACATGCCATTGGCACATGCCAATACGTGTCGCAAGCCATATTCCAAGTCGCTATGCCATTGGCACACGCCAAATATAGCGCCCTAGGCTTGCAAGACTTGCAACTAGGTCAACATGGCCGCACATGCCATTGGCACATGCCAATACGTGCCGCAAGCCATATTCCAAGTCGCTATGCCATTGGCACATGTCAAATATAGCGCCCTAGGCTTGCAAAACTTGCAACTAGGTCAACATTGCCGCACATGCCATTGGCACATGCCAACACGTGCCGCAAGCCATATTCCAAGCCGCTAAGCCATTGGCACACGCCAAATATAGCGCCCTAGGCTTGCAAGACTTGCAACTAGGTCAACATGGCCGCACATGCCATTGGCACATGCCAATACGTGCCGCAAGCCATATTCCAAGTCGCTATGCCATTGGCACACGCCAAATATAGCGCCCTAGGCTTGCAAGACTTGCAACTAGGTCAACATGGCCGCACATGCCATTGGCACATGCCAATACGTGCCGCAAGCCATATTCCAAGTCGCTATGCCATTGGCACACGCCAAATATAGCGCCCTAGGCTTGCAAGACTTGCAACTAGGTCAACATGGCCGCACATGCCATTGGCACATGCCAATACGTGCCGCAAGCCATATTCCAAGTCGCTATGCCATTGGCACACGCCAAATATAGCTCCCTAGGCTTGCAAAACTTGCAACTAGGTCAACATGGACGCACATGCCATTGGCACATGCCAAACACACACGCTGGTAGCCTAACTTGCAAACCGTGCAACCTACCACCAAGGCATTCCGCACATGCCATTGGCACATGCCAAAACACACACCGGTAGCCTAACTTGCAAACCGTGCAACCTACCACCAAGGCATTCCGCACATGCCATTGGCACATACCAAACACACACTAATCGGGTAACCTAACTTGCAAAACCATGCAACCTACCACCAAGGCATTCCGCACATGCCACACATGCCACACGTGCCATTAGCAAGACCACTTGCACTCAAGGCGCAACCAACGAGATATCAACACAAACTGGGGGATGCTTCTTTAGGGTTTTGGTTTGGCGGTCACAAAGATGCGGCGTACACTACGCTCACAATTAAGAAAGCGTGAATAGGAATAAAGCGGTCAAATAAAAGAGGAAATAATGGTGAAAAACGTTTTCACCCATTAAACCATGCGGTTACCACCTCCTCCCATTATTTCACCCTTTACTCTCTTCCTTCATGAGGCCGGGGTACGTTTCAATCTCGACTTGTATAAATAGGTCTTACCTATTTCCACCGCACAACAAGTCTCGGTAAGGAGAAATATACTACACTTACACTCTCATAAAGGCAACTTTGCAAGCTATCCCAAAAAGCTTTCATCTCTTGCAAGCTTCCTAAGCTTTCACTTTATGATACAAGTCGAGATACTACTCTCCTCAACACCTTTCTTTGCTTCCCTCCCCAAATCAACCCTTCTCCTCCACTTTGTGACCGAAGCAAGTCGGAACGGCCATTTCTTGGTTTAGGCCGGACTTGCACAGATTGATCTCTCGAATCTATAAAGTGCTCACGTGCAAAGACATTTGTTTAGGGTTTGAACCAGTTTCTCACCCACCCACCGAAATTACCGAAATCAGCGAGTAAACGATTTTTACCCATAAACAATTGGCGACCACAGCGGGAGGATCGATCTATCACAATGTCGGTGTCGATCTCGTTCTTCGACATGGATGTCAAGATGGTAGGGAAAGCGACTCGATCCGAATCAAGCGCCCAAGGACGACCGGTTACCAGTTGTAAAACTACACCTAAAACCTGGGACTCGTTGAAGATGCTTGCAGCGATTGGGGACTTGCGATTGATCCGACTCGGACAACCCTAGTTATCGGGTTGTTAAAACTACACTTAAAAACGGGGGACTCGCTGAAGAAGCTACCAAGAATTGGGGACTTTTTCGGGATGCTACCAAAGAAAGCCACCAAAGAAAGAACCGCCTTTTTACATGGAGAGGGGCGTGTTCGCAAAACCTATGAAGTGAGTAAATTCAGATGGGCAAGATATATAATCTATTTTTAGGTTTTTAGTAAAACCGTCATGCATCTGAGTCTTGTGCCTATTGCTAGCACACACTTTCATAAAAGCAATATTCTTTTCCCAAAACATAATCGATTCATATTACCAAAACCATTCATCCCGTAAATAATCCAATACCCTAAAAGCTACCAAATTGCCTATCAAAGGTCAAGTTTTGAACCCAGACATCCGATATGTCTTTCAAAAAAAAAAAAACCTAAATGAAAGTTTAAAGAAAAACGTTCAAGGAAAATCGTCCAATGTAAGTCCGCTCTTCTTGAAAAAAGTCAACTTTGCGTTCTCAAGAGCCGCTCTCTTCATAGTCAACATCTTGGAAAGCTTTTCGAGTTCCATCTCCTATCGTGCAATCTCCTCGGCGGAAAGGCTTTCGATTGTCGTGATCTTTTAACTTTTGATCTCGGCAAGGCCTTCGACAAACCACGAATTATTAAACTCCTTTTCTACGCACACGTCGCGATGGTGCTCCCGGTCGGCAATAATGTCTTCGAAATGGTGTGACCAAAGTTACCTCACGCATATCCTCAATGGAAGATAAAGCCTCTTCCACACGCTTAACCAAAGGCAAATCGACTAGTAACTTTCTTGTTTGTAGCCATATGTCCGTGCTTCTCCCATTCGGTGTACAACGCCTCATGCTTAGCCGGCACGCCGAAGCCGCCAACCAAAGACATGACTCGGATAAGGAACCAAGTACGGGGATCAAAAATGGCGCCTGCAAGTGGCCTCACGACTCGCAAAGGGTCTTCTTCCATGTCTACGACAACAACCATCAGAGAATCATCCACCGTTTGAACCACGTCTGTGCCCGGCAATTGGCTAACTCCCATCTCCAAGTCACCGGCGGTGGTCACCAAAGGCAAGTTTTCGTGTGACTCCACCCTGAGAATCGTCCTCCGAACCGGATTCCTCCCGCAAACTTGAGTTAGACATTTTTCAAAAGAAGAAACAAGAAGAAGAAAGAAAAGAAGCGCGAAACTCACCGAACCACTTCCCGAAGAAGAACCGGTGCCAGAGGAATCACTCTCGCTTGTTGAACTTTCTTCTTCTCCCGACTCATCACCGCTATGAGTAGGCTCAGGCCGCCGGAATTCCTTGAAGAAACCGCCGTCTCCCGGCAACGTGCAAGGGCAGCAAAGCATTAACACTACCGAAGCCCCGGAGGAAACAAGACACATATTCTCAGGTTAAATTCACGTGTTTTGAGACAAACCAATGAAGAGGCGACACATACCGGTTATTGGAAGAACCGAAAGACACAAGAGCCGTGGGAGGATCTTGTGAAACCGTCCGAACCCGCCAAAGACGGTTCTTCGTTCTCCGTTCCTTGGCACAGGGGTTTTCCAAATTGCTAGGCAACTTTCGCTGGGATCTCTCAACATTGGATACTCCTTCGAATCAGCTGGGAAGGTTTGCAACGAACGTTTTCCACCACGTTATTCACAAAATCTCGGATCATAGTAAACTCGTTGCACCAAAACTCATTATAGCCGAAGGTCGTCGAAGTTACTCTTCCCATTTGAAAGAAGGAAAGACGGATACCCGGCTTAAGGACACCAAGCGTCAAGGGCGACGCGCAATGAATCTTTAGGGATCACCGGCCGGTAAACAAGAGGCACCCTTGATCGAAACCCATGTGACGAGCAAAAGACGGTCAATATTATAAGCGGCTATTTGGAAAGATCCCACGAAGAAAGACGGTATATAACCCAAGGCGAGCAGCTACCGAATGAACAGGTTTTCACCAAAGACTCAAATCGTCATCGAAGACAAAGACGTGAGCGGAGCGAAGCAAAGGTGTCCATATGAATCACTCGACTTATGGATCGGCCCCCATGGACGAAAATTGATTTCATGCAACTTATCAAGAAAACTAACCAAGCTCACGCCAACTCTTGACGCCTGTTCACCCATCGAAGAATTCGAGAGCCCCCCAACTCACGGGAAGCGAAGGCGAATGTTTTTGAGCATACTTCTCGAAGTGCTCCCATAGCCGCATTCTTAAAAGCAACGTGCACATATGAATCCACTTTCATGAAACCATTCGAAACTTGCATGTTCGCAACTAGGTGATCCAGATGCACATACGGGAACAAGGAACTGACTTGCCAATGGGAAGAACTTCACCCTTTGCCAACTTCACAAAGAATCTCTAACAGCTCCGGTCTTATTCCTTTCTTGCCGGAATCAGTCATCAAAAATGTCTCTGGATAACCAGAGAGCCAAAAATGTCTTTGCGACATGAAGATCATCAAGCACGATCGTGCTCCAACTCGTCCGGAAACCATTGAGATATCCACCAACCGTAAGGGCACCTTTCATCCTCTTTCAAGGGCAGAATCCTTCGACTTCGCAATGGAGTCTTTCCAGCAAAATCCCCCAACTTAGCGGCCAGGTCATCCCGCATCTTCACCTCACTTTCGAGATAATTGGATTCTAAGGTTCCCGATACTGGGAAGATTCAGAAGAGAGCCACACTCTCCAAGGAGAAAGTTATCTCACCCCATCTACATATGATTGTATGGGTGTCCGAACACCATCTGGAGATGAAAGCAACCAAGCTCGGGATGTCCTTCCTAACTGGAGATTTATCAAGTCTTGACAAGATCAATGACCTGCGCTCGAGTCAAGTTGGTATTTATACGCCCGCTCACCATGAACTCAACCCATCGTCAAAAGAACGCAATGGACTTTGACACATCCCAAGTCAATGTTGGAAGAGGAATATACCCCTTTATGAAGACGTAACCGAATGGTGCTCTCTCGGGCGAACCGAACGTGTCTTCCCGTCATCCTCACCACCCCTTAGCAAAATCGGCACGAAACCCGGGTGATTCTTCCGAGCAGGGGCGAGGGCTCTAGTGAAGAATTCATCATCTATGTTCGGCTTGGAATTATGAGCATCCTTCGACGGAGTGAAATTTGGTTCGGGGTAACATCTTATCGAATTCCTTCATAACAATTTGGTAATAAGATGTCTGCACAAAACAAACGAAGAAAGGTGAAGTTATCTCCCGACACATAATCGTACCCAAAAAAAAAAAAAAAAAAAGAAAAGAAGACGTATTTTAGGAGGACGTATTTTCTTCGGGTTCGAGACTATATACGTGGCATTCTATACGGGTACAAGTGTGTCTACAATGATCTTTCTTCGGGTTCAAAATATATATGGAGCATTTTCTATTGGTTCAAAATCGCGCGTGGTACTTTCTCTCAAGAAGCAAAAATCATATATACAATATTTCTGCGGGTTCGAAGTCATACGAAGCATATACACCGTATTCTTCTTCGGGATTCATACGTGGTTCTCTACGGGTTCGAAATACACACGCAGATTTTCTTCTGTGGTTCAAATATTTCTTTCAGACCAAAAATTCATATATGCAATATTTCCCACGGGTTCAAACAATATATGCAGTATTCCCTTGGTTGCATACGTACAATATTTTCTACAAGAGGAACGCTAAGGAATCACATGCAAGGATTGTGGAAGCGCCTACTCTTAAGGTTTATACCTATGTGAAAAAAAAAAAAAAAAGAGAGAAGAGTACTCGAAGTCATACCTGGAAGCTGGTTTCTCTTTAGCTAGTATGAAAAGAGGAAAGAATAAAGTGCATGAGAGGGAAAAGGGGCTTTATGTATATATATATATATATAGGCGTGAAAGACTTTGAAATAAGGAAGGATTCCCCTTTTCACCAAAATCACGCGTGTAAGAAACGGGCCCACAAAGGGTGCGACTTCCCAATGCCGCCCAAAGTCACGCCGCCGCAAACACGGTTTACACTTTGTGCCGGTCCCACCTAGCCTAGCACACTCGCCCCAACTCACGCCAACTTCCCAACGTCGCCCCAAGCTGCACTGGCCCCACCAATTGCACCGACCTGCAAGCACACACGGCTTCTACACTTTACGCCGGTCCCACCCGCTAGCCAACTCATTTTCCCAACTCACGCCAACTTCCCAACGTCGCCTAAGCCGCATCGCCCACCATTATGCCGATTTGTGCAAAACTACTTCCCAAGGATTTATTCCAAGCCTCTTTCAATTTCCTTTTCTTTAAATAGTTTGTCACCATCTTATGCAGGCAAGGATTCTAATCCTATTTATAAAAGGTCGACAAGCCTTTTCAATTTTCTTTATGCCTGTTTCTTGTTAGCTTCCACATCCAACTTAGTTTGTCACCATCTTAGGCCACACCAATGCTTACCTCGCAACAAAGCCCCCTGCTGCATGGCCGTGTCCGCAATAATGGAAATGGCCAGCATGAAGGATGCTAGCTTAGGGACTTAATGTTGATGGTGGTTTTTGTTTCCAACTAATGACAAGAGGTAAAATCGTTTTAAATCACGGGTTTCTTCAAGTCGTCATGAACAACAATTTAGAAACCCCGAATGCCAAGAGGATTTGATCCCCTAGTGTTACCTGCCACGCGGGATGTCGACAACGCACACTCCTTGGCCGTCAACAATGTGGGGATGATCATTCCATTGTCTACCCCCACTTTACAAGCTCAAAACTGCCAAGCCAATGCATTTTTCATTTTCCCGTAGGGAACATTAACTAAGCAAACTATAAATGAGCCTTTCATTTATACTCTTTTTGAAGCCTTAGTTTACTATTCACCATGTATTTTCTTATGCCAACCCGATGTCCCACATGTTGGCCACATTTAATGGTGGTTTTTAGACAAGGGGTAAAATCGTCACAAGAAAAAACCCCATGACCTAGTGTTACCCCATGACCTAGTGTTACCCACAACACATTAACTAAGAGCATTTAAACTGGTGTAAATAATTAATGGTGGGTATTTTTTCAAAATGGTTTTCAAACACGTAACCCTAATTCCAAAACCAAGCCGCACTCGCGCACCATGGCAAAGCAATGCCAAACCAAGCCGCACTCTGCGCACCATGGCAGCAATGCCAAACCAAGCCGCACTCGCGCACCATGGCAAAGCAATGCCAAACCAAGCCGCACTGCGCACCATGGAAGCAATGCCAAACCAAGCCGCACTCGCGCACCATGGCAACCATGCCAAACCAAGCCGCACTCGCACACCATGGCAACCATGCCAAACCAAGCCGCACACTGCGCATCATTGGCAAACAATGCCAAACCAAGCCGCACTCTGCGAGCAATGCTAAACCAAGACCATGGCAGCAATGCCAAACCAAGCCGCACTCTGCTCACCATGGCAAGAATGCCAAACCAAGCCGCACTCGCGCACCATGGCAACCATGCCAAACCAAGCCGCACTCTGCGCATCATTGACAACAATGCCAAACCAAGCCGCACTCTGCGACCATGGCAACCATGCCAAACCAAGCCGCACTCTGCGCACCATGGCAACCATGCCAAACCAAGCCAAGACATCGCACACCATGGCAACAATGCCAAATCTCCAAGCCGCTATGCCTTTGGCACACGCCAAATATAGCGCCCTAGGCTTGCAAGACTTGCAACTAGGTCAACATGCACATGCCATTGGCACATGCCATTGGCACATGCCAATACGTGCCGCAAGCCATATTCCAAGTCGTTATGCCATTGGCACACGCCAAATATAGCGCCCTAGGCTTGCAAGACTTGCAACTAGGTCAACATGGCTGCACATGCCATTGGCACATGCCAATACGTGCCGCAAGCCATATTCCAAGTCGCTATGCCATTGGCACACGCCAAATATAGCGCCCTAGGCTTGCAAGACTTGCAACTAGGTCAACATGGCCGCACATGCCATTGGCACATGCCAACACGTGCCGCAAGCCATATTCCAAGCCGCTAAGCCATTGGCACACGCCAAATATAGCGCCCTAGGCTTGCAAGACTTGCAACTAGGTCAACATGGCCGCACATGCCATTGGCACATGCCAATACGTGCCGCAAGCCATATTCCAAGTCGCTATGCCATTGGCACACGCCAAATATAGCGCCCTAGGCTTGCAAGACTTGCAACTAGGTCAACATGGCCGCACATGCCATTACATGCCAATACGTGCCGCAAGCCATATTCCAAGTCGCTATGCCATTGGCACACGCCAAATATAGCGCCCTAGGCTTGCAAGACTTGCAACTAGGTCAACATGGCCGCACATGCCCACATGCCAATACGTGCCGCAAGCCATATTCCAAGTCGTTATGCCATTGGCACACGCCAAATATAGCGCCCTAGGCTTGCAAAACTTGCAACTAGGTCAACATGGCCGCACATGCCATTGGCACATGCCAAACACACACGCTGGTAGCCTAACTTGCAAACCGTGCAACCTACCACCAAGGCATTCCGCACATGCCATTGGCACATGCCAAACACACACTGGTAGCCTAACTTGCAAACCGTGCAACCTACCACCAAGGCATTCCGCACATGCCATTGGCACATGCCAAACACACACTGGTAACCTAACTTGCAAAACCATGCAACCTACCACCAAGGCATTCCGCACATGCCATTGGCACATGCCACACGCGCCATTAGCAGCACCACTTGCACTCAAGGCGCAACCAACGAGATATCAACACAAAACTGGGGGATGCTTCTTTAGGGTTTTGGTTTGGCGGTCACAAGATGCAGCGTACACTACGCTCACAATTAAGAAAGCGTGAATAGGAATAAAGCGGTCAAATAAAAGAGGAAATAATGGTGAAAAACGTTTTCACCCATTAAACCATGTGGTTACCACATCCTCCCATTATTTCACCCTTTACTCTCTTCCTTCATGAGGCCAGGGTATGTTTCAATCTCGACTTGTATAAATAGGTCTTACCTATTTCCACCAGACAACAAGTCTCGGTCAGGAGAAATATACTACACTTACACTCTCAGAAAGGCAACTTTGCAAGCTCTCCTAAAATGCTTTCATCTCTTGCAAGCTTCCTAAGCTTTCACTTTCTGATACAAGTCGAGATACTACTCTCCTCAACACCTTTCTTTGCTTCCCTCCCCAAATCAACCCTTCTCCTCCACTTTGTGACCGAAGCAAGTCCTGGAATGGCCATTTCTTGGTTTAGGCCGGACTTGCATGCATTGATCTCTCGAATCTATAAAGTGCTCACGTGCAGCACATTTGTTTAGGGTTTGAACCAGTTTCTCACCCACCCACCGAAATTACCGAAATCAGCAGAAACGATTTTTACCCATAAACACAAGTAACATAGGAATTAACGTTTGTGTAATTTACTTTAATTATAATAAGACAATTATAATGCGGAAACTAAAAGTAAATGACACATCAAGATTTTGTTAACGAGGAAACCACAAATGCAGAAAAACCCCGGGACCTTGTCCAGAATTGAATACTCTCAGGATGAAGCCGTTATACAAAATCAAACCAACTTCGTATAGTTGAGACCAAGCAACTAAACCTATAGTTCACCTAGTTCCGTCTGTATTCCCACGCCTCCAACTTATGAATAAGTCACTTACTTGGAACAATTTCTTTGGTTCGTATTCCAAACAGTAAAGGAACAACAAATCTGTTTGGTAGCAACTCTCTTCAACCAAGTGATGTGAGTTCGACAAAGGATCTTTTGCTTATCTCAATAAACTCCTTCGTCAGGTTCGTATATCTCTCTTATTCTCAACTACCAAAGGTAATTGTTAAGATTTTGCAATCAATACTTTTGATCACCAAGAATTGTATTGATGCCGATATACACAACTAATCAATCTAATCTATCACAAGGATAAACTGATTATAGTTGGATCCTCTATACCGAAATAAGTATTGTGCATACCAAAGATTATGAACCCTCAAATCATAAATCTTCAATATCTTCTTTGTCTTCAAATCTTCTTGGATCTTCAATAAACGCATGCACACAACAACTTGAATCTCTTGTGATAAATCACGCACTGAACAGAGTCTGTTAACAATGGATTATCACAAGACGTCTTTAGATCTACAAACAGTCTAAAGATCCATGTCGAAACTTCGATCTAGTTTAAGTGAATCTTATATCAAAAGAGAAGATTCTTAAGCATAAACAAACTAGGTGCACTCAAAGTTCAACCACCGTTAGTCAATCAAATCAATCGAAAACACAAGATAAACCACAATTATCCAGTTTCCAACCAACGGTACTAATAGAGCTTCTCAATCCCAAAGAAGACTTTAAACTGAGCGGCCGTAAGAGATTTCGCCTAATTAGGTTACTCTCCTCTCCGAATAGGCGGCTTCACCAAGAATAACACAACCGAGGAAGTTTCTTGTCACGAAGGATTAGTTTGCTAGAAATGCAAACTTCAAGTATTTATAGACAAGGAAGTTTGGACACCAAGGAATTTCCAAAACCGAAAATATTTTCAAGATATGCAATATATTCCAAATTCGGTTTCCATAATTCCTGGAAATGCTCTGTCCAAAATATTGACCGAAAATCTCTTTGGAAAATCTTCAACTAGTAAATGCACATTACTAATTCTCATTTTCCTAAAAGAAAATTAAAAACCTTAAATAAAAGATTCTTAACTTATTTATGTTTCGATCCTGGTATTTTCTTCCTTTAGCTATTAAGGAATAACTTTGAACAATTAAAGATAAGCGTTACTGCACATGTTCAAAGTATGTCGACATCCTTACTCTGTAAGTCTTCTTTCATACTTACAATCTTGAAACCGATTTGCCACACTTCCAAACAAGTTTAGAATTGGTTTATCTGACTTTCATGAACTATATGTGATTGATCAAGAACACTCAATCACCAATCATGGGTTTAACGATTCTACCAAAACATGTTTCGGTTCTACCTCCATGTGAGTACTGTTGATAGATACATTTTTGTGTCTGAATTGTCCTCATTGTCTCTATTGTTGGTCTCTATTTTTGTACTAATTTTGGTGTTTTTATGTGTGTATAGGTGTTTTTGTAGAAATACACTTGTGTGGAAAAAGTTGCTCAAAAAGTGTTATTTGGACCCCTGGGAGAAAAGTGATAAAGGCACCCTCATTTTGGATAAGGGCACCCCCAGGGAGCCAACTGCTATTCGCACCCCCGGTTTGGTTAGGGGGAAACCACCTTCTTCATTCAAATTTTGAAAATTGGCGGGAAAACTGTGTTCATCAATGGCAGATTCTGGGTTGGATTTTTGGACGTGTTAGAAGGAGATTCAATGGCTGATATTCATTGGGATGACTTGTTAGAGTCTAACAGGGCTGGTATAGGCCTTTTGTTCGACTAGTTTTGGCTGGATAATCCAAGAGAAGTAATCAGAGAACCACGTATCCGAGAGAAGTATTTCACGGATTTTACCAAGCTTTGTTGTTGTTTGCGTGTGATTAGAAGGATCCAGCCACCAGTTAGATCGTGTCACAGATAAAAAAAGAGAGTTTTGCAGCTGTAGATGCATGAAGAGTTAATTCAGAGAAGAAAATATTCCCAGAAATTATTATTTTCACTGCCGAATATTTGGAGATCACTGTGAGTTATTACTGAGGATTTTCTTCAACAGTTGTGTATAAATAGCATCTTGGGGTATCACTGAGCGGATACGGAGAGTTGGGGAGAGTTTGGAGCAACCACAGAGCAATAAAAATCGAGTTGGAGAATTCTGCTGATGCTGCTGCCATTGAAGAACACGAAGAACATTCAACGCACGCGTGACAGTCGTTTATGCTACAATGCTTACGACTGACATACGAGGGTCGTAATACGGAAGTGCGAGACTTAAAAGCAATAAGAATAATGAGTTCTTTGTAAATGAGTGTTTGCAACACTTATAATCGTTGCAAACATCCGATTTTATCATTTTCTCCATTTCATCATTGTAAACACACCTTTTTGAGCAATGAAAAAAATCCTTTGAGTGTGTTTTTACCATGCGGAGCTAGAACCCCATCACTGGAACGACGGAGGAAGCTGTTTTGCACCCATGTGGTAATTATATTTAATTCCTTTATGACTATTTGCACTATTATAATTGATTTATGATTTTTCTTGATTATTTGTGAATTCGTTAGATGTCGCATGCTTAGTCTTAGGTACTTTAGATGCGTCATGCTTGTGAATTACATATAATTCTTTATAAAATCTACCTTGGCAAAGAATTAGAGTCGATGTTTGTTATTTTGTGAGCTTTAATTGTCCGGAATTAATAGATGAACCGCATGAATGTGAGAATTGGTGGAATCCCGAGTCCCAGTAACTCTCTTCATCTTGTGACATAAATTGTATATTTTCTCTATTTTTATTATTTTTCTTTATTAAATCCTAGAATCGATTTCAACAAGTCCGAGTGAACGACAACTCTACTTACCACTATTCTAAATCCGATCAACTGTGCATAGTCACACTAGTTTTCCAAAATTCGGTTGACTAGGTACTAGGATCGGTTCCCCACATATATATGGTATCTAACTTGAATGTGTTGCACATGTCCATAGGATCGGTTTCCCTTTGCCTAAAAACGTGTTGCACATGTCCATAGGATCGGTTCCCCTTTCTGCTAAAACATGTTGCACCTCATACAAGGATCGATTCCCATTTGTGATGTGTTGCACCTCTTCTTTTAGGATCGGTTCCCTTTATCCCAGTCGGTCTTACACAAAATCACAAACTCGATCATACCATCTCGTGTGATTACTTAAGATCGGTTTCACAAATAAAAGTCATACCAATACAAAAGTCATGCCTTTGTGAATAATTTTACCAAGAACACAAACAAGTCATGAGCGGTTATACTAATCACATATATTGTCTATTCACAAGATATGCAATGAATAACAATACCAATAACGCCTGGCGATTTCCTTTTCGATTCACAAAATAAGTTCATGAATTTACTTCCTTAAAACACATGTAAAACATTGTTTCCTAGGATGAAATACTCACCTCATACCCATACATAATCACAATAGCATTTAAACGATTATGTCGATGTCTTTTCTACAAAGTTTAATGGTTAAGCAATAAACCTCGTATTGTATTCCTTAATACTATGTCTAACTAGAGTGTTCATGCTTCGCAGTTTTGTTTTCAATATGGACGACTTGAAAGATACGTTAGGGAATGAAACCGTTCAAGTCAAATATCACTAACCTCAAGTGGAAGGATGATGTTGTCGTTGTAGCTTCTTACTTCTTCACTTCTTCAAGTCTTCGCAATACTTGTAATGTCTCATATCCTAATACTTTCAAGCTAACCTATACGAAGTTAACTCTAGCACATAATCAAGCGACTCTTTAAATGAGTTTTGATTCACTAAAATATGACAACCAAACTTGACATACCAACGCTTGGTGGGTTCAACCGAGCTATGCTCTAACAATAAGTATGCATGATTCAGACTCAATTTGTAGTCGTGATCGTGTGTGAGAGGCTGGGAAAGAGGTTTGTGTCTGAGTTTTGCATTTGTACAAGACTCTTCAAATGATCAAGTAGAGGCAAGATCCTATGTGATCGGATAAAGATTTGTTTATAGAGTTTAAAGTCTCTTTAAAGTTACCTAGGATGTGTTCAGAAGATTGAGAGCGAGGCTTGTATGCCTAATAATGTCTTATATTTATACGAGAATATGGATCATTTGTCTGTGACTAACATGTGTTGTAGTCAATCATAATTGTGTCCATATTATGGGGAATTACATGACCAGTTGCAATCTCGAAAGAATTTTCTAAGGGTATGTCACGAGGCCTGGCGACATAATGATCAATCATTATCTCGCGAACATGTCTCGGAATTACTCGTAAGGCCCAACTAAGATAAAATCATGGCCTAAAGTAGACATGACCAGTTGTATCATGGGGGTATTTTACATTTAGTATCTGATCTCGTATAGGGGAAAATTGTACGTGCTTACAGAAGATAGTATGTCTTTGCTCATGCTCACGAGTCAACCGTAGATGTTTCATGGGACCTTAGAGCTGATGTGAACAATTGTATCTTAAAAGGATGTGTTGATACCCCAATTTCACATGCCGAGAGAAAAATCAGTTTTACGTTCGAATCGGATACAAGAGAAGTTATTTAGAAAAACCACATCCCATTAGAAAACTTTTCCATACCACTCCATATAATCCGTCTTCCATCAACAAATCAAATAAATATGGGGACAAAGAAACCAAAATAACTGTTCATTATAATTATTTTCTTCTTATCCACCTTCTCGGTATCATTATGCAACATATCCTCCTCACCCAAAAATATTCATCGAATTTCCTCCACGATATTATCCAACTCTACCCAATAAAACTATTTTACTCCACCAAGTATACTATTCAACTCCCCTCAAATACATTATTTAACTCCACCCAATAAAACTATTATACTCCACTAAATACACTATTCAACTCCAGTCAATAAATTCTTACACTCCAACCAACCATATCATTTGATTCCCTTCATCATTCCATGCAAAAAAAAAAAAAAATTATCTTCTTTATCTCTCCTACCAATTTAATTTACACCACCAATCCTTATACTATTGTACTTCACACTCTTTACTATTTCCCACATGTCCAATTACCCCATTCACTACCTATATAAATGCATCAACACTTCAACTAAAAATGAAGGGGGTCAGAGAAAGAAAGAAAAAAGAAACACACAAAAAGAAGAAAACTGCTTCCAATACCACCTTGAACACTTCCCAACTACTAAAAGCAAAACATCTTTCCATGAAATCCTACCCTATTCCCACTCTTACACCTTCTCTCTTTACTCTTTTCAAACAACAAAAAATACTACAAGTACTAAGTAATTATTTGTTTTTTGTACTTAGTTTGTACTATTACATTGGAGTCAGTCATATTCAATATTAACACATAATTAGCATAAAAGGCAAAAAAAAGATAAACATTAAAAATAAAAAATTATTAAGCCAATCAAATATTTATCTTTAAGTTTTTAAAAGATTAGCATTCAGTTGCTAGTACTTTAACTACTTTTAGCATATTTATCAAAAAGAAAAAAGGAGAAATAATTGTAAGGATCTTTCCAAGCTCAATATCAGATTCAACGTATAATAATGAAACTTCTTCCCCTTTTGTATCAACTATGTACTAATCAAAAATCAGATGAATCATGACCACCATCCATTATGTGGTTATACGCAAAAGTTTGTATATTGATTTTCCTTATCAATTGTGTGGACGATTCCAAATATGGGTAAAAATGGTCTTCCATCTCAATTTAAGGATCACACATACATACTTGTGCATTAATATATCATTTTACCTTTTCTTTATACGGACGAATCCGAGTGTGCGTAAAAATGGTTTTTCATCTCACATTAAGGGTCGCACATACATACTTGCATATTAACTTATTATTTTCTGTATGTGGACGAATTCAAGTTTGGGTAAAAATGGTCTTCCATCTCAAATTAAGGGTCACACATACATACTTGCACATTAATTTATTATTTTACCTTTTCTTTATGTGGACGAATCCAAGTGTAGGTCCTCCATTTCACATTAAGGGTCGCACATACAAACCTGAGCATTAATTTATTTTCTTTTTTTATGGGCACAAATGGTCTTCCATCTCACATTAAGGGTCCACATACATACTTGTATATTGATCTTTAACGTTGAGCCCATAGTTTTTTTTTTATATTCAAAAAAGATTTCATTGATTATCAAGCAGAGTTTACATGGGCATCATGAATAACCCATTCTTGAATATCAAGAGGGAAACTATCTAAGAATACAAAATCAGATTTTAACAACCTAGCCTTCGTAGCAATCTTGTCTACTACACTATTAAATTGTCTTTTAATTGAAACGCATTTCCAGTTACTAATTTTATTCAATAAAAATCTAACATATAAGATTAAACCTTGATTCATCTAATGAACACGAGACCAAAGTTCATTGATGTATCTAACTAAAACTTCACTATCAGGTTCAAATGTGACATTACTTAAGTTCCTTGAAATTGCCAGAGAAACTGCTTGCTTCATAGCCCCGCATTCCAGCTCCTCCACTTTTATTCCTTGCTTCATTCCTCCATTAACATATTTCCCTTGCACACCAAGGAGTACCGCAAAATCTCTTACAATCACCCAATGCCTCCTTTTAAAGTTTCTTTAATAAATGAGGCATCAAGTTGCACGAGACTACTAAGTGATACCCTTTCATGCATAAAGTGCTCTTAATTCTTTTTCCATCAGTTTAGAGTTTCCCTAAACTCTAACGTTGCCCATAGTCACCTGAGACTATTAGGTGATACTTTCATACTTAGAATTCCCCTTAATTCTTTATTGTTACATCTAGAGTTTCCTTAAAATCTAAGTGATGAGTTCATACTCTCAACTATCTTCCTTGTTGTTTTTTCTTCGTATATCTCAAATACGAAAGTTTTTCTCGTTTTTAGCAATCCCTATGTTATGATTCAATAATCACAAGCATGCATATGTACATTTGATAAGATAAATTGTAATCATTTCTCCCTTTAATCATGAAGTAGAGGCCAAACATACAATTGGGCAGCTTGATGGGTGCCTAAACCTTCTCATCCCGTGCTAGAATCTCCTTACCGGACTCTGCGATAACAAAACCATGAATATGAAAGTCATAGCCTAGATTGTTATTCCCAAAAAAATTTAAACTAGTTAGAAAGGGTCATGACTCGTCTTAGTCAGGTGGTACTTCAAAAGATCTCTACCACGTTAATTGTTTAATGACCTAATTTGATAAGTTATATTTGTATCACATGTGCATTGACATTCACGAATAATTGAGAATTTTTGCACACACTCCACTCTTGTCATCTCTAACCATTTTCACTTAAAGAGGCCATTGAACCGGTCAGCTCGGGCCAACCCCGATCCCCGCTTTTTCTTCCCTTGATTTCTACAAAATGTACTTGGAATCACTAGCTTAGTTGTATCCGAACTAGAATAAGCTTTTCTTTCATGAAAATTGAGCTTAATCTCTTTAGTTATACTCGTTTTGTGAAGGTTGATTTACCTAGGAAGTTGTAATGACCCATCCCTCAACCGACATCGTTCTCACTTATCCACCGCGTTATCCGCAGGTGTAGGGTTTTCAACGGCTATCATTGTGGTTATCCAAAGATCAACTTCCGGGAGGTCACCTATCCCCGGATTGCTCCCGCCCGAGCACGCTTAACCGCAAAGTTTTCTCGCTATTTCTGAAGCCAATTGTCTTTGAAAAGGCCTCTCGGTATAATGTAGCGTTCCTTGCCTCATGTGAGACCGAAGATCTATCTCAACGGCCTAGCATACTCTCCCATCCGAGCACAAGCGACCCGTCTCTAGTTGTATCCCAACTAACACCGATATTGTTCCCAATTGGGATTTTTAATGACAGCACTCACGTGGTCATATAGCATCGACTTTCGAGAGGTCACCCATCCCGTGACTACTCTCCATCGATCACGCTTTTTTAATCGAGATTTTTTTTTCTCACAACTCGGTCAAGTGAACCCATCAAGCTCGGTGTTAGGAAAGGACAAACGATTACTTATATTCCAATCGGACAACCACCAATAATGCTACGATGGTATTGAAAATCACAGGGTATTCGTGGCCGCTATCTACACTGTCTAACCCACGTTGGATGGATCACGATCAGTCAAAGTTATTTTTCATATATTAATATTTTCTCTCTCCAAACGGAGACCACATATTCTTCTCAAGTTATATGATTTTGGGGAAACAAAACAAAAAAATATCAAGAGTTGATTTAGTTCCCTCCATGTGAGGAAAAAAGATGCCAAGATAGGGTTTTGACAGGTAAAGTTTCTCGAGAAATCAAGTAGTTCTTTTCTTCTTTTCATCTACGATTTAAGACGGTATTTATTTTGGTAGAATTTGTGCTTCATAGGTTTTTAATTTATTAAAAAGAAATTTGATTTTCCTTATTTCAAGATGTTAATTAACACTGGATTGTTCGTGATTTATAAAATTATAACACATTTTTATCGATAATTTTAATATCGCGGACATGGATGTAGAGGTTTGTAATATTGTTGAATGCCAAGATGTTGGGATATCAGATGTTATTAGCAACAAGTATCAAAATGAGACAATTGAACCAAAGATGGGAATGGAGTTTGATACAGGTAGATGAGTTGTATGAATGTTCTGAGAATTTTGGTATGAAAAAGGATTTGGTATTGTGGTCGTCAAGGAAGTATAATGGAGTACTTAGCCATGTATGTTATTGTTGTGTTCGAGGAGGCAAACATAAGCCGCATCGAATCCGTTGAATAGGACCAACTTCAAAAATTGATTGTGAAGCTCAAATATCAATGAGACTTTACCCATATGAAAAGTGGAGAATCGTTGTTTTTGCTGGTCACAACCGCTGAGTTATTCCAAGTAGTACTCAAATCATTTGAGATGCAAAAAAAATTGACACCGCTTCTAAGCATAAACTTATAATAAATCAAAGCGGTGAATTAGAACCAACAAAAGCTTTCATTTATTAGCTGATTGGAGGCAAGTGGATATGCTGTTTACATTTGGTGAGAAAGAGGCTAGAAATATGCTTTTACGCGAGAAACTTATAGGACAAGGTGAAGGAGATACATCAGCACTTGAGTTATTTTGTTAAGATGCAAAAACAATGCCCAAATTTCTTTTATAAAATCGATTTGGATAACGAGGGAAATTGAGAATGTTTTTTGGGCTGATGAAAGGTGCATACAAACTTATAAGGAATTTGGTGAAGTTATTACATTTGATACAACATACTTGACAAATAGATATGGTATGCCATTTGCCCCCTTTGTTGGGGTGAATCATCATGGGAAATCAATTCTATTTGGATGTAGATTGTTCTCAAATCAGAGCATCGAGACTTTTGTTTGGTTATTCAAAACTTGGGTGATTTGTATGAGAGGATGTGCTCCAAAGTGGGTATTATCAATGATCAAGATAGCAAGTATGAAGGCTGCGGTTGAAATTTTTTCCTAGATGCTAAACATAGATGGTGTTTTATGGCATATTATGAAAAACATACCGAAAAGTTAAGCGACTATGGGAATTATAAGAAAATAAAATCAAAGTTGAAAAGAGTCGATCTACGATACACAAGGTCCAAATTGATTTGGAAAAGGGTTGGAGTGAGATGTTTCCAGGTACAAAAATTTGGAACAAAGTAAATAGTTAAATAAACTATATAAAGAGAATGGTCGATGGGTTCCATGTTATGTGAAGACTTATTTCGGGTAGGTATGTCACTACTCAACGTTTTGAAAGCATGAATGCATTTTTTTATAATTATCTTACTTCAAAAAATCACCGAAACAATTCGTTGACCAATATGAAGGTGCATATGATATAAAATAGAAAAGGAACTTAAGGAGATCTTAAGGTCGTTTTTACAACCGTCTCCAACCAAAAACGAATATGAAATGGAAAAGCAGGTAAAAGTATTTACACCTCATGAAAAGTTCATCGAGTTTCAAAAAGGAGTTACTAGATAAGACATATTGTGGAAGTGATTGATATTCAAGATGAATCCTCGATGATAACGTACCATATACAATAAGAAATCTGATACCGAAGCCAAAGGATGATGAATCTTCTTCGAAACTTCTCCCGATGACACTAATCTTGAAAGCACTCATGAATCTCCATCTGAAGATGAAAACAAAAAATTATGATAAGAGTCATATTCAAGGTTTCATTTCAAAAAGATGTGAGTGAATTTGAGTGTAATCAGCTCATAAATTTAAGTTTAGAGGGATTGTTTGCAAGCATGCAATAATTGCGTTACATCGTAACGATATATTCTTGCTTCCTTTTAAAATACCTTCTAAAGAGATGGAGAAAAGATGTGGAACGAATACACACAAACATACAAGTCAGCTCTGATGCTTGGCAATTGACTCCTAAGCAAAGCGATACAACGAGTTATGCAATTCCTTTGCCGAGCTTGCAGATGCGGCATCTTCAAGTGATGTTAGGAGTACTTTTATCAATAAATGGATAAAAGAACAATTGAAGGTCGATTCCAATGAAGAGCCTACAGTTGAAGTAGTAGAAACTAAAAACTCTCCACCAATTGAAACTACAAAGATCAACAATCCTCCCGGAGGCAACAAAAAGGTCGCCAGTTCAAAAACATAGCTAAATCAAGAACATATACTAAAAGATCAAGAAAAAGAAAAATAAAATGTACAGTAAAACATCAAATTGCTACTAGAACAATTATTTTTCTTTTTATATACAAATTCATAACTCGACATAGAATGTATCTCTAATATTTACTTATAGATAAACATTCAAAATCTTGTTCAACAAAGTACAGTTAATATGCTTGAATCATCACTAGTTAATCAGTCCATAACAAGCCTTACTTATGATGAATACCTCAAGTGTTGGTAAGAATCCAAGAATTGTCGACTTGGTTTAATTTTTGTTTTCTTTGGTCATGTGGGGATGTTGATATTAACATGTCCAGTATGTATGTTGTATGTCCAAAGAATTTGCTCTAAGTCATCTCAAGGACTTGGTGCCGCAGTTGAACGCTGCACCTGCATATAGGATAACTTCATCAAGGTGAACCAAGCATCTACTATGCAAGTTATATTTATGAGAGAATTCAACGGCGAGAAACAAGTAAGCAATTTCTTAATATGGCATGCGTAAATAAATCGATATGCGGCGTGACACCTCTATTTGGGTATGGAGGACAAGGGTATGGAGTGCAACCACCTAGCTTAGGGGAGGTTTGTATCCAAGGCATAATTGAAGTTACAAGTTCGACATGCTCGCAACACCGAAATTTTATTTTGTCTAAAATGAATTACTATGTACAAGATGGTTTTAGCGGGAAAAATGTAGAAACTTATACGCACATTGAAACACTTTTTGGTTGCTTAATTGGGTTCGGCGGAAGTTGGTTTGTGAAAAGGCGGGGTACAACAACCACACCCAATATTTCGATTAGAAATCAGATGGACTAACTCCAATATACTTTCAAGAAAATCAACGAGACTCAATCTTTACAAAGTATATTAAAGAGTTATATCTCTCTTTC
>JAJJWW010004910.1:0-100679 GCA_023531295.1 Papaver armeniacum
TCCAATCGAGATTATTCAAGCTGCAACAAAATTTGGAAACCAAGTGTTAAAGAGTATGTCTAGAATGTTCTGGAAGTTTGCATAGCTATACTTGGAAGCTACGTCTGTTCTATTATTTAATAGTTTATTTATCTAGGAAGTTAGTTATTTTTGAAACTCTGATTGTCTTTGAACTAGTATAAATAGGATATATGCCTTGACAGTTTTGTATGCGCATCAGTAGAGTTTATTGGTTTTAATAAATTCTTGTTTGGCAAAGTTCTTTGTGTGTTCTTCTATTCTTTTAGTTTTATCTTCTCGTCAGATCCTACATCTGCCATCAAGAGCTATAAGATCATAGGACTGTGAGAAAGAAATTGCAGGGAAGATGTCATCTAGTTCAAGCTCAATAAAGGTTCCGGTATTTGAAGGGAAGAATTTTGAGCATTGGAAAATACGAGATGGAGAACATATTTAAATACAAAGAGGTATGGGATATTGTTGACCTGGGTTATGTTGAACTGAAGCCGAGATGCAACACACTCCTGAGCAAACATCAGCTTTACCGAGAAAATAAGAAAAAGAATGCAAAATCTACCTATATTCTTCATCAAAGTGCATGAATCACCTACCGATAAATTGTGTACATCGGTGAAGCCAAGAAGGATTGGGATGCTTTGAAAACATATTACAAAGTGTCGACAAATTAAAAAAGGAATACGACTACGAGCCACAGAAGAAGGTATGAGTTATTACAGATGGAATCTTCAACGAAAGTATCAAATATTTTTCTCAAGAACATTAAGTGTAGTTAATGAGATGAAATCTAATTGACATACTATAGAAGATTACGCAATTGTGGAAAATTTTACGGAGGTTCACGAGGAGTCTTTTGAAGCAGTAAGCATGATAGAAAGGCGCAATTCGAGCGACAACTATGAGTTTAGATGAAATATTAGGTTCATTGCAAGCCTATGGCTTGAAGGGAGAGAACGAGAGGAATATGCTTAAGAAACCGGTTGAGAAGCTCTTGATCGAGATCAAGCTGGAGTAATGGTCAATCATCAAACTCATATAGAAGACCAAAAGCAATTTTGACGGAAAGCAAGGTCGTTGTTATCTCATAAAAATTTGGGTCCCTTCCCGAGAGAGTGTCTGGAGAAGGTTGAAAGCGAGAATAATGCCAACTTTGTCACGAAAAAGAACAAGAAAGAATCCCAGAGTTCTTTTCTTTTAGCTTGTTTTCTTGCTCAGAGAACCACAACAAAAAGTAAGTGGTATCTGGATACTTGTTCAGTAATCATATGTGTGGAATGAAAGAGCTATTTGTGGATTTAAATGAATCAGTAACCACAAATGTTAAATTTGGTAACAATGAGACAGTTCTTGTAATGGGAAAAAGGAAGATTGGTATAATTCTCTTATTCATATATCTTAGATGTTTATTATATTCCTGATCTACATAAAAATCTACTTAGGCTACCCCCTATGGGCTAGATTGAAGTGCTAGATTGGCCAAAAAGTGTTGCAAATCGTGAAAAAAGTGTGGGAAATTTTTTTACACTGCTGTTGATGGTGGTCTTTAAACAAGGGGTAAAATAGTAAATCCCCATGACCTAGTGTTATTTTGCATGACACATTAACTAAAGCATTTAACTCGGTGTAAATAATTAATAGGGGTATTTTTCAAAATACGAGATTAAGTTTCGACCGCTTAAAACCCTAATTCCAAAACCAAAAAGCACCACACGCACCATAGCGATGATGCCAAACCAAGCGCATCTTTGCGCACCATGGCAACAATGCCAAACCAAGCCGCATCTTTGCGCACCATGGCAACAATGCCAAACCAAGCGCATATCTGCGCACCATGGCGGCAATGCCAAACCAAGCCGCATGTTTGCGCACCATGGCTGACGATGCCAAACCAAGCGCTGTCTGCGCGCCATGGCGCGGTGCCAAACCACGCTGCTTTTCGCACCATGGCGACGGTGCCAAACCAGCCGCTATCTCTGCGCACCATAGCAACAATGCCAAACCAAAGCCGCTATCTGCACACCATGGCAACAATGCCAAACCAGCGCCTTAGCTGCATACCATAGCAACAATGCCAAACCAAGCGCCTGCATCTTCACGCCACCCATTTGGCAACCATGCCAAACTAAGCCGCTATGCCATTGGCACCAAATATAGCGCCCTAGGCCAAGACTTGCAACTAGCGCCTGTGCCATTGGCACATGCCAACACGTCATAATGCCATATTTCAAGCCGTATATGCCGTTGGCCCACCGCGCCAAATATAGCGCCCTAGGCTTGCAAGACTTGCAACTAGGTCAACATGGCCGTACGTGCCATTGGCACATGCCAACACGTACCGCAAGCCATATTTCCAAGCCGCTATGCCATTGGCCCATGCCAAATATAGCGCCCTAGGCTTGCAATACTTGCAACCAGTCAACATGGCCGTACGTGCCATTGGCACATGCCAACACGTACCGCCGAGCCATATTTCAAGCCGCTATGCCATTGGCCCACGCCAAATATAGCGCCCTAGGCTTGCAAGACTTGCAACTAGGTCAACATGGACGTACGTGCCATTGGCACATGCCAACGTATCAAGCAAGCCATATTTCCAAAAGCCCGTTATGCCATTGGCCCACGCCAAATATAGCGCCCTAGGCTTGCAAAACTTGCAACTAGGTCAACATGGCCGTGCGTGCCATTGACACACGCCAACACGTACCATGAAGCCATATTTCCAAGACGATTTATGCCATTGGCACACGCCAAATATAGCGCCCTAGGCTTAGAGACTTGCAACCAAGTTAACATGGCCGTCGTGCCATTGACACACGCCAACACGTAACGCAAGCCATATTTCCAAGCCGCTATGCCATTGGCACACGCCAAATATAGCGCCCTAGGCTTGCAAGACTTATGACTAGGTCAACATGGCCGTACGTGCCTTGGCACATGCCAAACACACACGCGGTAGCCTAACTTGCAAATCGGTGCAACCTACCACCAAGGCATTCCGCATGCCATTGGCACATGCCAAACACACACGCTAGTAGCCTAACTTGCAAACCGGTGCAACCTACCACCAAGGCATTCCGCACATGCCGTTGGCACATGCCACACACGCCACTAGCATTCTGCTGAGCTCGATGGCATTACCACTTACGCTCGGTGCAACTCGCAGCCGAGGCATCAACCGCACATGCCATTGGCACGCGACACATGCGTCCGGCCACCACTCGCACTCAAGATGCAACCAACACTGCGAGACATCAACACAAACTAGGGGATGCTTTCTAGGGTATTGGTCTTTACGGTGACACGGCAGCGTACACTTGCGGCTCTCATCCCAGCTTTTTATCTCTTGCAAGCTTCTAGCTTTCTTTACGATACAAGTCGAGATCTTACTCTCCTCAACACATTTCTTTGCTTCCCTCCCCAAATCAACCCTTCTCCTCCACTTTGTGACCGAAGCAAGTCTGGAACGGCCATTTATTGGTTTAGGCCGGACTTGTACAGATTGATCTCTCGAATCTATAAAGTGCTCACGTGCAGCACATTTGTTTAGGGTTTAAACCGAGTTTCTCACTCTCAAAAATTACCAGGAAATCCAGCAACGATTTTTATCCATAAACAATTGGCGACCACGGCGGGAGGATTGATCTATCGGCTACAATGTCGGACTGTCGATCTCGTTCTTGACCCGGATGTCAAGATGATCGACTCAATCCGACGCAACTTCGTGGCAACTTAGGTTACTTTAGTAAAAATACACGAGAAAGGCGGGGACTTGTCAAGATGCTACCACTCAATCCGACTCAACCACCGAACGACCGGTTACCGGTTGTAAAAACTACATGAGGAAGCGGGACTCGCGAAGATGCTACCGGCGATTGGGGACTTGTTGGCATGTTACTGACAAAAAGCCGACAAAAAAACCGCCTTTTACATGGAGAGGAGCGTGTTCGCAAAACCTATGAAGTGAGTAAATTCATGCGGGCAAGATATACAATTTATTTTAGGTTCTTAGTAAAACCGTCATACTCTTCGAGTCTTGTGCTTATTGCTAGCACACACTTTCATAAAAGCAATATTCCTTTCCCAAAACATAATCGAGTTATATTATCAAAACCATTCATCAGAGAAATAATCCAATACCTAAAAAGCTACCTGACTATCTATCAAAGGTCAAGTTTGAAACCGGACATCCAATATGTTTTTCAAAAAAAAAAAGAACCTAAATGAAAGTTTAACGAGAAACATTCAAGGAAAATCATCCAATGAAGTCTGCTCTTCTTGGAGAAAGTCAACTTTACATCTTGGCAGCTCTCTTCATAGTCGACATCTTGGAAAGCTTTCCGAGTTCCATCTCCTGTCGGGCAATCTCCTCGGCGGAAGGCTTTCGATTGCTGCATTTCAACTTTTGGATCTCGGCAAGGCCTTCGACAAACCACGAAGTGTTGAACTCCTTTTACGCGCACACGTCGCGATGGTGCTCCCATCGGCAATAACGTCTTCAGAAACGGTGTGACCAGTCACCTCACGCATATCCTCGATGGAAGATAAAGCCTCTTCCACACGCTTAACCAGCGCAAATCGACTAGTGACTTTCTTGGTTGTAGCCATGTCCGTGCTTCTCCCAGATTACGATGTACAACGCCTCATGCTTAAGCCAAACATATTTGAAGCCGCCAACTAGCACATGACCTGGATAAGGAACCAAATATGGGGGATCAAAATGGCGCCCACAAGTGGCCTCACGACTCGCAAAGGGTCTTCTTCCATGTCTACGGCAACAACCCTCGAGAGAATCATCCACCGTTTGAACCACGTACGTGCCGGCAATTGGCTAACTCCCATCTCCAAATCCCAGGCGTTGGTCACCAAAGGCAAGTTTTGTGTGACTCCACCCCAAAATCGTCCTCGAACCGGATTCCTCCGCAAACTTGAGTTAGACATTTTTTTCAAAAGAAGAAAGCAGAAGAAGAAGAAAGAAAGAAGTGCGAAACTCCAGTGAACCACTTCCGAAGAAGAACCAGTCTTTATGGAGGAATCACTCTCACTTGTTGAACTTTCTTCTTTCTCGACTCATCACCGCTATGAGTAGGCTCGGTTCCGCCGGAATTTCTTGAAGAAATTCTTTGTCTCTGGCAACGTGCAAGGGCGTGAAAGCATTAACACTACCAAAGCCTACAGAAGGAAACAAGACACATGTTCTCGGCCGAAATTCACGTGTTTTGAGACAAACCAATGAAGAGGCGACACATACCCTGGTTATTGGAAGAAGTAGAAAGACACAAGAGCCGTGGAAGGATCTTGTGAAACCGTCCGGAACCCGCCCGGCCACGATTCTTCGTTCTCGGATTTCCTTGGCCTGGGGGCTTCCGGAATTGCTAGGCAACTTTCGCTTGGGATCTCTCAACATTGGATACTCCTTCAAAAAGCTGGGGAAGGTTTGCAAACGAACGTTTTCCACCACTTTATTCACAAAATCTCGGATCATAATATAAACTCGTCGCACTCAAAACTCATTATAAGCTAGAAGGTCGTCGAAGTTAATTTTCCCATTTGAAGGAAGGGAAGACGGATGCTTTTGAGCTTAAGGCAGCGGCGTCAAGGGCGACACGCAATGAATCCTTAGGGATCATCGGCCGGTAAACAAGAGGCACCCCTTGATCAAAACCCATGTGATGAAGACACGGTCAATATTGTAAGCGACTATACGGAAAGACCCCACGAAGAAAGACTACATATAATCAGGCAAGCGACTTTGAATGAACGAGGTTTTCACCAGCTCAAATCGTCATGAGGAAGACAAAGACGTGGCGGAGCGAAGCAAGGTGTCAATTTGAGTCACCGACCTATGGGCCGGCCGCCATGGACGAAAATTGATTTCATGCAACTTATCAAGAAAACTAACCAAGCTCACGCCAACTCTTGGTTGCTGTTCACCCATCGAAGGTCGAGAGCCCCCCAACTCACGGGAAGCGAAGGCGGCGGTTTGAGAGCATACTTCTCGAAGTGCTCCCATAGCGGACTTGCATAAAGCAACGTGCACATACGAATCCACATTCATGAAACCATTGAAACTTGCATGTTCGCAACTAGGTGATCCAGGATGCACATACGGGAACCCAAGGAACGACTTGCCAATGGGAAGAACTTCACCCTTTGCCAACTTCACAGCAATCGCTAACAACTCCGGTCTTATTCCTTTCTTGCCGAACCGTCATCAAAAATGTCTACGGACAAACGAGAGAGCCAAAATCTTTGCGACATGAAGATCACCGCTTTTACATTCGGGCTCCAACTCGTCCTAGGAAACCATTGAGATATCCGCCCAACCGTAAGGGCACCTTTCATCCTCTTTCCGGTCAGAATCCTTCGACTTCGCAATGAAGTCTTTCCGATCAAAATCCCCCAACTTAGCGGCCAGGTCATCCCGCATCTTTAACTCACTTTCAGATAATTGGATTTTAAGATTCCCGATTCTTAGGAAGATTCAGCAAGAGAGCCACACTCTCCAAGGAGAAAGTTATCTCGCCCCATCTACATATGATTATATGGGTGTCCGGAACACCATCGGAGATGAAAGCAACCAAGCCTGGGATGTCTTTCCTAATACGGAGATTCTTGAAGTCTTGTGACATCAATGACTGCGCTCGAGTCAAGTTGGTATTTATATGCTCCTTGCTCACCATGAACTCAACCCATCTATCAAAAGAACGCAATGGGCTTTGACACATCCCCGAAGTCAATGTTGGAAGAGGAATATACCCCTTTATGAAGATAGAACCGAATGGTGCTCTGCAGGCGAAACGAACGTGTTTCCTTTCATCCTCAATTTAGGGTTAGCAAAATTGGCACGAAACCTGGGTGATTCTTAGAAGGTGGGCGAGGGCTCTAGTGAAGAATTCATCATACGTGTTCGACTTGGAATTATGAGCATCCTTCGACGAAGTGAAATTTGGTTCGAGGTAACATCTTATCGAATTCCTTCATAACAATTTGGTAATAAGATATCTGCACAAAACAAACGGAGAAAGGCAAAGTTATCTCCCTGACACATAATCGTACCTAGCAAAAAAAAAAAAAAAAAAAGAGAAAAGGTAAGGAGGACGTATTTTATTCGGGTTCAAGACTATATACACAGTATTTTCTTCGGGTTCAAAAATATATATGGAGCATTTTTCTATTGGTTCAAAAACATTATATACGGGCAAGTGCGTGGTACTTCTTTCAAGAAGCAAAAAATCATATACAATGTTTCCTGCGGGTTCGAAGTCATATGAAGCATATACACAGTATTCTTCTTCGGTATTCATACAGAGTTCTCTACGGGTTCGAAATACACATGCAGTGTTTCATACGGGCTCAAATACGCCTACAGTATCGTTCTTCGGGTTGAGAATTATATACGGAGCATCCTCTACGGGTTCAAAATACACACGCAGTATTTTCTTCGGGCTTCAAATATTTCTTTCAGGACCGAAAATTCATATATGCAATACTTCCTACGGGTTCAAACAATATATGCAGTATTTCCCTTGGTTGCATACATACAATATTCTCTACAAGAGGCACGCCAAGAAATCATACGCAAGGATTGTGGAAGCGCCTACTCTTAAGGTTTACTCCTACGGGAAGAAAAAAAAAAGAGAAAAGTACTCGAAGACATACACGGAACCCGGTTTCTCTTTGCCGCTAGTATGAAAAGAGGAAAGAATAAAGCGCAAGATGGGGAAAAGGGCTTTATATATATATAGGCGTAAAGACTTTGAAATAGGGAAGGATTTCCCTTTTACCAAAATCACGCGTGTAAGAAACAGCCCACAAAGGGTGCGACTAGCATGGTTTCCAATGTCGCCCAAGTCACGCTTTAGGTCCCACCAAGCATGGTTTCCAAGTTGCACTGGCCCCACCAATTGCGCCGACCTCCCAATGGCCCCACCAGCTAGCACACTCAGTTTCCCAATTCTCGCCAACCTCCCAACGTCGCCCAAGCCGCACCGGCCCACCAATTGTGCAGCCTCCCGATTTGTGCAAAACTACCGGAGGCAAGGATTCCAAATCCTATTTATAAAAGGTCGACAAGCCTCCTTCAATTTTAGTTACGGTTTCTTTGTTAATAGTTTGTCACCATCTTATGCTTACCTCGCAACAAAGCCCCTGTTCCGAGCTAAGCAAGGGACTTAATGTTGATGGTGGTCTTTAAACAAGGGGTAAAATCGTAAATCCCCATGAGCTAGTGTTACCCGCAACACATTAACTAAGATCATTTAACTCAGGTGTAAATAATTAATAGGGGTATTTTTTCAAAATACCAGATTAGGGTTTTCGACACAAAACCCTAATTCCAAAACAAAGCCGCACCCTGCACACCATGGCAACAATGCCAAACCAAGTCGCATCTGCGCACCATGGCAACAATGCCAAACCAAGTCGCATCTCGCGCACCATGGCAACAATGCCAAACCAAGTCGCATCTAGCACCGCGCACCATGCAAACCAAGCCGCATCATTGCGCACCATGGCAACAATGCCAAACCAAGCCGCACACGCGCACCATTGGCAACCATGCCAAACTAAGCGCTATGCCATTGGCCCACGCCAAATATAGCGCCCTAGGCTTGCAAGACTTGCAACTAGGTCAACATGGCCGTACGTGCCATTGGCACATGCCAACACGCACCATAGTTTGCCATATTTCCAAGCCGCTATGACATTGGCCCACGCCAAATATAGCGCCCTAGGCTTGCAAGACTTGCAACTAGGTCAACATGGCCGTACGTGCCATTGGCACATGCCAACACGTACCGCAAGCCATATTTCCAAGCCGCTATGCCATTGGCCCACGCCAAATATAGCTCCCTAGGCTTGCAAGACTTGCAACTAGGTCAACATGGCCGTACGTGCCATTGGCACATGCCAACACGTAACTGTCCCGCCAAATTCCTACCAAGCCATATTTCCAAGTCGTTATGCCATTGGCCCACGCCAAATATAGCGCCCTAGGCTTGCAAAACTTGCAACTAGATCAACATGGCCGTACGTGCCATTGACACACGCCAACTTGGGTAACACAAGCCATATTTCCAAACGTATGCCATTGGCTGCACGCGAATATAGCGCCTACTAGGCTTCGGCCCAAGACTTGCAACTAGGTCAACATGGCCGTACGTGCCATTGGCACATGCCAAACACACACATTTGGTAGACTAACTTGCAAATCGTGCAACCTACCACCAAGGCATTCCGCACATGCCATTGGCACATGCCAAACACACACGCTAGTAGCCTAACTTGCAAAACCGTGCAACCTACCAACAAGGCATTCCGCACATGCCGTTGGCACATGCCACACTCGCCACTAGCCGACTCGGCATTACCACTTACGCTCGAGGTGCAACTCTCAACAAAGGCATTCCGCACATGCCATTGGCACGCGCCACATGCGTCCCAAGCGGCACCACTCGCACCCAAGATGCAACCAACACTCGAGACATCAACACAAGGCGGGGATGCTTTCTAGGGTTTTGGTTTGGCGGTCACAACATGCGTCTGATACGCTCACATTAAGAAAGCGTGAAAAGGAATAAAGCGGTCAAATAAAAGAGGAAATAATGGTGAAAACGTTTTCACCCATTAACACCATGCGTTCACCACCTCCTCCCATTATTTCACCCTTTAATATCTTCCTTCATGAGGCCGGCACGTTTCAATCTCGACTTGTATAAATAGGTCTTACCTATTTCCACCGGACAACAAGTCTCGGTCGGGAGAAAAATACTACACTCTCGAAAGGAAACTTTGCAAGCTCTCCCAAAAAGCTTTCATCTCTTGCAAGCTTCCTAAGCTTTCACTTTACGATACAAGTCGAGATACTACTCTCCCTCAACACCTTTCTTTGCTTCCCTCCCCAAATCAACCCTTCTCCTCCACTTTGTGACCGAAGCAAGTCTGGAACGGACATTTATTGGTTTAGGCCGGACTTGTACAGATTGATCTCTCGAATCTATAAAGTGCTCACGTGCAGCACATTTTTAGGGTTTAAACCAGTTTCTCACTCACCTACCGAAATTACCGAAATCAGCAGAAACGTTTTTTATCCATAAACAACTGCTAGTTGATAGTTCTCTCTCCTAGCAACTGCTCGCAGTTCAACTATCTGCTAGATTGAAATGCTGAACCGTTCAATGCTCAAAAAGTGGTTTAAACGCTGAACCATCCAGCGTTGGGAGAAAATTTTCTGATCCAACGGCTGAGATTTAAAATGGTAGTCCCGCTGCTAATCTAGTTGTTATATTGGCCATCCACTACACCATATTCAGCGATTAGTAACTAAAATTCGTAACCAACATGTAGCCGCCACGAATTCGTGACTAAAAATTTCGATTCTGAAAATTTGGTGACACCAATATTTCGATTACGAAATTTTACTAGTTTAGTGATGGCCCCTCTCGTGTCACGATTAGTAACTTCTTTGGAAAAAAATCGTGCGAAAAGAACCGTGTGCGAGTAACACTCAGTAACACCCTCCTGAGCAGCGTGCGAAAGAACCGTGTGCATTCTATCAAGTTTACCCTATCGTGTGAATAAACCGCACAAATCTTATCCCCTTCTTCTCTCTCAGTCTTCTACTACTCTGGCGATAAAACTAGGGTTTAGTGAACATCACGAGAAATCTTCTCTTCATCGATCGATTTGGCCGAGAAACATCACGAAATCTTGTCAATACCTTTCAATCATCAATACATGTGTAAGTGTTAATCCATGAATCTATCTGTTTCATTTTATTTTCAATCGTCTGTTTTATTTCATTTTATTTTTCCATTCTTTAATCTGTGAATCTAAAACAATTTGTTTGATATGAGTTATGTTTTGTTAATCTTCTTCATATAAATCTAATTGAATTTTTTTCTTCTAATTTCTTGTTAGGGTTTGAAGAATTCGAGGACTTGAAGATTGATGAATTTTGAAGGTATAAATCTTCTTCATATCAAGTGATTTTAGGGTTTTATGTTAATTTCGAAAATTTCTATTTTTTAGGTGATTTTAGGGTTTTATGTCTCGATTCGTATCTTTTTGATGATTGAAGTGTGTTTATCTTTTTGATGATTTATTTGTACGTTAATAGTTCTTGGATGTTTAGGTTGTGTAGATGATATTGGAATTTGAGATTGTGAGATTGTTGCTTGTAATTGAATTTGGGTTTGGACTTTGAATGTTTCAATTTTGATGTTTTTCAATGGTAGTTGACTAATTAGGTTTTTTTTTAGTTGGAATGAATTGATTTTTGGGATTTTGAAATTACTAGTATGGGGGCAATGCTTCTGTATGGGGGTTTTCACACCGTAAATGGTTATCCCTTGCGCTTTGCAAAGCGTGTGTGTAGGTTGCTTATACTATGTTGAAACTTGAGATTGTTACATTTCATTTTATTTTCAATCGATCTGTTTTATTTCATTTTTATTTTTTCCATTCTTTGTACTGTGAATCTAAAACGATTTATTTGATATGAGTTATGTTTTGTTAATCTTCTTCATATAAATCTAATTGAATTTTTTCTTCTAATTTCTTGTTAAGGTTTGAAGAATTTTGAAGACTTGAAGATTGAAGAATTTTGAAGGTATAAATCTTCTTCATATGGTCCGATTTTAGGGTTTTATGTAAATATCATACTTGTATGTTCAAGTTTTTGATCCACTAGTCCTCTTGTGTAAAGGTGCATATCTTGTTGTTAGACATGGTGTAGTTTTTTAGTCCTTAGAAGCATAGTAAGTTGACTAGGCGGAGTGCTACCTGATAAAGGTATACTGATGAATGTGCCCATTGAATTGTAATATTCCTTGATTAAAGCATTTGGAAAGGATTGTAGGGGACGAGTTCGTGCTGTCGGTCCTATTTCTCGTACCACAATATGATTATTCTCGCTCTCGCGCGTGCCAAAGTTGTTGAATTGAAGTGCAAAGATGGAGAACTTAAACATGAGGTGAAGGAGATAAATGGCAAGATGGAGGTTCTTCTTACTAGCTTTGCATCCTTATGTAACGTTGTGCGAGAACATCCAACGGACAAGCATCATATATTGCCTCGAACCACTTTGATAATGCACATGGTCCCGCGTATTCACCTACTCATGCGCCGGTCAGTGGTCGAATAGTTCACCTGCGGCGCTTCCACATGAAGCGAGATATCACCGCTAGATCGCCAAAGAACGCTCGGAATAGTTCACCTTCGAGATGGAGCCAAATGTTCATTGTTGAACTTGGATGATGAGGTCATTCTTGTTGGTCGAGTTTGTCTTTAGGTGAATTTGGACTTCTTTGTCGCGGCTCACCTGAGCTGAAAATCATGTTAAAGTGTTGTTGGACCTCATACTTTTGCCACTTGCACCGACCATAAGAGCTAACCGGTTTGTGAATACCTTTCAAGAAGTTGGAATTGAAGGCTATGTGGTTCATCCAAAAGTCTCAGCGTCCGATATGATTAGAAGGGTCTATCTGTCTTTTTGGAAATGATGTGGATAACTCGACCAATGACCTATGCTTTTTTGCTATTTTGTCGGCCATCTTTTTTGTTATTATTCGCACTTTTATATGTAAGTGAACAACTTTGATATGTTCTCATAGGTAAACTTTGAGTAAACTACGATGCGGTTATTGCTTAAGCAGGAGATTCTTATGCAAATGTGCATAAGAAAGTACTAATTTTAACCGACTTTGAATGTTAATATATCTTTTGTGAATTTTACTTTGTGTATGAGTGTAGTTTTTGTTTCTATATGTGTTTTTTGGTTGTGCGGATGATCATAGTTAAGGTTTCTTCAAGCAATAGGAGCCATTTGGGGAATATCAATCCCTGTAATTACTTGACCTTTTACCTTGTACATTGAAGTTGCAATTTATGGATATAGTTTTAACCTTCGATTTTACACTTTCTTGCGGGTATAATGTTTAATGATCAAACCGTTGTTAGATTAGGTGTTGGTGACCTTCATCTCGGTAAGTCTATTTTGTCATCTTCTTGACATCATGCACAACCATGTCTTTCTTTTTTATGTTATCTACGCTTCGAGATCTAAGAAATTCCTATTATTTACTTTTAAAGCGGCAACAATGGCGAAAGGAGACGATGCGATTCGTAAGAAGAAGAACAAAGTCTTAATGTTTGTCCCATACACAAATGTACACGTATTCTTGGTATTATTGCTGATAAACAAAGACGAAAACAAGGAAAACCTCGCCAGTGTGAGGTACTTGTTACAAATTTTTCATTCATTTATATCCAAAATTAGGGATTAGTACAACATGGGTTTGGCCAATCTCACATTCATGATCCAATTATGTACTTTTTATGCCAATCTCACATTCATGATCTTAATCTTATGGCCGGCTGTATCATTTATAGAGTGTAGTTCACCATTTACATGCTTAAACTTAATATTCCATAATCAAGTTTCGTTTATTAATTTATAATGTGGTTCGATTTGATATGCTCATTTTACTTTGGATTACCGCAATCCAAGTAGATAGAAATTAGTTGTTCATCTTTTGGCCGTGTGGTATATATATTTTCGATTGTTGTGCTGCTAGTATTTTCCATAATGTGTGATATAAATTCAACATTTGAACTACTTCATTCCTTAGAACTACTTCATTTCTTAGAGCAAAGTTGTAATGTGTGATTGCTTACAAGTCCGAGAGCGTTATTTCTTAGAAGTATTCTTTGTATGTTTTATCTTGGTCGATATGGTATGCGAGAGTTTGTGAAACTCTATTTCTAAAAGCATTGTTTTCTTGTTTGCCGGTGAAGCAGATTATAAAGATTGTCGAGGACAAGCGGATATTGAATGAAGAAACAAGTGGACAAGCGGTAAACTTATTGGTATCTCAGAACTCGCCTATACTTAGCATTTATGGAGTGATAAAAGAGTTATCCGCCTATACTTAGCATTTATGGATCACCGACGAGTTGAACTCAACATGAACCCAAGTATCATATAGCGATTATTTTTGCTTCTTAGATTTTGGATGATAAGCCATCTGCCTATAATTAGCGGTTATGGCACTTCTATACTTAGCTTGATTATGGCTCATGAACACAACAGAAATTGGATTGATTATAATTGAATGTTGGAATGTTAAATTGGGTTGATGACTTCTTTTGAATGGTGGAATGTTAAATTGGATTGAATGACTTCTTATGTGATAGATTTTTGAATGTTGAAATGTTTGAATTGGATTGTATTGTAACAATTCCAAGAGGATAGGTACCTAGGGGTAAAATGAAAGGGATGGAACATTAATATTGACTAGGTCAATAAAGATCGAATTTTTTTGTAACAAAAGGATTCGTAACGGCATAAAGTGTCACTAATTTTTTACCAGGATAGTAGGAATCGGTCAACGCTGACTTGGTCAAAAATTAGTAACCTGGTAAAAATTTAGTAATGGAAAATCCTTGGTTACTAAAATTTTACGAACATTGTAGTCGGTCAACGGAGACTAAGTCAATGTATTTGCAAATGACAAAAAAAAATTTTTCGAAACGGTCTGATCCGGGTCACGAATTTTAACTTCGTGACGGTCTATGGTGATGTTACTAAATGTGTCACAACCCCAAATTAGTGACGGCGACATGTTGGTTACGAAAATTTGTTACACACCTCGTTGTAACGGTCGTTGTGCGTCACAACTCCATTTCGTGACTGAAATAATGTGTCACAAAACGCAAAATATGGTGTAGTGATCCCATAGGACTTAGAAGGCTGCCTATGATGACGTGGATGACCAATCTAGCAGCTAGATATCTAGCTCATAGGACTAAGCCTTAGTATGGGGCAATTAGTAGAAAAAAGAGGTTATAATATGAATACCTTAGATGGAGTTTGCTCAATTCTTGATAAGAAAAGAAAACTGATTGCAAAGGTGAATATGAACAAGAATAGGTTATTTCCCTTGAATATACACGGGTAGAATCCTTGAAAATCTTTGAGAAATACATAGCCCATAATGTTGGCGGTACTAGGTTTTTGGTAATGATTTAATTTTCTAGTGCACATAATGTTGTTGCTTTATGAGTGTAATTTTCATACAAGCGAGAATACATTAGTGGGAGTATTTTCCTGACACCACGGAGAGGCTTTTCGCTTTCCCACGGAAAACCAGTTCCCTTTCGAGTTTTCTTTCCTTCTTATTCTTCATCCCCCTTTTCGATCTGGTTTTTTTCTAGCCATGAGCGACTAGTTAGCCGTTCATAGGCTCTAATCTGGGAAACACTTAATCTATAGGTTTCTGCTTAATGGGGTCTTATTTAATTAGGGTATTGGATTAATTTTAAATTGGAAGCTTGGTAGTGGTGGTGACAATCGAGAACAACTCTGAAGAACAAGGTAGCGTCTGAAATTAATCCCATGACAGGTAATGATGGTGATTATCCCTGATCGATCTAAATATCTACATATCCCTCTATCGGTTTGCTGGAATTGCGTGTTCAAGGATTAATTAGGGTTAGTTTATTTGAAATTGGTTATTGTTAGTGGTGGCGGCAGTCGAGATTTCATAGAAGATTCACAATTTTTACACGGTTGCGTCTGATTAATCTCTCTTGTCAGGTAATGATGTTGTTAATCCCTTTTCAGTATGTATCTCTGTTTTTCTTATTTGTTATAACCTAATTTCTACCCAATAGGATTTAGATTTCCATTGAGATTTTGCCCTATTTGATTCACCGAGTAGTTTTTTATTCACCTTCTAACCATAATCTTCCCTATATAATCCCCTTTATCAAAGATGTTTTATTCACAAAGCAGTGTTATGCCCTCTTCCATTTGATACCCTTATCTCATATTCATACCAAAAACCTTCATCTTTTGTTCAAAAGTAGTAGCTTTCCAGCTGAGTTCATGTATCACCATGCAAGCTGTTTGGCATGGTGATGTCTTACAATTAACAAACATGTTATAAACCTCCTTAAACTTGAGTAATGGTGGGAAGTTTTCTCTAGATGATATCATTCCTCCTAGATTCATGAATAATAAAGAACAGTGGACAAGCTGCTTGTTAGGAGTTTTTGCAGAACCAGTTGAAAGAAACAGTTGGGATGTGAGAAATGCTCTCCTCTTTCAGTGGAAGATTCAAGGAGGACTATTTGTCAAATCACTTAACAATTTCATATGTAAGGTTTGAGAGGGAAGAGGAAATGCATAGAGTTCTTGAAGTGGCTACTAGAGTAGACTGAGTAGTTTATGGGGATCTATTTTGCATCAAGAAGTGGGATAAGACTGAGAGATTGGTAAATTGGGTTCCTTCTGAAGATAATTTTTTCATCATAGTGCATAATCTCACTTATGCTCAGGTTAACAGTGATAACTTAAGGAGATACTTATCATGCATAGGGGAAATACTATCTTTCTCTTACCCAGTGAGGAAAGCTGATGGCAGCTTCTCTATTACTATAAGAGCTAGCATCAGATTCAGGCAGAGACTTAGCTTTAGTGTTATGGATGAGAATGAGATGGGATACAACAATGAAATCACCTTACAATTTCACCACTTTCCAAATAACTATTGTGGCTTCTGCAAGGTTATTCGTCACAGTCAAGACAACTGTGAACACTTTATGGCTTATCAGCAACAAATAGAGGAACAACAAGCTGAAGCAGAAGCTGCAATGGCAGCCATGCAAAACATTAATGAGCAGCAAATGAAGTAAGAGAATTTACAACAACCTAATCAGCAGAAGATGCAGCTTGACTGGATGGGTTTTGAAGAAGAAAGTCTTCCTGACACTGAGGCAGAACAAGCTGCATCTGAGATTACTTGTTCTAAGTATCTCAAGCAATTTGAAGTAGATAATGCAAGTCAAGGCAGTGCTAAAGAAGTTCCAGACAATGAGAGTCATGAAGAGAAATCTTTGGGAAAACTTAATGCAGATGCTCTACCTTTTCTCCATACTGGTTGTCTTAACAAAGATGCATACATGTGGAAAGTAGTCCACAAAAGAGATAGGCCTGGGGATTCTTTAAATTTTGAGGCTGGGTTCTGGAGTGTCTAGCTCTTCTCAGATGCCACAAAGTTTGGAATCAGTAATTACCTTCTTAAACTGCAACTAATGCAATCTTTCTTTTATTGGGATAATCTTCTACCAGCTTCCAAAAAACTGAAGATAACTGAGATTGACTTGAATAACCAGCCACTGAACTTTTACGCAAACTTTAAGGATATTCATGTTATTGAAGAACAAGTCAAGTCCAATGGTTCAAGATCTCATCCTCATATGTGGTTCAGTGGTGAAGGTTTTGGTGCTTCACAAGTAAATTTGGACCCTAAGGAAAAAGGCAAAGGAATTGCCAAATTTGGCTGAGCCAATTTGACCCCATGAAACAGCAGAAACTTATGTGATTAAAAGTGCAGGACTAGATTAGAGCATATGCCTCCTATATCTTTTCTTTTTTGGAAAACCTGCTATCTTGTTTGTTTGCTTTATTTGTGCTTTACTATTTTTTTATTTCCCTGTAATTTCTTGTGCTTGTCTGTTTTTTCTTGCTTCTGCCACTGGGTCTGTCTGTAATATAGTGTACTGTAAATCTGTTCATTATCTTGTTATCTATATTGGCCTTTCTGTGTACTTCCAGTTAATTGAATTTCTTCCCTGCTTACTTGTAGTTTTTTTTTGGTGGGTTCCTTAAGTTTCATTTGGTTTTTATCCTTTTACACACCTCTTTGATTCCAATTACTTGTAATCTCTTTTGGTGTAAATCTTTATTTGGCTCTCTTTTGGTGTAATCCTTAAGTTTCATTTGTTTTTTCTCTCTACACTCCTCCCTGCTTTCTGTGCTCATATTACTTTTACATGCTATTTGGCTGTTTATGTCTTTGACTAGTGCTTTCCTCAATACTGCTTGTACACCCAATCTCCTCTGCCCTTTTAATCTCTTTTTTTTTACTGTAATCTCTATATTGTCATCATGAAAATTTTGTCCTGGATTGTCCAGGGCATAGGTACACCAATTACGAAGGACCAATTTCCTTACCTTTGCCAAACCTACAATCCTGACATTGTATTCTTAGCCGAGACAAAAGCTCATTTGTCTCGTATGGATCTATTTTTTAAAAAATACCCTTTTCATGACTGGTTTATTATTCCTTCCGTGGGAATAGCGAAAGGGTTGGCAATAGCTTGGCATAACAATATATAAATGAAACTAATATCTGCTCAATTTAATGTGTGCCATTTTGAATCAATTATAAATGACAAGGAATCTGTCATAACCTTTGTTTATGGTGCAGTGGAACCCGAATGAAAATGTGAACAATGGAATTATATTTCGAACTTGGCACAACAAGTGAATAAACCTTGGTCCATGATTGGGGAGCTAAACATTATTCTTGATCCAGATGAAAAGCAAGGGGGAAATAAAGCTAGAACCAGCATCAAACAAAATATTCTTCAGATAATAGATTTTATGGGTCTACACGATGCGGGCTTTGAAGGCCCACCTTTCACATGGTCAAACAACATAAAAGGAGATGCAAACATTTGCGAAAGAATTGACAGAGCGTTAACTTCGTTTCTTTAGACTCAAATTTTTCCGGATACCAAGGTAACTCATCTGCCTAGAGTTGGTTCTGACCACATGCCCATTCTACTTGATACCAAGCCAGAAAAATTAAAACTTCTAAAACCATTTAGATGTATCAGAGCTTGGCTATCTCACTCGGAATTATCAGAAGTAGTCAAAACATCTTGGGAAACACACTCTACCTACTCCACAGATGAAAACTTTTCTAAAACTCCAACTTCTATGATCTTACCTTATACGGTGGAACTCAGATATCTTTGGTAATATACAAAAAAATATCAGGTTCTTAAACAATAAAATTGAAAATATTCATCGAACCGGAAATATAGCCGAAGATATAAATAAAATTAAGCATCTACAAGAAGAACTAGATAAATGGTACCAAATCAAAAATGACTACTACCACCAGCTTTCAAGAGACAAATTTTTCAAAGAATATGACAAAAACACAAAATATTTTCATGCCACTGCTTCTAATAGAAGAAGAATCAACTCAATCAATACCCTTAGAGAACCTTCAGGCTTGTGGTTTCTCAGAGAAGCAAATTTACTCTCTTCTTCTTAATCATTTCTCCCAAATTGGCACATCACAAAAAAAACAATTGTAATTTTGATCTGTCCAGCATCATAAAACCGTGCATTTCTGAAGAAGAAAATGTATTGCTGCTAAAAATTCCTTCCAAAAATGAAATCTGGTTAACCCTCTCCAATATGAATCAATAGGGAGCACCAGGGCCAGATGGTTTCCAGCTAGGTTTTTTTAAAGCCATCTTGGAGATCTCTGGCCTAGACATTATAAAAACAGTTCAGGAATTTTTTAAGACAGGAGTTCTTGATGAAAATTTAAACCACTCTTTCATAACCCTTATCCCAAAAATTTCAACACCTCAAACCCCAAGTGATTTAGTCCTATAAACTTAAGCAACACCATATACAAAATCATTTCAAAAATTCTAGCAAGCAGATTAAAACCCATTCTCAACAAAATTATATCTCCCAACCAATATTCTTTTCTCTCCGGAAGACAAATCACCGACAACATTATCATCGCCCATGAGCTAATCCACTCAATGAAAACATCCAAGAAGAAAAAAGGCTATCTTTTTCTAAAATTAGACCTATCAAAGGCTTTCGATAGAGTCGAGTGGAATTTCATAGAAAAAGCCCTTCTTAGTTTGGGTTTTGATGAAAGGTGGACTGATCTCATATTCCAATGCATCTCTACCACATCTTTCTCAATCCTTCTCAATGGCTCTCATGGCCCAAAATTTAAAACATCAAGAGGATTGAGACAAGGGACCCACTCTCACCTTACATATTTCTAATCTGCATGGAAATTCTATCCAGACTCTTAGAGAAGGCGACTCTCGAGAAGAAAAGATCGTGCTTCAAAATCAACAAAGAAGCTCCAAACATTTCCCATCATTCTTTGAAACATGACTTTTTATTCACAAAAGCCGATATGGGGGAAGCAAAAAATCTTTTAGAAATCATTTCTCTTTTCAGAGATATAACAGGTCAAATGATAAATCTTCAAAAATCAAGTGTTTACTTCAGTCCAAAAATTCACCCCAGATTTGGAAATATTTTAGCAAGAATTTTAAAAGTTCGCCTGATGACAAAAAATGATAGATATCTCGGAACCCCCCCTTTTTTTGATAAAAATAGAAAAGCGAATTTCGAACCTCTTCTCCAAAAATATTACTCAACGCTACAAGGCTGGAAATCGAAACTTCTCTCTCAAGCAGGAAGGACGGTTCTGATAAAATCCATCCTTCAAGCTTTTCCAACATATCAGATGCAAGTTCTTTCTTTTCCAAAAGAGACATTGAACAAGTTGGATAGGATTCAAAGAAATTTTTGGTGGAAAAAGGAAGGGAAAAACCGTCAAGGAGGTTTTATTAGAGCGTGGAAGTATATTTGCAAACCCATTGCTCAAGGAGGATTAGGCATAAAAACCCACATCATTTCAACATTTCTCTTCTCACTAAGCTAGCCAGTACATTACTAATTGAAAAAGAACAACTTTGGGCAAAAATCATTAAGGAAAAATATTTTCCATATTCAAACCCTCTAGAAGAATCCAAAATTTCCAATTTGTCGTGGATTTGGACAAGCATCCGAAAAGGTCTGGAAGTAATTAACGGAAACTTTATCTGGCAAGTGAAAAATGGAAGATCGATAAATGTTTGGAAAGATAGATGGATTCCAAATGCATAAATAATTCCTCAACCTCAAGACTCACAGGGCACAATTCCGGCAAAAGTTCAAGAGTTCATCACAGAAGAGAACAAGTGGGATCAAGAAAAATTAAACACCTACTTTAGCCCGAAAGTGAAGAATAAAATCCAAGCCATCTCTCCAAAAAAAGAAGAAGAAGACAACATAAAATGGTTACATCATCAATCGAGAATCTTCTCAGCAAAAAACATTTATAATTTCTAGCTAGTCAAACTCAAGAAGAAGACGTCTCATTATTAGACTTCCCATGAAATTTTTTGGATAATACAAGCAATTCCAAGAATAAAACTTTTTATATGGAAACTAGCTAGCTGGGAAAGCTTTACCCATATCGTCGGAGTAAGAGGGCTCATAATCAGTAAATTGATACACATTGTCAAATGTGTAATATGCAAGTCCAAGAAACAGAAAAACACCTGTTTGGAATATGTCCTTTTGCCAGAGCTATTTGGTTCAGTTTCTCGTTAGGTCACCTTTTTCATTCAGACGATATGACTTCAATCACAGACTGGATTAAAAGGTGGTTTCAAAAACCAGAACTAGATAGTTTAACTGGGAAGATTGCGACAATATTATGGTTCATATGGAAATACAGATGCTCATTGCTTTTTGAGAAGATTATCCCAGATCCAAAGCAACTAATAATGCAGATCAATAACTTCATGCAATCCATCCCGAAAAAGATTTACACAAAAGGATTGGAAAAGAACCAATCTCAGGTGACCAACGCCAAGTGGTCAAACATAAATACTGATTGGATAATCTTTGTAGATGCTTCATTTAAGGAAGACGACCTATCAATGGGATATGCGCACATAGTGTACTCGGTTGATCAACACTCTTTCATGCACAATTCAGCAGGATCGGAGAAGGCCACTTCAGCTTTCCACGCGGAAGCAAAAGCGTTACACAAAGCGGACATGTGATCAAAAGAAAACGTGTTATCTAGCGTCTCTATTGTAACAGATTGCAAATCTTTAGCAGACAATATCAACAAGGATATCGGAAGTCCGTTCTGGATAGCAGAAAACACCGTGAAAGGAGTAAAAACAATCGTAAAAGATCTTCCACAGGCAAAGGTAAAGTTCATTAATCGAAAATTCAACTCAGCAGCAGACATAATTTCCAAGGAAGCAAGGATAAAGTGTCTTCAACATTTATCCATGAAGTTACAGAAAAAAGTTAAGATTACTAGCATTGTTTCTAACATTCTAGATAGAAACGAATATGTAAATTTGATGTATTATATTTGCTAGTCAATATATTTCGTCTTTCCATAAAAAAAATAAAAAAAAAGAATACATTAGTGAAGTTTTCTGGAGGTACTAACGTACGTTGATATCAAGGGTGTCCAAACAATGCACTATATTGAAAGTACTCTGTAGATTTTATGTAAGCAAAATATAATGGAATAAAAAACTCAACATCTTAATTAAAAGAAACCAACATAGCTAACATCGTTTATCTCGTTTAGAATATAATTTGCATAATTCAATTCATTTTTGGTTAGATTGGACTCCTAGATCTTTTAGTGAAACCAAGCTGTTTATGTGCTGAATTGTTTGAAAAGATCTCAACTTCTTATCTTCACTCGCAATAGTCTGCTCGCTTTCAGTTTTGGGATCGAAACAACGCAAATCAAATATACCTACCCCGGATAACGAAAATAACACTTGGTTGCTGCTCGTCAGTGAAAATGGTTCATACTGAATAGCGGACTCTGGGCCATCCCACGGTATACTAAACTCTTTGCTCCAACTAGCACTCTTCTTTTCAAATGACCAAAAGTCTACACTTTTGCAACCCCTTAGATGAACAACATAAAGATGTCCTCCAAGTACCTTGACTTCGTGAGGAATTGTCGCTGTCCATATGACTTAAACAGTCCCTAGAACCTAAACAAGGTGGTTGCAATTGTAGGAGGACTCGGAACTTTTCGTCTGCTAAATCGAATGTCACAAGTTTCCGTTCAAAGCCATCCATGAAGTGAATGACTCCATCTCCGGCGACTCCATGGTAGAACAGCGCATAAGTAGTTTCCCCGATGTTTCTCCAACTACCACCACCATGCCCAAGTGTATAAACCTGGACCAATCCACGGGCGATATATTTGCCAGACCAATCCGTGAACTCACCTGGATAGTGGACCCGAACAACCTTATACTCGTTTGTTTTGGGAAGGTAACCGAATCCACTCCGTATCTCACCGACTTTGGCAGATAACTTTGGAAGATTAACGTATTCTCCTGTGAAAGGATTGCATATGTAAACAGGATCACTAAGAAAATCAGAACAATCATCATCAGGAGGGTGTGGTACAGAAAAACAGACCAAACCGTTGCAGGAACCAAGCATATCAGGCGGGTCCTTCCACATCTTAATAGGAGGCAGATTGATCTTCGGAAGTGTCGTGTATGAGAATTCATCACCTTGAGTACTTTGTGCAATATCATCGTAATATCCATAATAGAGTTGCAAAGAGTTTTCTCGGTCACTCCTTTTCTCATGCGAAATTGCGAAAAGAAGACCTGCCTTGACCTTGACGTGAGAAAGGAGTCTTCGCCATGTCTTGCAAACTAATTTACAATTCAGAACGGATTCTGGAGGTACGTGATCGGAAAGAATTTTATACGTGATATCTAAGTGAAGACTCTCCATCATTGAATAACGAGAATATAGAGTACTGATGTTGTTTACTGCTAGTGCCATCTATCCTATATATTTATAGGCATACAAATAAGCCTTGACCTTCTATAAAAAGCGAACGTATATATATATATATATATATAGAATATTGAAGGTACATTCCTTATTGGGTACGACTTCTATTTTACGTGGCACACGTGGGTACATTCCTTATTGGGTACATTCGAGAATGTTGTTTTTTATTCACCTTCTAACCATAATCTTCCATATATAATCCCCTTTATCAAAGATGTTTTATTCACAAACAGTGTTATGCCATCTTCCATTTGATACCCTTATCTCATATTCACACCCAAAACCTTCATCTTTTGTTCAAAAGTAGTAGCTTTCAATTGGAGTTCTGTATCACCATGCAAGCTGTTTGGCATGGTGATGTCTTACAGTTAACAAACATGTTATAAGCCTCCTTGAACTTGAGTAATGGTGGGCAGTTTGCTCTAGATGATATCATTCCTCCTAGATTCATGAATAATAAAGAATTGTGGACAAGCTGCTTGTTAGGAGTTTTGCGGAACTTGGTTGAAAGAAGCTTGAGTTGGGATGTGAGAAATGCTCTCCTCTTTCAGTGGAAGATTCAAGGAGGACTATTTGTCAAATCACTTAACAATTTCATATGTAAGGTTTGAGAGGGAAGAAGAAATGCATAGAGTTCTTGAAGTGGCTACTAGAGTAGTTTATGGGGATCTATTTTGCATCAAGAAGTGGGATAAGACTGAGAGATTGGTAAAGTGGGTTCCTTACAAGACAAATTTTTCATCACGAAGGCATAATCACTTATGCTCGGGTTAACAATGATAACTTAAGGAGATACTTATCATGCATAGGGGAGATACTATCTTTCTCTTACCCAGTGGGGAAAGCTAATGGCAACTTCTCTATTACCATAAGAGCTAGCATCAAGTTCAGGCAGAGACTCAACTTTAGTGTTATGGCTGAGAATAAGATGGGATACAACAATGAAATCACCTTCCAATTTCACCACTTTCCAAATAACTATTGTGGCTTCTGCAAGGTTATTCGGCATAAGCAAGACAACTGTGAACACTTTATGGCTTATCAGCAACAAATAGAGGAACAACAAGCTAAAGCAGAAGCTGTAATGGCAGCCATGCATGACATTAATAAGCAGCAAATGGAGTAAGATAATTTACAGCAACCTAATCAGCAGAAGATGCAGCTTGACTGGATGGGTTTTAAAGAAGAAAGTCTTCCTGACACTGAGGCAGAACAAGCTGCATCTGAGATTACTTGTTCTGAGTATCTCAGGCAATTTGAAGTGGATAATGCAAGTCAAGGCAGTGCTAAAGAAGTTCCACACAATGAGAGTCATGAAGAGAAATCTTTGGGAAAACTTAATGCAGATGCTCCACCTTTTCTCCATACTGGTTGTGTTAACAAAGATGCGTACATGTGGAAAGTAGTCCACAAAAGAGATAGGTCTGGGGATTCTTTAAATTTTGAGGCTGGGTTCTGGAGTGTCTAGCTCTTCTTAGATGCCACAAAGTTTGGAATCAGACTACTACAGAAACTGGCAACTAATGCAATCTTTCTTTCTTTGGGATAATCCTCTACCAGCTTCTAAAAAACTGAAGATAACTGAGATTGACTTGAATAACCAGCTACCAGAACTTGTACCTGAAACTTCTAAGGATATTCATGTTATTTGAAAAACAAGTCAATTCCAATGGTTCAAGCTCTCATCCTCATATGTGGTTCAGTGGTGAAAGGTTAAGGTGCTTCTCAAGTAAATTTGGACCACTAAGGAAAAAGGCGAAGGAATTGCCAAGTGGCCGAGCCAATTTGACCCCATGAAACAGCAGAAACTTATGTGATTAAAAGTGCAGGACTAGATTAGAGCCTATGCCTCCTATATCTTTTTTTTTTTGTTGGAAAACCTGCTATCTTGTTTGTTTTCTTTTCTATTTATTCTTTCTTATTTTTACTTTCCCTGTAATTTCTTGTGCTTGTCTGTTTTTTCTTGCTTCTGCCACAGGGTCTGTCTGTAATAATGCTGTTCATTATCTTGTTATCTGTATTGGCCTTTCTGTGTACTTCCAGTTAATTGAATTTCTTCCCTGCTTACTTGTAGTTTTTTTTTGGTGGGTTCCTTAAGTTTCATTTGGTTTTTATCCTTTTACACACCTCTTTGATTCCAATTACTTGTAATCTCTTTTGGTGTAAATCTTTATTTGGCTCTCTTTTGGTGTAATCCTTAAGTTTCATTTGTTTTTTCTCTCTACACTCCTCCCTGCTTTCTGTGCTCAATTTACTTTTACATGTTATTTGGCTGTTTATGTCTTTGACTAGTGCTTTCCTCAATACTTCTTGTACACCCAATCTCCTCCGCCCTTTTAATCTCCCTTTTTTTTTACTGTAATCTCTATATTTTCATCATGAAAATTTTGTCATGGAATGTCCAGGGCATAGGTACACCAATTACGAAGGACTAATTTCCTTACCTTTGACAAACCTACAATCATGACATTGTATTATTAGCCGAGACAAAAGCTCATTTGTCTCGTATGGATCTATTTTTTAAAAAATCCCCTTTTCATGACTGGTTTATTATTCCTTCTATGGGAATAGCGAAAGGGTTGGCAATAGATTGGCACAACAATATAGAAATGAAACTAATATCTGCTCAATTTAATGTGTGCCATTTTGAAGCAATTATAGATGACAAGGAATCTGTCATAACCTTTGCTTATGGTGCAGTGGACCCCGAAAGAAAATGTGAACAATGGAATTATATTTCGAACTTGGCACAACAAGTGAATAAACCTTGGTCCATGATTGGGGACACAAACATTATTCTTGATCAGGATGAAAGCAATGGGGAAATAAAGTTAGAAAGATCAAACAAAATATTCTTGAATAATAGATTTTATGGAATTCACCACGATGTGGGCTTTGAAGGCGCACCTTTCACATGGTCAAACAACATAAAAGGAGATGCAAACATTTGCGAAAGAATTGACAGAGCGTTGACTTTGTTTCTTTGGACTCAAATTTTTCCAGATACCAAGGTAACTCATCTGCCTAGAGTTGTTCCTGACCACATGCCCATTCTACTTGATACCAAGCCAGAAAAATTAAAACTTCTAAAACCATTTAGATGTATTCGGAGAGCTTGCTATCTCACTTAAATTATCGAAGTAGTCAAAACATCTTGGGAAACACTCCACCTACTCCACAGATGAAAACTTTTCTCTAAAACTCCAACTTCTGTCATCTGACCTTACACGGTGGAACTCAGATATATTTGGTAATATACACAAAAATATCAGGTTCTTAAACAATAAAATTGAAAATATTCATCGATCCGGAAATATAGCCGAAGATATAGATAAAATTAAGCATCTACAAGAAGAACTAGGTACACGGTACCAAATCAAAAATGACTACTACCACCAAATTTCAAGAGACAAATTTTTCAAAGAATATGACATAAATACAAAATATTTTCATGCTACTGCTTCTAATAGAAGAAGAATCAACTCAATCAATACCCTTAGAGAACCTTGATGTAGTTTTTACAATGGAAGTAAGAATTCGTTTCTCGGACTTTTGAAAGGATTGGTTCTAGACTATTCAAAGAAAATACTAACAAGAATTGCTTAAATAGACCAAAAGATTGATATGGTGATTTTGTATTCAAATAGGGTGAAAATCCGGATTTGAGATTCCCACATGCATACTAGAATTTTAAACAATTTTCTAAAACTTCTCCCAAAAATCTCGAGACGATTTAGGACACAAAGTACGTCTCGGAAAATAAATCGTTCAAATCAATACAAAATTCTTAAATAACTAATAATTTTCTTCACTTAGATGCTGGTCTCTATGATAGATATATATCTCATTAATCAAGCTTTAGGACACGTAAAGATTAATTATTATCGTTACAACGCAAGAATATAAGGGCCATGGAGAAATATTAATATAAAAAATAATTTAAAACACTCTAGCATACATGATATGGTTTCCTCTCTAATCCTAGAAGAGGGACTTAGCTACTCATGGAAAAATTAGAGAATGAAAGAAAATAAACCATTGTATTAATTAATTGAGATCACTTACAAAATATATATAACACAAATGGTTGCTTCCAGCCTATCTCCGTTTAGTTCTCGATAATACACAATTGCAAATGAAAATGCCTCCCAATCTCTACTGTTTCCTCCCAAAAAGTTTCTCCCCCTCTTGATGGTGTTGACCCATTTATATGTCCACTCCCTCCACAAATGGGAAGATACGGTGGCCATATTCTCATCATTACACAAGGCAAGTATTTAATTCGCCTATATTTTCATTAATTATTTTGGATCACCAAATCTATACATAAGGAAAACATGTGGCTGACATTTCTTGTTTGCAATCAGAACTTTCCCTTTCCATGCGTTGAGTTCAGTCTGGCTTAGTGATGTCGACACATAAATGCTTCATTTGATCACACGCCTCCAACCAATTTAAGTCCCTTCTCCACGGTATTTCACGTGGTACTCTTCACTCTCCCAATTTTGCTTGCCACCTTGTGCTTAAGATTGAGAGCAGCCGTAGGTCTGGTGCTCATGCCACCACCGTCGGGACTCCACAACAAATTAGCCCATAAGTCCAAATGATTATTGTTGCTGCAATCTTGGTCCATTAATTTAAGCTTGGCATTTTTTTGGCCCGATGTTGACTTCCATAATCCATGTGTCTTGAGATAAGTTGCCCGACCCATTAGCTTCCAATTTTTGTCCATTTTAGAGAAAAATATCGTACTCCAGTCCGTTGGGTTTTATTTGCAAAAATCTGCAAAACTAAACAAAAACCATTAAATGGTACAAAATAGAGGACTGATAATTGTAAATTAAGATGTAAAAATGTCGTGTTTACACACTCATCAAACCTTCAGGCTTGTGGCTCTCAGACAGAGAGCAAATTTACTCTCTTCTTCTTAATCATTTCTCCCAAATTGGCACATCACAAAAAAAAATTGTAATTTTGATCTGTCCAGCATCATAAAACCGTGCATTTCTGAAGAAGAAAATGTTTTGCTGCCAAAAATTCCTTCCAAAAATGAAATCTGGTTAACCCTCTCCAATATTAATCAATGGGGAGCACCAGGGCCAGATGGTTTCCAGCCAGGTTTTTTTAAAGCCATCTTGGAGATCTTTGGCCTAGACATCATAAAAACAGTTCAGGAATTTTTTAAGACAGGAGTTCTTGATGAAGATTTAAACCACTCTTTCATAACCCTTATCCCAAAATTTCAACACCTTAAACCCCAAGTGATTTTAGGCCTATAAGCCTAAGCAACACCATATACAAAATCATTTCCAAAATTCTAGCAAGCAGATTAAAACCCATTCTCAACAAAATTATCTCTCCCAACCAATCTTCTTTTCTCCCCGGAAGACAAATCACCGACAACATTATCATCGCCCATGAGCTAATCCACTCAATGAAAACGTCCAAGAAGAAAAAAAGGGTATCTTGTTCTAAAATTAGACCTATCAAAGGCTTTCGATATAATCGAGTGGAATTTCATAGAAAAAGCCCTTCTTAGTTTGGGTTTTGATGAAAGGTGGACTGATATATCATATTCCAATGCATCTCTACCACATCTTTCTCAATCCTTCTCAATGGCTCTCATGGCCCAAAATTTAAAACATCAAGAGGATTGAGACAAGGGGACCCACTCTCACCTTACTTATTTCTAATCTGCATGGAAATTCTATCCAGACTCTTAGAGAAGGCGACTCTCGAGAAGAAAATATCAGGCTTCCAAATCAACAAAGAAGCTCCAAATATTTCCCATCTATTCTTTGCCGACGACTGCTTTCTATTCACAAAAGCCGATATGGGGGAAGCAAAAAATCTTTTAGAAATCATTTCTCTTTTCGGAGATATAACAGGTCAAATGATAAATCTTCAAAAATCAAGTGTTTACTTCAGTCCAAAAATTCACCCCAGATTTGGAAAATTTTTAGCAAGAATTTTAAAAGTTCGCCTAATGACAAAAAATGATAGATATTTCGGAACCCCCCTTTTTTTCGATAAAAATAGAAAAAAGAATTTCAAACCTCTTCTCCAAAAATATTACTCAACGCTACAAGGATGGAAATCGAAACTTCTCTCTCAAGCAGGAAGGACGGTTCTGATAAAATCCATCCTTCAAGCTTTTCCAACATATCAGATGCAAGTTCTTTCTCTTCCAAAAGATACATTGAACAAGTTGGATAGGATTCAAAGAAATTTTTGGTGGAAAATGGAAGGGAAAAACCATCAAGGAGGTTTTATTAGAGCGTGGAAGTATATTTGCAAACCCATTGCTCAAGGAGGATTAGGCATAAAAACCCACATCATTTCAACATTGCTCTTCTCACTAAGCTAGCCAGTAGATTACTAATAGAAAAAGAACAACTTTGGGCAAAAATCATTAAGGCAAAATATTTTCCATATTCAAACCCTCTAGAAGAATCCAAAATTTCCAATTTGTCGTGGATTTGGAAAAGCATCCGAAAAGGTCTGGAAGTAATTAACGGAAACTTTATCTGGCAAGTAAAAAATGGAAGATCGATAAATGTTTGGAAAGATAGATGGATTCCAAATGTAGAAATAATTCCTCAACCTCAAGACTCACAGGGCACAATTCCGACAAAAGTTCAAGAGTTCATCACAGAAGAGAACAAGTGGGATCAAGAAAAATTAAACACCTACTTTAGCCCGGAAGTGAAGAATAAAATCCAAGCCATCTCTCCAAAAAAAAAAAAAAAAGAAGACAACATAAAATGGTTACATCATCAATCGAGAATCTTCTCAGCAAAAAACATTTATAATTTCCTAGCTAGTCAAACTCAAGAAGAAGACGTCTCATTATTAGACTTCCCATGAAAAAAAATATTTGGAGAATACAAGCAATTCCAAGAATAAAACTTTTTATATGGAAACTAGCTGGGAAAGCTTTACCCATATCGTCGCGACTGAGGGCTCATAATCAGTAAATTGGTATACATTGTCAAATGTGTAATATGCAAGTCCAAGAAACAAAAAAACACCTGTTTGGAATATGTCCTTTTGCCAGAGCTATTTGGTTCAGTTTCTCGTTAGGTCACCATTTTCATTCAGACGATACGGCTTCAATCACAGACTGGATTAAAAGGTGGTTTCAAAATCCAGAACTAGATAGTTTTAACTTAAAGGAAGATTGCGACCATATTATGGTTCATATGGAAATACAGATGCTCAGTGGTTTTTGATAAGATTATCCCAGATCCAAAGCAATTAATAATGCAGATCAATAACTTCATGCAATCCATCCCGAAAAAGATTTACACAAAAGGATTGGAAAATAACCAATCTCAGGTGACCAACGCCAAGTGATCAAACGTAAATACTGATTGGATAATCTTTGTAGATGCCTCATTCAAGGAAGACGACCTATCAATGGGATATGCGCACATAGTGTACTCGTTTGATCAACACTCTTTCATGCACATTTCAGCAGGATCGGAGAAGGCCACTTCAGCTTTCCACGCGGAAGCAAAAGCGTTACACAAAGCGGTCACGTGGTTAAAAGAAAACGTGTTATCTAGCGTCTCTATTGTAACAGATTGCAAATCTTTAGCAGACAATATCAACAAGGATATCGCAAGTCCGTTCTGGACAGCAGAAAACACCGTGAAAGGAGTAAAGGCAATCTTAAAAGATCTTCCACGGGCATAGGTAAAGTTCATCAATCGAAAATTCAACTCAGCAGCAGACATAATTGCCAAGGAAGCAAGGATAAAGTGTCTTCAACATTTATCCATGAAGTTACAGCAAAAAGTTAAGATTACTAGCATTGTTTCTAACATTCTAGATAGAAACGAAATTCTAAATTCGATATATTATATTTGCTGGTCAATATATTTGGTCTTTCCATAAAAAAAGAAAATACATTAGTGAAGTTTTCTGGAGGTACTAATTCGTGCACACTCCTTAACGAGTGTATATTTCACATTTTAATCTCTACCCTTGATTTAATTTAGGGAGTTATGTATCGAGGGTCGTGATTCTAAACATGGAGGGTAATGGGCCATCCGTTAAATAATCAACCAATCAGAAGAAAATGTGAAATATATACTCGTTAGAGGAGTGTGAACAGATTTGCACTCCGTACGTTGATATCAAGGGTGTCCAAACAATGCACTATATTGAAGAAAATTTGCACTCTGTAGATTTTATGTAAGCAAAATATAATGGAATAAAAAACTCAACATCTTAATTAAAAGAAACCAACATAGCTAACATCGTTTATCTCGTTTAGAATATAATTTGCATAATTTCAATTCATTTTTGGTTAGATTGGACTCCTAGATCTTTTAGTGAAACCAAGCTGTTCATGTGCTGAATTGTTTGAAAAGATCTCAACTTCTTATCTTCACTCGCAATAGTCTGCTCGCTTTCAGTTTTGGGATCGAAACAACGCAAATCAAATATACCTACCCCGGATAACGAAAATAACACTTGGTTGCTGCTCGTCAGTGAAAATGGTTCATACTGAATAGCGGACTCTGGGCCATCCCACGGTATACTAAACTCTTTGCTCCAACTAGCACTCTTCTTTTCAAATGACCAAAAGTCTACACTTTTGCAACCCCTTAGATGAACAACATAAAGATGTCCTCCAAGTACCTTGACTTCGCAGGAATTGTCGCTGTCCATATGACTTAAACAGTCCCTAGAACCTAAACAAGGTGGTTGCAATTGTGGGAGGACTCGAAACTTTTCGTCTGCTAAATCGAATGTCACAAGTTTCCATTCAAAGCCATCCATGAAGTGAATGACTCCATCTCCGGCGACTCCATGGTAGTACAGCGCATAAGTAGTTTCCCCGATGTTTCTCCAACTACCACCACCATGCCCAAGTGTATAAACCTGGACCAATCCACGGGCGATAAATTTGCCAGACCAATCCGTGAACTCACCTGGATAGTGGACCCGAACAACCTTATACTCGTTTGTTTTGGGAAGGTAACCGAATCCACTCCGTATCTCACCGACTTTGGCAGATAACTTTGGAAGATTAACGTATTCTCCTGTGAAAGGATTGCATATGTAAACAGGATCACTAAGAAAATCAGAACAATCATCATCAGGAGGGTGTGGTACAGAAAAACAGACCAAACCGTTGCAGGAACCAAGCATATCAGGCGGGTCCTTCCACATCTTAATAGGAGGCAGATTGATCTTCGGAAGTGTCGTGTATGAGAATTCATCACCTTGAGTACTTTGTGCAATATCATCGTAATATCCATAATAGAGTTGCAAAGAGTTTTCTCGGTCACTCCTTTTCTCCTGCGAAATTGCGAAAAGAAGACCTGCCTTGACCTTGACGTGAGAAAGGAGTCTTCGCCATGTCTTGCAAACTAATTTACAATTCAAAACGGATTCTGGAGGTACGTGATCGGAAAGAATTTTATACGTGATATCTAAGTGAAGACTCTCCATCATTGAATAACGAGAATATAGAGTACTGATGTTGTTTACTGCTAGTGCCATCTATCCTATATATTTATAGGCATACAAATAAGTCTTGACCTTCTATAAAAAGCGAACGTATATATATATATAGAATATTGAAGGTACATTCCTTATTGGGTACGACTTCTATTTTACGCTAGCTTCCACGATGGATTGAATGCCATTGCCAGTGAACCTCAAGGCTCAAGTTTGCAAGTGTATTTTGATATTTTTAAGTGTGTACAAATAGAATCATAAAAAACGTGATTGTCACTGCCAGAATAATCTTCTATTGTCAACCGGGTGCTCCTAATAAAGTTGTTTTATTCCATTAAATATTCACAACTTTGTTGAATTTTGTTGGTTTAAAGGATGGAACATAGGAGATAATTTTGACATGGCCCCATCAGAAGTTTCTAGATATTTTTGGGAGTCAATTTGTTGATATCACATTTTGAAAGATTAATTATTAGTACTGCTTAGCAGGTAATTTCGGAGTATCGGTCCACATTGGGCAACATTTTTTGGTGCACGTTTAGCTCTTTGAATCATTGCTAGGTAGTTTATTGTTTGTATCAAGATGTCGTGAGTATGTGGCGTGTTTTCCCTCGGAAGTGATAGACACACCGCGGTGTACTGAGTGAGAGTGAGAGAGGGGTCTCCCTGACCCGGTGGTTTAGTAGGGGTGGGTATAGTGTGGGTCTCACCCCATCACTCACATTTTCTTTACTCGGGACGACCCGCGGGATATAAATCATTCTCGGTTTTCCCTTTCTTTAAAGCTGCCATTGGTTTTGCGCCCATAAAATATATAGGTTAGATCTCGATCTAGTCTGTTACGCCTTTATTTCGAGAGATTGTTAGATGTGGAACAATGAGGCTAACTACGACATGGTTCATATTGGCTGATAATGTTTAGCGATTTGATGGTCAGGATTTTTTGAGATTTGTTTTATATGCCGTGATATAAGCTCGATTGCGAAAACATACCCGATGCATAGTGAGGACACAAATTTAGTTACAATTTCAAAAGAAAACGCTTGTTCAAATAATAAACCTGGTCAAATTGGGATATACTCAAATTAATTGGGATATATCAAATGAGACAAAATAATGCTATTTTGAAGCAAAACACAAAGCCCCTTAACCACATATTTACAAAAATGGGTAATCTACCCTTGATTAATTAACACTAATAAATGTGGTTAGGGTAATTAATTTTGTTAGTTAATTAGTTGATTAAAATTTTGAAATTAAGTTTTATTTTAGATTGATTAGATTTTTGTGATTTTTTTTTTTTTTTTTTGAGAATTCTAAATGTAACGGAAATGAAATCGTACTACCCAAACACTTATAAATATGGGATTGTAAAGTTGTTGGGTGATTTTATACTCAAAATTATAGACGGAATCAACATGTTCAGTTCTGAAAGTGTTGAAAGTCGAGTAAGGTCGACAAAAAATACCCCTGCCAGGCTATAGGATTTTTGGCATACAAAGAAAGGTGTTACAAATGCATGATTAGTCGGCAAGGTATTAATTTCATAACCTGCCGACTAAAATATAGTCAACAAGGTATAGGGATGGATACCTTGACGACCCCGTAACTGCTAATTTCAGAGATGAAAAGTCGACCCGGTATTCATCCTTATACCCGACCGACTATATTTTAGTCGGCAAGGTCGACAAAAAAATACCTTGCCGACTTTGGATTCGTTTTTTTTTTTTTTTTTTTTTTTTAATTTCATCATGTATAGTTAGAGTTTAAAAGATTGATTTTGAAATTTTTTTGAATATGTTTTGGTCGGCATGGTTATTTTAGTATGGCCAATTTGGTCTTTTAACACCTACTAGACACCCCTTAGCACACTAGTTTGGAAGGGGATAAAATGATATACCTCAATTAATCTGGATTTACCCCCAATCTTGCCCGGATAAATAACTGAAGTCTCGAAATATGTGTTATTCACGTTTGTTTTCAAAGAATTTGTACATTTGTAGTTTGCCATGATAAATTGGAAGATGGGGGCTTGTTTAGCACGAGTCCATCTATGTGCACCCCTCTAAACCCGGCGTGCACATTCCTCCCTTGTTTATTGGTTTGTATCTAACCCTAGTTAATGGCTTTTTTTTGGTTAAAAATAGGAAATTAATAGACCCCAATTCTTTCTCTCTCCACGGATTTTGAACTCTGCACTGGAAAAAAAAAAAAAAAAAAACTCAATCCAACTTACAGTTTCGCTTGAATATAAATGTCCTATCAAATCAGTTACGGCAACATTCCAATTTAATTTTCATAATAAAAATGTACAGATCTATTTAGAGGAACTACTAGCACAAAGGCAGTCAATTTCATTTACATTTTTGGTTGATGAATAGATCAAAATAAAGAGTTACTGATGGATGTTTAATAAAACAGGAAAATGGAGAGGGAAAATGGTAGCAGCGGTAGTTTCTTACAAAAAAGATTAATATCTGTTTTTGTAATTAACAATGTTAATTAATGGTTTGTTAATCAATTCTTAATGATGACACATAGCAACAAAAAATTTGGAACATGGTAGAGTGTAAGAGTGAGCAGTCAGTCAGCATGATTAGAGATTTAGAGTTCGGAAAACACAGCTGATCAAGACGGGTAAACTACAATCTAAAGACAAATCAAATAGAATTACATCAAAATAGCCCAAATCCTTAACTTAAATTTCAGTTTCTAACAGAAAATATTTCAAGAAAAAAAGTAATTTTGAGTTGTTAATGGTGTTCTTAACAGAGAAAATTTTTAAAGAGAAGAAAAAAAAACTTGGATTTGCGCACAGATTTTTTTTCTCCACAATCCAATTTCCAATCAGGTATTTAATACCCGAGTATTCTAGGGGTGTAAATTTTGCCCGGCAGCCCAAGGCCCATGACAGCCCATGGGTGCCCTTGGCCCATTACGGGCTTGCCCGAACTAGCCCATTTAGATAAGTGGGCGGTCACAGGTCACAAGTCAATTTTTTTTTTTGCCCGGCCCGATACCCTCTCTATTAGCCCATCAATGTCACCCGCCCTATTAGCCCGTCAATGTTATCCATTTACCCAGCTGTTGATGGTGGTTTTTAAACAAAGGGTAAAATCGTAAAACCCCAAATAACCTAATGTCACCGGTGACACATTTATTAGGACATTTAATGCATGTAGTCAGTAATTAATAGGGGGTATTTTTTTCAAATTAGGGTTACAACGAACAAAACCCTAATTCCCCTCCGTGCCAATGGCAAGTCATGCCAGCCACACCCAGCCCAAGCTAGCCGCACCTCTGTGCCAAAGGCAAATCATGCCAGCCACACCAAAACGCGCCAAAGCATGCCAACCATCTTTGTCGCACCTCTGTGCCAATGGCAAATCATGCCAGACCACACCTAGCCCAAGCTAGCCGCGCCATGCCAAATGCACTCTGCCTTGGCCCTAGCTACGCTAATCACACCACGCCAAGCCAAACACACTTACCTTGGCTAGCCGCACCTGCATTGCCAATGGAAAATCATGCCCCACACCAAGCGTGCCAAAGCATGCCAACCATTTTAGCCGCACCTCCGTGCCAATGGCAAATCATGCCGCCCACACCTAGCCCAAGCTAGCCGCACCTCTGTGCAATGGCAAATCATGCCGGACACCAAACGCGCCAAAGCATGCCAACCATGCTAGTCGCACCTCCGTGCCAATGGCAAATCATGCCAGCCACATTTTGCTTGTTACATATGTATAAATTTCAAAAGAAAAGAAGATATCGTTTGTTTATACACTTAGGAATGTTAAATAATCGAGTCCTATTAAACACATAGACAATCAAAATGCATTCTTAGACCAACATATGTCCAACTAAGGGTATACGTGATGTCATTTCCAATTACAAAATCCTAATAAAGACCTAAATTATTGATTTAAATGTTTGTCTTTCTTCATTTGGTTAATAATAGTAAAAATAAAGTAAAAAATTTATATGAAAATGAAAAAAAAATGCGTCGGACACGCGTCATCGTCAAAGTGCGTCCAAACCAGACGCGCGCAGGACGCGCAAATTGGTGCGTCGGAGACGCGTCGTGTCAGCATCCCACGCACGTCCCGCGTCCGCCGCGAGTCGGACGCAAGCACGGCTCAAGAAATGGAGCGTCCGTGCAACCCAGCACCCATGCATACAAAAAGAACGAATTAATTATGTAGGTACCGTACGGAGTCAGACATCAAGGTAAGGGGACCAAATCCTTCTTTTTTGGAACCGTTTTTTGGGACCATGGTTTTTTATGGGGATCATGGTTTTATTTTGTGCAAGACATTAAAACTAAATCTAAATCACCCATTATCTAAATATTTATATTAATACCAAAATTACCCTTTTCAATTAAGTTAGTGTAATGATTAGTTGTATCATTAGGTTAACATAATTAGTGATTAGTGCAAGATTAAATCAAAAAAAAAAAAAAAAACCAGAAAAAAAAAACTAAACTAAATGATTAGTGCAAGATTAAATGAAGATTAAATTAAAAAAATTGAACAAAGGTTCGGTTAGGAAATATTTTTGCGATTTTGGAAATGTTTTCGCATGTAGAACAACGGTTCGGTTGGGAAATGTTTTTTGCAACTAACCGAACCATTAGGTTCGATTGGGAAATGTTTTTGGCTACGTAACCGAACTATTAGGGTTCGGTTGGGAATTTTTTTTTGCGACGTTACCGAACATTAGTTCGGTTAGGAAATGTTGTTGGCAACGTAACCTGACTGTCATTGTGTTGGGAAACATTTTATGTAACAACCGAATGACGATTCGGTAGGGAAATGTTTTTGCAACTAACCGAACTATAGGGTTCGGTTGGGAACCTATTATAGGGGCTCCAAGAAAAGAGTTTTGAGGGCTCCTAAGGATTCAAATATCCTACAATGAAGATAAGGGGACCTAATTCATAAGAAAAATACTAAAATACCCTTAACCTATTAAATATTGAAAACCTAAAACTAATTTGTTTTCATTCCTCTCTTTTAATTCTTCAATTTTCTTCTTCCCTATCACCTCCATCGCTTATTTTTTCGATTAATCGTCAATTCTCAAAATAATTCATTATCGATTAACACCATTTAATCCACCCGCAATGACTTCAATAAGGTAAAAATCAAAAACCCATCTTATTTAATTGGTTGCAATGTATGGATAAGCGGAATCGATCGAATTGGGTTTTTTGAAAAAACAGTTTCAGAACTGTCTACGGTTGGGAAATATGAATTTTCCCAACCGTAAACAGCCTACGGTGGGAAATATGAATTTTCCCAACTGTAGAATGAACTGTCTACGGTTTGGAAGTATGAATTTTCCCAACCGTAGACTATCTACGGTTGGGAAATATGAATTATCCCAACCGTAGACAGTACTGAAACTGTTTTTTGCAAAAATAAGTGATGGGTTTTCTTAATTTTTTCTTTTTATGATCGTCATCTTCATCACGACGGAGAAGAAGAAGAAAGAAAAATAATAGGTTTTTTTTTTTATCATCATCATCTTCATCATGATTTATGAATGAAAGAGAATGAGAAGATGATAGATTTAGTTTTTTTGTATATGATCATCATCTTCATCATGATTTATGAATGAAAAGAGAAAGAAAAGATAATAAATTTAATTTTATAATTCATGGAGGGTATTTTAGACACTACAAAAAATAGTTAGATATGGGATTTTGTTGATTACTATTTCATAACCCGATTTTTTCATCTTGTGAGCCCTCAAAACCAAATGTTTGGAGCCCCTATACTAACTGAACTATTAAGGTTCGGTTGGGAAATGTTTTTTGCGACATAACCGAACCTTGGGAATTTTTTTTTGCGAAATAGCCAAACCGTTCTTCATGGTCATCATTTCTATTAGGTTCGGTTAGTTTGAAAAAGATTTTCACATAATTCCTAGCCGAACTTCTCTCTGCAACTTCCATTTTCAACTCATTTTGATGATTAATACTCATTTTTCAATCGAACGAGGAACGTCAAGGAAAGAGAGAAGAAAAAGAGAATAATTTTTTTTTTTTATTTTGATTATGATTTTGATTTCGATTTCGGTTATGATTTTGATTTCGATTCCCCCTGTTTTTGATTTTGATTTTGATTTGATTAGTAGATTCATTTAGATTATATATATATGATTAGATTTATATATTTATTAGGTTAATTTTAATTTAAATTAAAGTAAAGGGTAAATGTGTATTTACCTAACTCTAGGACACCCCTTATAAGTATAGGAAGGTTGCCCTGATAAGACTATGGTCCCAACAAAAAAAAACCATGGTCGGTAAAAAATGGTTCCTTTTTTTTGGGAGGGGATGCATGTAAGATAAAATTGGCTTGGAGGCCCAGTATATTGCAAATGTTTAGGCTCGGAAGCTAATTGGGCTGGGTGTGCAACTTTACACCTATGCTCTCAACCGGCTGCGCCCCTGGAATCACATATTCAAAACTGCTTCAAGGAAGTAGATCTCTGAGAAGGTAGGTTACAAGAATTAACATCTCACAAGTTCATACCATTTGAAGACAGGATTCTTGTAACTAACCAACTCCCTTGAGCCAACGAAGAGGAGGAGGACGAGGACTGGATTAGTTGAGCCATGATGTCAAGATTTGTCGACTATAAAATGCAAATAGGCATGCTTCGAACATTGTTGGTGAATAAAGAACAAAAATACAACATGACGTGAACAAATACAAGAGCTAAGACTATGTATATTTGAATATGTAAATCTACCCCCGTACCGAAACCATTAGAATTTCAAATTTCGCGCCACCATGACAAACAGCTCGCGCCAATTTTTGTATGACTAATCAAACCACTTGCAGAAATTAAGAGAAACCGAAGGAGAAAAGTCAATAAAACATTATAACCTCATAAATTTAAAGCTTGTTCCCTATACCATTCAGCCTATCTGCTTTTTTTTCCTTTCCTGGTATACTCCTTTCTTTCTCTCTTATACTTCAAAATCATGCCTTTTGTTTTGGTTTTGTGTTGTAATCAAACGACTAGTACTAACAAATAATCATGGGTTGGTTTCAATTTGGTATTTTTTTTTGCCGAGAGCAAAGACCCAGAAGTAATTTTCTCTCTGGGGGTTACAATTAAAGAACTAGAACTGTAAATTCATGGGTTCTTTAAGTTTAGATGTGTAAATCCAATTTAGGGTTTATTTATAAATCATGGGTTGTTTCTATTTTAAGTTTTCTTTGTTGTTTTTAGACAGTTGACTAGTGTTTGTACCGTGTATAAAATACACCAGAAGCCCGTGAATCAAGCCCAAAAAGCCCGTTAAAGAAGATTCCAGAAGCCCAGACCGGACTTATTGAGGAAACTCACATGGCTTAATATAGAAGCCAAGTCTAGCTTATTATAGAAGCCCAAATGACTTATTGTCATTTTGAGATAGACACAAATCTTGGAAGATAAACAAGGATCTTTCAAGATAAACTCAAATCATGTGAAGATATACAAGAATATTTCAAGATAGACATGGATCTTGAGGATAGACACAAATATTAAAGGATAAGTACAAATCCAGGTGGTTATTTTGGATAACTATGAATCTAGGTTATTATGGAACCAGATTAGGATTTTTTTGCCTATAAATAAAGGCCAAAATCCACCTCAAAAGACAGGGGAATTCTAGGTTAGCTAACCATACCACAACTATTGTACTCTCACATCACTACAATATTTCTCCCTACGGGGATTTATCCGTGGACGTAGGCATCAATCGCCGAACCACGTTAAAATCTTGTGTCTCTTTATTTTTCTTCAATTTGTTTCATAACCCTAATTTGACATCACCAATTCAAATCAATCGTGTTTTGTGCCTAGAATTTATTTTGGGTACAAACATTGGCGCCGACTAAGGGGATTTCGAGTAAAACGATCGTGTTTTTCCGTTGAGAAAGGTGCGGCAAAACCCTCGAAATTCGTGCACAAAATTCCATACAAAAATCAGCCAAGAAAAGCAAAAATTAGGGTTCTTACGTAACTGTTGCGAACTTAAAAAAAAAACTGTTACAAAGAGATGCAAAAACTGTTGCGAAAGTTGCAGAAACAGTACCAGAAGCACTACAGCACAGTAACAGTAATAAGTATTGCAGACTGTTACAAAAGTTCTTATCCTGTACAACCACATAAGTTCAACCTCCCGTACAGCTTCAGATGCAGCGAATCACATCCGTCAGATCCAATGATTCTAAACCTTTGGATCTGCACAGCCTCATGTACATCAGCGATCTAGTACTTCTCAGTTGCAGACTCACGCGTCCAGTCAGCATCACACGGCATCTGCCACGTCAGCGCACAGTCACATGTTACGTCAGCGCACATCTAACAACCACGTCAGCAATTTATGTTTCTTGCGCCACGTCATCATATGTCGGATACCACGCCAGCACATATTCCACGTCATCAGTGGGACACGTCACCGATTCTGCCACGTTAACTGTAGTTAGGTCATGCCCAGTCAGCAACGACTTTCCAGTAACCAGCTGACACGTCAGCAATTCATGTCAAGTCAACATCGCCACGTCAGCCGTCAGGTCAGCATCCGCCCGCTCCGTCAGCAGCTCTTGTCCAATCATTAGCTGCCATGTCAGCACTTGGATCCACGTCAGCATAGCGTTCCACGTTACCTTACAATAAAAAAAAAAAAAAAAATTTCGTATGGTGGGATTCGATATCACGACCTCCAGCTTCTTAGTCAAGCACTGAACCACTGATCCGGTCGTCTGTTGGTGCAATAGTTCGTGACTCAGTAATGTTACTCTGTCTATCACGCGTGATTCGTGCAAAACTTGTTTCATCAATAACTTCTTCGTTTTAAGTCCGAATTGAGTGATTTTTGGCTCGTTAGAATCGTCTTTTGATTCACTACAACATGGAAGCAAAAAATCCAGTGTTCGAGAAACTTGGAGGTACACTTGGAGCAGCAACATGATCGAGTTCGAGGTTCGTGGATAGCGGCATAATCGGGTTCGAGGTTCGTGGATAGCGACATGATTGAGAGTTCGACATGAGGATTGCTTAAAACCACCGATATTTAGCCTTGCATCACATCGCAAGCACCTAAAGACTCACCTTGCACGTGAGCACATAAGTCTTGTTCTTATCGTTAAGCATAAAATCTGCCTTGCACGCGAGTACAAAGACTTGCACCTTCGCAAGCATAAAATCTCGCCTTGCACGCGAGTACAAAGACTTGCGCCTTCTCAAGCATAAAGTCTCGTCTTGACCACGAGCCCAATGCCCGATATTGGTATAAAGACTCGTACTCAACACAAGCCTCTGACCCGACTGCCGGCGACAAGCGCTGCTGACCTTGTTACGTTGCGAGCAAAAGCCTTGTTACCGCAAGCACATTACATTTCACTCAAGACTCGACTAGCTCTCGAGCATCACAAGTCCACAACGTGGCAAAAGTCTCACCTAGCACGTGAGCAATATTATTATTTTTATTTTTATTTTTATTTTACTTTTACTTTTTATTTTTATTTTTTGTGCGAGGTAATTACGGGTGGGCGTCTTCGCAATGTCTCTATAAATGCTTGGGGGCGATTTACGTCATCAACGGTCAACGCAAAAGGAAAAAAACTTAACCCCAACAAGTTGGAGGTTAAGAGGGCGATGTTTATGCACCGTGTATAAAATACACCGGAAGCCCGTGAATCAAGCCCAAAAAGCCCGTTAAAGAAGATTCCGAAGCGGACCGGACTTATTGAGGAAACTCACATGGCTTAATATAGAAGCCAAGTCTAGCTTATTATAGAAGCCCAAATGACTTATTGTCATTTTGAGATAGACACAAATCTTGGAAGATAAACAAGGATCTTTCAAGATAAACTCAAATCATGTGAAGATATACAAGAATATTTCAAGATAGACATGGATCTTCAAGGATAGACACAAATATTAAAGGATAAGTACAAATCCAGGTGGTTATTTTGGATAACTATGAATCTAGGTTATTATGGAACCAGATTAGGATTTTTTGCCTATAAATAAAGGCCAAAATCCACCTCAAAAAGAAGGGAATTCTAGGTTAGCTAACCGTACCACAACTATTGTACTCTCACATCAATACAATATTTCTCCCTACGGGGATTTATCCGTGGACGTAGGCATCAATCGCCGAACCACGTTAAAATCTTGTGTCTCTTTATTTTTCTTCAATTTGTTTCATAACCCTAATTTGACATCACCAATTCAAATCAATCGTGTTTTGTGCCTAGAATTTATTTTGGGTACAAACAACTAGTTTCCATAGTTCTTAATATTTGCCCTAATTCATTTTCAGTTGACATCTGCATATTATATTTCAGCAAAGAGTGTTTAGTTTTAGATCTTTGATCTGCAGGAATGGCGAAACTGCTAGATCAGGATATGGTTTTAAACATCGTTATTAGGTTGCATGTGAAGTCGATCTTACGGTTCAGGTGTGTATCAAAAGCCTGGTGCAAATTATTGAAAGACCCTCATTTTGTGATAAAGCACCTCAGTCATGCAATTGAAATGAATAGCTTTAGTGTAATGATGCTCTTTGGTGGGATCGCTGGTGGTTATTATCCTGATAATACAGATACCTTCACTTTAGCTTATGACCCATCATTGTCTACATTGGGTAACCCTGTTCGTATAAATTATCCTTCGAGAAGTGCAACTTTGGGGGTTAGGATTTGAGGAATTTGTACTGGCTTGATTTGTTTAAGCTCCTCTGATGGGGATGGTGTTGCCCTTTGGAATCCATCAACTAAGGAGTTTAAGGAAGTGCCATTTATTCCAATGGAGTCAGCAAATGAATCTACTTTCGTCAAACATGCATTTGGTTATGATGACGAAATTGATGATTTTAAGGTTCTAAGTTTCGTGGGGTTTGAGGATGCAAGTCTTTGTGAGGTTCAGGTTTATACACTTAAATCTAATACATGGAGAAGGCTTGAGAATATACCTTGGATGCTTAGTGCAGCAGACCTCGATAAGTAAGGCTCAAATAAATGTTAATTAATGGAGCTACACATTCGTTAGCACTTTTGTTGCGCCAAAGCCTGCGGAAGCGTTAGGTTTGCACTACTACGAGGTATCTCAATATCACTAAGAACACAATCACACACACAAGAAGAACAAGTATTTAACGAGGTTGAATCCTCGGGAAGGAATAAGCAATTTTATATATCACCGTATAGGTTGGAATATACAAAGCCTAAGCAAGAAGAAGAGAACTCTTACTAGTTCTGGTGTGTTTTCTCTAGTTCTCTCTATGGCTATTTATACACATCAATAGGATTTGGACACATTCCTTAACAAGGATTACTTTCCTACAAGTATAGGGTTTCCTAACTTAGCTCTTAAGAGACAAACCTCTTAATTTGCTATACTTAGGACACAAGTACTTGGTTTCTTTAACCAACTAGATTTCCTAATCTAGACCTTGACCAAACCTACCAACAATTCTCCACCTCGGATCATGCATTCATGCATGAGACGATCAATAGATAAAATCACCTCCATCTTCCAACGTCGATTGAACCATCACCGGCTGCCTACTCGTATCCTCAATAGGAATCAAACCCGACCAGTAGTTCTCTCAAATGGTCTTGCTAGAAGACCTCCACCAGGTTCCTAAGAACCTCTACCCCAAAGGGCCTTTCATCAAACCGGAAGGATGTGGATCAATTTGAACAATGTCGAAACTTGATCCCGAGATACTACTTTAGTCAACATATCAAAGTGGATTGTCTTTGGTATCGATCTTCACAAGTAGAATATCTTCTTCTTCTTCAAAATTTCTCTCACAAAGTGAAACCGTACGTCTATATGTTTGGTTCTAGCATGATGCACTTGATTCTTAGCCAAATAAATTGCACTTAGACTATCACAATGCACAGGCAGTTGATCTTGCACAACTCCTAAGTCATCTAGCAAACCTTGTAACCATATAGCCTCCTTAAATGCCTCTTGTCTCACTTCCATATACTCACCTCCGTAGTTGAAAGCGCCAGGTAGACGCAATATTGATCTCCAACTAAGCCCGGTGCTCCTGCTATGGTAAATACATACCCCGTAGTTGAACGTCTCTTGTCCAAATCACTAAACATAGTCGAGAATCCACATACGACCCAACACATAACTGATTGTTTCTTCTATCCTTCACAAACTCCAAGCCAACATCAACTGTACCATAAAGATACCTTAAAATCCATTTCACAGCATGCCATTGTCCCTTACCAGGACAATGCATATAACGGCCGACCATACTAATTGCATGTGAAATGTCAGGCCTTGTACATACCATCGTATACATCAAGCTACCAATGACCTCAACATATGGGACTTGGGCCATATACTTTCGTTCTTCTTTAGTAGTGGGAGACATACGCGCATTCAACTTAAAATGAGCAGCAAGGGGAGTACTTACGGATTTAGTTCCTTCGTAGACACCAAACTTCGTAACACTTTCTTCAAATATGCCTTCACGAGACAAACAAACCTTACCCTTCTCTGTCACGTTGAATCTCCATACCAAGAATCTTCTTAGCTCTCCCAGATCTTTCATCTCAAACTCAGATTACAACATGCACTTCAAGTTATCAATCTCTTTCTTGTTATTCGATGCAATCAACATATCATCGACATACAAGAGCAAATATATGAAAGACCCATCACGTAGCTTCTTGAAGTATACACAATGGTCATAGTGACTTCTTGTGTATGTTTGGCCTATCATAAAGCGGGTCAAATCGCTTGTACCATTGTCTTGGACTGCTTCAGTTGGTCAACGATCTCTTTAGTTTACATACACAATCTTCTTTTCCAACAACCTTGAACCCACTAATTTGAGTCATATAGATCTCCTCTTCTAGATCACCATGTAAGAATCTTTGTCTTAACATCAAGTGAACTAAGTCTAAATCATATTGTGCTACCAAGGCCAACAAAATACGGATTGATGAGTGTTTTACCAGGAGAGAACACCTCATTGTAGTCAATCCTTCTCTTTGGGCATAACCTTTTGCAACTAACCTTGCCTTGTAGCGTACTTGATTCACCGAAGATCCTTCTTTCTTAGCATATACCCACTTGCACCCTATGGCCTTCTTACTAGTTCGGAAGTTTGATAAGAATCCATGTGCCATTCTTGTAAAGAGACTCCATCTCGTCTGCATTCTTTGCTTCCCATTCTTTACACTCGACTGCTGCGTATCGCTTCTAAATAGGAAGTAGGAGTACCATCTTCAACAACTTGGTAATGCATAAGCAATGTAATCATTCATCCAACCAGGCTTCTGGTTGATCTTCTCATTTCTTTGGTTTATGGTCTCCATGACCGTAGCTTATGTATCTTCTACTTGACTCTTGTTCCTCTTCCTCAATAGTGTCACTATCATTTGGAACTTCAGTAGTTACCTCTCTTGAAGACCCAATGTCTTGAAGTATTACGACAGATCTGAGACTTAAGCTGGAATTGGTGGAGTTGCATCAATCTCCACTGCTTCAAAGGCTCATTAGTATTGGTGCTTCTATTCTCCACTGCCGAGAACCCCAAGACTTTACCATAGACATCTCATCAAATGTGACATCTCTACTCTCATGACTATCTTCTTTTCTCTTTGGATTCCAAATTTTGAACCCTTTCACTCCACTTTTTCATACCCACAAAGATTCCTTTTACGTGCACGGCTATCAAGCTTGTTTTTCACTAACATGATACCACGGGGACAACCAAAGATATGAATTGAGTCATAATCATATAGGTGGTTTACAAAACCATTTCTCCATAGGAGTTTTACCTTCTAATGCAGCTGATGGCAACCTATTAATGAGGAAGCACGCATATGTAAGCGCCTCGGCCCAAAACGCTTTACCTAATCCGGCATTAGATAACATACATCGTACCTTCTCAATGAAAGTACGATTCATGCGTTGACTATCCCATTACATTGCGGTGTCTTCTTAAGCGTGAAGTGCCTCTTTATTCCCTCATCCCGACATACTTGCGAGAACGGATCACTCTTGTACTCTCCACCATTGTCGAGCGTAGTACTTTGATATTTCGCGAGTTTGAGTCTCAGTTGCCTTTTTCCACCTCACAAAGATTTCTAGGACTTCATCCTTATGCCTCATGGTGTACACCCATACGCGCCTAGAATAATCATCAATGAAGGACACAAACCAATGTTTCCCTCCCAATGATGCATTCTTGGAAGGACCCCAAACATCCGAGTGAACATAGTCAAGAACTCCACTAGTGTTGTGAATTCTTTGTGCCAAAGCTTGTTCTTGTTTTCTTGCCCTTAACACAATGTTCACAAAATGCTAACTTGCGAGGCAATAGCACCTTTCAACAAGTCTTGTTGAATCAACCTATCAACGAATTCTCACCTGGATGTGCAAGTCTCATGTGCCATAGCTTTGTCTTCTCGGTATTTGCACTCTCGATGTGTTCGAAATAGACACATCTCCTGTTGTTGTACTCCCAATCAAGTAGTATAAGTTATGATGATGTATGCCCTTCATGATTACCATAGATCCAGAGATTACCTTTAGAACACCATTTTGCCGACTATCTTATAGCCCTTAGCTTCTAAAGTTCGAGTGAAATCAGATTCTTCTTTATGGAAGGTACAAATCTTACCTCCTTGACTCTCTAACCATACCATCATGCATCTTGATACGAACACTACCAATCCCAATCACCTGCAGGTATGATTATTTCCCATACGTACTTCTCCATCAAGCTCTTCAAAACTTGAGAACCGGTCCACGATATGGACATATATGATATGTTGCTCCGAGTATCTAATACCCATGTACCATCCGTAATAGCACTGGTGATGGTGTCCGCGTTAGCGAGAAATCGAAGCATCATCGATTCTTCATTACCTTTAGCAATGTTCACCTCGGTATTACTATTATCTCCTCTCTTGCCTTACGCTTGGTACAATCTTTAGCCCAATGACCAAAATCATGGCACCAAGCACACTCATCCTTTTGCAAATCGCGTCCTACTCTTAGAACGTCCTCTACCTTTACCATAACCACCATTCTTCTTTCTCATACATTGAACGACCTCTTGCAAGAAGCAAGTCATTGTTAGCTTCACTTGCAAGATCTTCACGATCCATCTTCTGAACTCCTCACTAGGCAATGCTTTGTAGTGACCTCTGCGTATGTCATCTTGTCCTTGCCGTGCATTAATGCTTTAATCACGGGTTCATACTTTTCAGGAAGAGAATTTATCGGGCACAAAGCTTGTTCTCGTCGTTGATCTTCTCATCGTAGTTAACCAACTCAAAGAAGAAGTTTATTATATGAATCTAGGTGCTCGGTTAGAGTTGCACCTCTCTTCATGTTATAGCGATACAAATTCCTTTTAAGATGTATCCTATTTGCTACGTTCTTCACAAGGTATTCCTTCTCTAGCTTTTCCATAGATCCTTGTTGAAGTCTCGTCTTGATAATTAACTCTTCTTTGTAGTTGCTAAACACCCTAAATATCGAAGCAAGACATAATTTATTCATCTTGTTCCACTTGCTTTTCGGACATCTCCTTTGGCTGACCTTAGAGCTTCTTCTAGATCAAGGTGAACAAGAGCATCCATTACGTCAGTTCTCCATAAACCAAAGTTATTGGTTCCTGTAAACTTTTCTACCTTGAGTTGTGATCTATGTGAATGAAGTATTTATTCTTTTGTTTCTTTATCTTTACTTGTGGACTCCGAATGTTCTCTAAAGGATTTTTCGGATCTTCGTCCCCCGTCAACCATTGTTCAAATATAGATAAAAAACAAACAGAACCTTTGAGAATTACCTCAAGAAATCTTCAAAAAAATACCTTCACTTCAACTAGAATTCGAGTACCCGTATCCAAGAGCGTCTCCTTGCTCTGATACCAATTGTTGCGCCAAAGCCTGCGGAAGCGTTAGGTTTGCACTACTACGAGGTATCTCAATATCACCAAGAACACAATCACACACACAAGAAGAACAAGTATTTAACGCGGTTGAATCTAGGAAGGAATAAGCAATTTTATATATCACCGTATAGGTTGGAATATACAAAGCCTAAGCAAAGAAGAAGATAACTCTTACTAGTTCTGGTGTGTTTTCTCTAGTTCTCTCTATGGCTATTTATACACATCAATAGGATTTGGACACATTCCTTAACAAGGATTACTTTCCTACAAGTATAGGGTTTCCTAACTTAGCTCTAAGAGACAAACCTCTTAAGCTGCTATACTTAGGACACAAGTACTTGGTTTCTTTAACCAACTAGATTTCCTAATCTAGACCTTGACCGACCTACCAACAACTTTGTGGTTCTAAGCCCCACAAAAACAGATTCATAGCCTCTTTCAATTTCAAGGATGACAGATTCCGTGAGATGTTCCTACTCAGCTTTTGCATTGAATACAATGATAAAATAAAGCTATGTTCGTTGGGAGGATCCCTTTGCTTACATGGTTTTATTGCCGGCCGCATTGATTTGTGGGAGATGAAGGTATGGAGTGATTGAATCTTGGACTAAACTCTTCACCATTAACAATATCTGTCAGTTTTCTAGATATATGGTCCCTCTTCAGTTTGTGAAGAATGGTGAGGTATTATTAGAATATGACACTAATGTTGATTATCATCTGGATTTGTATGACCTAAAGCTTGGAAAATCCATAAATGTGAAGGCTTGTAAGCGGGATTCGCTCTATGCTAATAGCTTCGCCTATGTGGAGAGCCTTGTAACGCTTAATTCGGGATTCGCTCTATGCTAATAGCTTCGCCTATGTTGGGCTACCAGAAATAGAAGATGCACTGATATTAACTTATGTCAACTAGTATCGTATATATTTGTGTGCAATGTGAGTTTAACCATGTTAATTTCTTAATGCCACAACCAAATAATGCCCTAGCTGTTTTGCTTAGTTTTTAGAACTTTACATTCTCCTATACAAAAACAAAACTAGGAACAAACTCCGTACATAATAGCTATTATTTCATTGTTTACACTCCGAACAATATGCGCTTTGATTTGATGTATTCACGCCATCAGTATTGATAGTGAACATGTTCTCTCCATTTTTTCTCAAACTAGCAGTTTCAGGCTTGTTGTTACTGTAGAATTCAGTTTTGTTTTGATATTCAAGACAGTAGGTTGTGATACTAATGACTATCTAAAGCTTATTTATAACATCTGTAGCTTGTGTATGTGTTTCCTTTAACTTCAGTCTGTCCATTTATCGGTTTCTAGAACCAAACAGGGTACATTTAAAGCTTACAAATCGAAACTATTAATCTTGTCACTTTTTTGAATTCTCATAAATTATGCATTCCATGTAGCTAGCTCAAAAATAATACATCTGGGTCGTATTAATTCAGGTGGTCATGTTGGCGGAATAGAAAGAGGGGACTCGGAAGATGATGATGACTCAGAAGAAGAGGATGAAGAAGACGAAGAGGAGGAGGAAGAGGAAGAGGAAGAGATTGCAGAAGGATTTCCTTTAAGGCCCAAATCGGTTAATGGAGCTATGGAAACAAGTTCTCAAAGGAGTCATGATTCATGAAACATTGGATAGATATAATTGTTATGTGGAACTGTTGGCAATCTTGTGTATAAATTGCAGTAAAACAAACAGAGAAGAAGAGATATGCAAACCAATTAGACGAAACCAGAGTCGAGGCAAGGATTATATCCTCTAGCCTTAAGACAGATTCACCCCGATTATCGATGTCTGTCTCCCAGGATACAACGACTATCTTCTCGATGTAGTAGCACTCCAAACTTCGAGAAACGGCGAACCGAACTTAAAGTGATGAACTCTCTCTTTGACACAAACTTAAAGATGGTTTTAGAAAACGATAGGATGATTATTGGGTTTCTAGTTGATTGATTTTTCTAAGTGTGTACGGGGTATTTATAGAATCACTAGTACCTCTTCATTAAAGAGCCCTGCTGTAGATGTAGAAAATCCTACCTCTACATCCAAAGATAACTAAACACATACACAAAGAAACAAGATGAACAAGAGAAGCAATAGAACACGAGATGTACGTGGTTCGGCATGATTACCTACGTCCACGGGGGTGTAAAAGAAGATCTTATTACTCGGTTCAAGGTTACAAGACGGATTTATCTCTCTCAATGCTCTAGTACGCTCTCTTTCCTCACTTCTTGCTTGAGTTCTACCTCTCTACATGGTCTCTATTTATAGTTACAAGTGATAATACATCCAGTGCTACGATGTTAGGCCCGGTGTAGCTTCCTCGATGTTCCTCTCGGGGGGTCAGTCGATGCCTTAGCCGACCGTCCTTATTTGTTCGGGTCGGTGTGTCAAGCCGAGTGATGTCTGCTCCTGCTATCCGCCACTCGATGTCGCCGTTCGATGGAGGCGATCGATGTCGCCCTTGGGATCCTTGGCGAGTCTTTCTGACCGAGTCCTCCTTATCTCTTCACCAACTTTGTCGGCGCATTTATGGCTCCGGTGCCGATGCCCATCGCGTCACAGCTTTTCCCCCTTTTTCGTCGACTTTCGGCTCCTCTTTTCTTACGCCCGGAGTTCGGAGAGGCGTCCAGGTACCCTAGGTGCACGCTTGCTCAGTACGCCATGGCTTAGGATCGTTCCACCTGTCCTTGTGGATTATTTACACCTACATTTATGCCCCTTCTTCCACTCGTGTAGTCAACACGTGGGGAAGAATAACCGCCTCGTCTTCCCACGTCCTCGGTCATTAGGTTTTCACGCATCTTTGTTCCCCACTCGCTTGATTACTCAACCGGGTTCACCTCCTCTGCTTAGGTTACCATGGGGGGTTTATAAGTTCGACGTCTAAACCTCGTTTCCCCATATTTCCTTTCTGCAACTCCATTCTCTCTCTATCCTCTCGCAACTTCGTTTCTCCATCCTCCTCATTGTTGTCCATTTGTTCCCTTATGATTTCATCCCCCTCTTTTCCATTATCCGTCGTCTTCTCCGTCTCATTTGCCATTTTGCAATCTCTCAGGTTAAATTTACGTTTTGCTTCTCCTGCCGTTTTCCTCCTTAGCTTTCATGTCTTCTTCAACTCCTCACATGACGAGAGAGAAGGTGTGTGAGTTATGTGTTTTTCGATGAAGATGGTGTACCGCTTGATTCCTTGTTCGTCGTAGAGAGTCCTTCCAAGTATGATTACCGCGCTCTTGATTCTATCTTTCACGATAACTCATCTTCGTTTTCTTGTAGGTCGACAAGAGGGCTCTAAGGATCTGTCGGATGGCGATACGTTCGGCGGTTGAAGGGCGAGTTCGATCTTCACGGATATGACGTCAGGCTCTTGTCAGGCGAGAAGGGTGTTTTGAGAAAAGATGATGTTCTGAGGTTTCCTCATTCGGCCGAGGCGACCATTGTTACCGAGGGGCAGTGGAGCTCGGATCTGCGTTTCCCATTTGTACGATCCTAGTCGTCCATTTTGGTACGAGGCTCTCTCAAGATTCGTCCGTGCCGCGCTTTGGCTCGGTGGAATGGCAATACCTTCCGCATCTTGTCCGAGTGGGAGGCGCGGCCGAGGCGAGTGTTCTCCTCTTTGCTTGGTCCACCTACGATCCTTCCCGGGCGAGTGACTATACTCCGCCGGCTCAGCGAGCAATTATCGGAGCGGGACCACTACTAATGGCGATCTCGCTGGGTTTCTTTGCTAGTCCTCATCGCCATAAAACTCTTCCCTGACGGTGTTGGGAGGCTTCTTTTAGATGAGGATCGAGGGGAAGAGCTCCAACAAGCATGCCGTCATACTAATGACTCGGCTTGGGATCGGGTTCCATTTGGTTATTTAGGTCCTCTCTTGAGCGGCAAATTCCCTCCTCCGCCGAGTTTTATCCTTTACGGGTAATCAATGTCGATCGGGTAAGTATACTTTTGTTTTTGGTTTGGTTGATCGGCTCGGGCGATTTGTGGGGTGATATTTTGTCTTGGTGTTTTCCGGACCAAGTCCCGAGGGTACTCCTTACGAGGTTTTCGTTCATCGGAAGAGAGATAGGATTGCGGGAGCCGCGGAGGAGACGGGGGAAGGTAACAAATATATTTATCATTTTTATTTGACGTACATGTACGTGCCCCTATTTGTTGCCTTGCATGGTTCGACGTCGGCTCATGCGCAGAAGGCGAGGTTGACAAGACTCCTATTTGTTTCGGCAAAGGATGGTGAGGATCCGATGACCGTCTACCCTTGTCACTTTTCTGAGGAAGTCACCTCGAAGCCTTTTGATGTTTCATCTACCCTTGTAGGTGATAAGTCCAAGGGGACGGGTAAGGAACCCAAGGAGGGTGTGCTAGGAAAAGATTGTGGCCGGGAGGTAGTTGACGAGGGGTTGTTCTTGCCGATGGCGTTGTATATGTTGTCTCGAGGGTGATGATGATGAGGAGCTTTTCGGCGATGAGGATGAAACCCTCGGCAATGAGGAGAAGTCGGGACGGGTGGAGAAATCGGGTGGTGGTGGGAACCTTGTGGGGGCCGTGATGTGGAGGGTGTCTTTGTCAAGGATCAGCCGCCGAAGACTATTCCTTCCGTGGTCCCGACTTCAGGCAGCAGTACCTCTTTCACCATCTCGGGCCCTATGTGCAACTCGCTTGGTGCACTTATTTCTCCCGATTTTGCCTCTTTGTCTGATGAGGAAAAGATCAATCTTTGTCTCGTTGTATGAGGCGGTCGGAGGGTACTTGTGATCTGTGGTGAGTAGAGTTGTTTGAGTGTTGCTTCTTATGTTTTTGTTAAGTGCTGACCGCGTCGGTGTTGTTCGTTAGGAGACCAACCGCTCGCTGTTGAATGCCGCCATCCGTGCGCCGAGAGGCCGTAGAGAGGGAGAGTCTTCGTCTCTTGTTGCGGCAAGAACGGGAGCGAACTCGGAGGTTGGAGAAGGAGCTGGCCGAGGCCCAAGGTAGTTGCTTTACTCTCTCTTTGGTTATGATTGATCTTGTAGTGCCAATATCCTAAGCTCGGCACTCCTGCCTAGCCGAATCTTCTAGTGCGGAGGCCGATCTTTGCCATGAGGTGCCGTTTGTTGAAAAGGGAAGTTAACATAGAACGGGACCACGTCTCGAACTTACAATGAGAGAATAGTGAATAAGGATGCTAAGATTGATCGCTTAGAAACCGATATCGAAGATCTTGGGTCCAAACTCCATCGTTATGAGACTTTTGAGTATATCCCAGGAAATCGATAATGCGGGCGAGCCTAGCTCATTTTCAAGGTATAGCGGGTGATAAAACGTTATTAGCCGACAACTTAGAAGCTCAATGTGGTCGGCTAAGACTTGGTCAGGATCGCATGCGAGATCGCCTTCGGATCTTGGGGGAGAGGGACGCTGCGAGAAGCGTAGCAGAGAGGCCCTTGAGAAGCTCAAGGAGTTTGGAAAGGTTTCGAGGAGTTGGATTGGGTGCGTGCCCAATTGTCGGGTTTGCGGGCCGCCCACTCTCGACGAGAGGGAGGAATGGAGTGATCACAAGAAGTATTGCCCCACTAACGAGTTTAACGAACGGCGATTTCTTGAGCTTTCTTCGAAGATGTCATCTCTCGAGTGTAGCCTATCCAGTCGAGGAGTCTATTAGAATAATTGCCCCTTTGTTAGAAGGTGGTGTGCTTTATGTTGTGCTTTCGCGTTGGTTTCTTCTTGTTGCTATTGTGTGTGACCATTCTTGTTGCCTTTGCGGTGCGAGCGGGGAGAAGACAGCATCGTTGGAGGAGGAAAACATCCGTCTGAAAGAGAGAGGAGGCTCAATTGCTCGATCAGGTGGCCCTTTGCTAAAGCGGCGTCGGCGCTAGCGGAGGACCTTGCTGCCGAAGACGAAGTTCAATGACGAGCTTGTCTCGAAGGTTAGAGGCCGGTGTGAAAGCGGTGCTTGATAAGAAACGAGCCGATGTTGCCGCCAAGAAGGCTGTTAGGGTCCTATTTCTTCCAAAGAGTGATTATGTTTTTTGTAGCGCTGCGTCGCTATCTTGCCCTTTTCCTCGGGTTGTAATTCGTTTGAACACCTTTTTAATTTCTTGCATAACTTGTTGTGGGGTCTTTGCGTCGTAGGTTTGTTTGCTTTTCTTGCTATTGATGCTATGATACTACGACGTTATTATCTTTATTTATGTTGAGTTGCCCATATGTGGCTTTCTGTCGTGGCCTCGTTATGTATGCCTGTATGAACAGATAAGTTAGTCACAAATGCCATTTCTGTCGAACGCACTCAGCAAGGAGGGTCATCGGGCCCAATGCCATGTCCTGACTGAGGCATCTCATCACCGTCTTTTGAGATCTGGTGGAAGGGGAGTTGGTCTTGCCTAATTTCTATGGGATCGACATCCCAAGAAGTTATCGATTAATCTTCTTGGGCAAGTGATTCGGCCACTTGCGAGGAGAGCAATGTTGGTTTTTCATTGTCAGTACTCGTGCCTCGACAATCGGCCGCGGTTTCCAACCACCGGGCCCCTGAACTACCTCGGCACTTGCACAATGCCATCGCCCCGAGTTCGAATAGTCCGCGTTAGTGTAAGTCGCCCCGGCACTTGCACAATGCCATCGCCCCGGGTTCGAAACGACCATTCGGGACGCACTTGTCATATTTCCAACCCCACGCGGCCTTTCACGGAAATAGATGACAAGATATCTTACGAGTTCATGGATGGTAGAGCTTTAGTCGCGTTGCGTTCCATGGTCGTGGCTCGGGTTTCCGTCGGTTCGGTATCTTGTATGCCCCTTCTCCGACCTTCTCAACTATTGTGTAAGGTCCTCCCCATATTGGTGCAAGTTTGCCGCCTTTCTTGTCACGTTCATAGCTAGGTAAGTGTTTTAGTACCAGCTGCCCTGGTAGGAATTCTCTTGGTCGGACCCGTTTGTTGTACTCCCGTTGGATTCTTCGCTGGTAATTTTCCATCTTTTGCAGGGCCATCTCCCTCGTTTCTTCTAGATCGTCGAGTTTAGCTAGGATAAGATCCGCCGAGATGTTTTGCCTCCATGCTTCGGTCCTAGTGGTCGGTATCATCGCCTCTGTTGGCAGGATGGCTTCAGTCCCATATGTTAACATGAAGGGCGACAATCCGGTTGCCTCCCTGCGAGTTGTCCTATACGCCCACAAGACGTTGTAAAGCTCTTCACACCATTCCCCGTATTCCCCATCGAGTTTCTTCTTCATGTTATCGGCGATGGTCTTGTTTGTGATCTCGGCCTGTCCATTGCTTTGGGGGTATAGTGGCGTGGACTTGCTTTTTCGGATGTTGTAAGTGTTAAATAGCAGGTCTATGTTTTTGCCCTGCAATTGTTTGCCGTTGTCAGAGACAATTGCCGCCGGAACCCCGAAGCGGCATATGATGTGTTCCCAGATGAACCGGAAAACATCCTTATCCCGTATGTGCCTCAGTGGTGCGGCCTCAACCCACTTGGTGAAATAGTCGGTGGCTACAATTAAGTACTTCCTTTGTCCCGACCCGACGTGTAGGGGTCCTACGATGTCGATTCCCCATTTAGCAAAGGGCCAAGGAGCGATGACGGAGTTCAATGTCATGACCGGCGCGTGTATCTTCTTCCGAATTTCGGCACTCGTCGCAAACTGTGGCCATATGTTTTGCGTCCTCATTCATGTATGGCCAGAAGTATCCCATGGTTTTTGCTCGTGCCTTGCTGAGCTACGGCGAGCTATGGTTTCCCATTTTGCCCCGTAGTGCAGCTCGTTAAGAATTGTATGCCCCTCCTCTTTACTTAGGCACCTCAACAAGGGTCCTAGGTACGATTTCCTATAGAGAATTCCGTCTCGAATTTCGTACGCGGCTGCTTTGCTTTTGATCTTGTTGACCTCAGGTCGCCCTTTAGGCAATTTTCCTGTTTCGAGATATTCATGAATCGGCTTCCTCCAATCGTCGGCACAGATGCGGTCGGTAGTGACGATTTGCAATATGTGCGTCGACGTTCTCGATCTCGAGTGCGATGGCATTAAGACCCTCATAACTCGATGCCTTCAATGCTTGAGTCTGTCAACATGGAAGCAACGTAAGCCGGGGCATCCGAATGCCGATTGTCTTTTCTGCGCAGATGTGTCGGAATTTAATGCTCGGTATTTGCCCGATGTAGAATTGGGCGAGTTCCGTATTTTGTAACAAGGGGTCATGTATGGCGTCTTGCCGTTGATCGTCGGACAACTAGGCGAGAGTCGCTCGTGAGTCGTACCTCCTGGATGCCCATCTCCACTATCGGACGTAAGGCATGTATTCTTGCCGTGATTACGTGACATTGTTGGTTGCCTTAAACTCAAGCCTAAAGGAGTGGACCATTTTCTTGCCCTTTGGTGTCGTGAAGACCAGTCCTAAACCCGATCCGTCTTTATTGGATGACCCATCGACGAAAACCTCCCATCGTGTCGGGCTGCATGTCTCGAGTAAGTCGGGTGGATCGTCTCGGTCTTCTTCCATTCCGGGGATGTCTTCTACTTCGTCCTCATCACTGAGGGGGAAGTCTGCCAAAAAATCGGCAACTGCCTGTGCCTTCACTGCTGTCCTCATCTCGTAAAAGACATCGAACTGCTTTATTTGCGCGCTCCACTTAGAGATCCGTCCTGACCTAGCTGCGTTGTCGAGTACTGACTCTATGGAGGACTTGGTAAGCACCCGAATCTTGTGGGTTTGGAAATACGTCCGAAGCTTTTGTGTTGCAAATACTAACGCTAGTATGAGCTGCTCGATTCTGGTGTAGTTCTTTTGCGTCGGGTTCATGGTCTTGCTTATGAAATATACTAGGCTTTTCTTACGCCCCCTCGTTCTTGACCAACACGGCGCTGATGGCATGGTGGTTGCCCCGAGATACAGCGTTAATATGTCCTCGGGCTCGGGCCTTTGTAACACTGGTAGGCTCGCCAGGTGTTGCTTGATTCTCTGGAATGCTTCCTCACACTCCTCGGTCCATCTGAACTTCTCTCCCTTCCTTAACGTCCCGAAGAAATTCTTGCACTTGTCTGACGATCGAGAGATGAATCGTCCTAGAGCCGCCAAGTTTCCGTTCAGCCGTTGCACGTCCTTAACTGTTACAGGCGAAGGCATTTCTGTTACTGCTTTGATTTTATCTGGGTCTGCTTCGATCCCCTTATCCGTGATTATGTATCCTAGGAACTTGCTCGAGGTGACCCAGAAGGTGCACTTGGACGGATTTGCCCTCATCTTGTACCTCCTCATGGTCTGGAAGATGTCTCTGAGGTCGTCGATGTGTGTATCGGCTACCTTACTCTTGACTAGCATATCGTCCACGTATACTTCGATGGTGTCGTGTATTTTGTCTTCAAACATGTCCTCCACTAGCCTCTGATATGTGGCGCCCGCATTTCTCAGCCCGAATGGCATTTTGGTGTAGCAACACAGTCCTCTTGGCGTGAAAAAGGATGTATGCTCCTGGTCTTCGGGGGCCATGGGGATTTGGTTGTATCCCGAGTACCCGTCCATGAGTGTTATCGCCTTGTACCCGACAATGGATTCCACCGGTGGTCGATCTTTGAGGGAGAGGGAAGCTGTCCTTTGGGCATGCCTTATTCAGGTCGCTGTAATCGACGCAAATTCGGACGCCCCCATTCTTCTTGGGGACTATCACCATATTAGATATCCATTGCGGATATTGGGCCTTTCGGATGATTCCCGCTGCGTACAGTTTCTTCAACTCTGCCTCTACCGCTGGTTGTAGCTCGGGTGCGATTCTCCTCATTTTCTGTCTGATCGGTCTGAACTTGGGGTCGATCCTCAGATGGTGCGAGCAAACTTCCGGGTCGATGCCTTCCATGTCGTGCATCTGCCAGGCAAACACATCCATGTGCTCCTTCAGGAGGGCTATCAGCTGCCGGGATTGCTCATTCGTCAAGCGTGACCCTATCCTCACTAATCTCGGCTCCTCCTCGGTGCCCAGATTAACTTGCCGAGTTGGTTCTAGGGCCGAAAAGTTTTGCTTGGGCTCGCCGACGGTTGCCGGCTCTGTGATTGCTATAAGACTTACGTGCTTTGCTTCGTAGGTGGCGATTGCTTGTGACATCATCTTTTCCAATTCCTCTCCCGCTTCCATTTCCTTAGACTTCTTCTTTTCTTGGCGTTTCCTCGACCGTCTTTCCTCGTTCTGTTGGATGTCTATCTGCACACATTGTCTTGCCGCTTGGGGGTCGCCTAGTACTTCTACTACTCCTCGATAAGAAGGGAAGCGCAGTTTCTGATGGTAGGCCGAGGCGACTCCCTTGATCCCTGCGACCCAAGGTCGTCCCAGGATCGCCTCGTAGGGTGAGGCGACATCGACTACGCAAAAGGTGGTCAACGTGTCAAGGAACCCTTCCCCATCCGAGACTCTGAGAGTGACTTCTCCCTTTGGCACTGTCACCGTACCGTTGAAGCCGTAAATTCGATAAGTCGATGGGATCAGGATGTCATCGGACAACTCCATCCTCTTGAAAGTGTCATAGAACAATACCTCGACTGAACTTCCACTGTCCATTAATATTCTGCGGACGCCCCATTCCTCGATCATCAGGGTTATTACTAAGGGATCTCCATGTGCTTGTCCGTTCAAGGGGACATCTTTCGCCGAAAACGTAATCGGTTGCATCATCCACGGCTCCATAGGGAGGGTCTTGGCCACGCTAAAGATTTCTTTGCCCGATCTGTCCCTCTTGTGTATTCTCGAGGTGATCTGGGTCCCCAAATCGTATCCTTGTGTCGGCGAGTGTGATATGGTGTTACAAGTGAACGAGCGCCGCGATTGATTCTTATTTGGTGTCTTTGGGACCTCGGGCTGGGCCGGTGTCGATGGTGTTTTGACGAAATGCCGTAGATACCCATCGCGGATCAGGTGCTGGACAATATCCTTCACTTCTCTGCAATCATTGGTTGAGTGGCCGCGGAACTGATGATAATGGCAGAACTCCGGGTGGTTCCTCGTCCCGCCGAATTGGATTCCCCGAGTCTTGGGGTAACGGATGTCATTCCTCTTTTCCACTTCCTTGAACACTTCTTCCAAGGGCGCATTGAGCGGGGTGTATGATCTTGGCTCGTGGCGAGGTTTCTTTCCCCTCTCGGCCCAGACTTTCTTGTTTTCTCCCTGGGGTTGGGCACTGGGCCGTTTCTCGGACCGTGTCGTGGCTTCTCTTGGGCAGCCTCTTCTGTGGTGCTCGCCTCTTGTATTCCCTTATCTCGCGCTCCTTCTTGGATCTCCTCCAAAGCGATATAGTGCTCCTGCATCTTAGGATCTCCCTTAGCGTCTTGGGCTTTTACGTGTACATCGCCACCCGGATGGGGTCCGATTTTCTTAGTGAGTTCTCGAAGCCGAATATCATTGGTCGACCAAGGTGCTTTCCCTATATCCGTGCATAACTTCCTCCATCTATCCAGTTAAGGAACGCGGTTCCCTCGGCCTCCGTGCCGGGGTAAATAACTTGTCGACTCGGGCCGAGCTATCTTTTGTTATGCATGTACGTTTCAAGAAAGGTTTCCACCAGAGCGCATAGCTCCCAACGGATTTATCGGGCGAGTGTAGAACCAACTCTTCGCTTCTCCTTCTAGGCTAGCGGGGAAGAATTTGCACATGACCACGTCGTGATTTTTCCATTGTAGTAAGGACATGCCGTACATTTTGATGTGTTCCCCCGCATCGCCCGTACCGTCGAACCTGGATGGGAAGATTGGCAGCGTGCACTTTGGTGGAAATGGTGTTCGGTCCAGCTCCCTGGTGAATGGTGTCTTCTGAGCTTCATTGATTACTTCTGCTAACTTGTCATCCTCGTTGTCTCCGGTGAGCTTCTTTATTATCCGCTCGAGTCGTTCGATCTTTTGCACAGTGGATGCGTCCGTACTTTCGTTGGTTGCTTCCTCGTCGGCCGAGAATCCCCTGACGGCCCATATCCTTCTCTGGTCGATTAGGATCGGGTACTCGTCCTCGGCTCGGTGAGTGGGGTGGGTCGTCCCTCGGCGGAGTGTGGTTGCTGGAGGCGCCTCGGCTCGATGATCCCCTCGACCCCGTCCTCCTATTTCGGAGCTGGTGATTCTCGTATTCTAGCGCCAAGTTTCTCCTCTGCAATTCTCTCATCAGGTCCTCTTGTCTTCTTTGGCTGGCCAGTATGGCGAGTAACATCGGGTCGGTGCTCTCGTGACTAGAATGGCCGTTCATTTGGTGTCCGTTGTGTTGGGGGTGCGGTTGGGGTCTCGAGGTAGTGAGAGCGATAGGAGGGACGATCGGGGCCGTTGGATGATCAACCACTCTTTGGGGGAACAGCCGAAGCTGGGAATCGGTTAGCCGTCACTGGGGGGACGTCTCGATTAGGGTTCCCTCCTTCCAAGTGTACTTGCCTAAGTCTTTCAGCCTCTCGTTCCAAATCTCTTTGGTGTTCCGTAGGCTGTCTCTCTCTTCTTCGTTCTTCGGGTATCGTTTGGACTTCCTCCTCCTCCTCCGTGTCCGATGCAGTTCTCCCGTCTTCCATGCTGCCCTCGTTCCTCGGTCCCATCTCGACTTGGGTTAATCCTCATCCTTCCCGGGTGGGAGGTCGTCATCTCGGCCCGGATCGACTTCCTCGTCGACCGTTGTCATGCCTTTGATCGCGCGCGAAGTCTCGTCGGTCGTCGTCGCGATCTCCATCTTTGGGAGTCCGTAAGTCCTTCTTGCCCGATGGATCCCCCGTGACTCGGTTCCTCGGGATCCTGCTCGTCCCGGAGGTACTTGCCATTGCCTTTGCTATCGTCCTCGTTCCTCGGCTCGCCTATCCGTTCGTTCCTACGTCGGCAAAAGGGACAGCACTTACTTGAACTGCTTTCGAAAAAGTTAAGGGACGGTACGCCGGTTCGGTGCGAGTGAAAAAGGCCTCTATAGTACGCTTCCACCTGTACTAGCGCGTTGGTCACAGCAATCAGGTCGCTTTCGCCACAAAGGACAAATTCTGGAGAGCTGCCTCGACCCGTCGCTTTCGGTACTTTCCCTATGCATTTATTATTGTTTGTCCTAACATTCCTAGCGAAGAGAAGTCATTAATCATTCGTGCGTTGAATCGGAAGATTTCCTTCATGGCGATGACATGCGGCGACGGCGGCCCTTAACAACCGGCGTGCCGATGGCGCAAGTTTCTTACTGATCCGTCTGCCCGATCTTTGTGAGGCCCTTAGCGTAGGATTATGGTGAGACTCGGCCATTCATCATAATCCCTCCGTAGTGGTTTCCAAGGACTAGTTTCAACGATTACGAACTAGCCCCGTTTCCACCGTCATCGTGCTTTAATTGCCTTGCTAGAAGGCGGGTGTAAAATGTAGATAGTTGCAACGGCATTTCTGCCTAGGTGATAGTCCCAGGTAACCTACGCGTTGCGTTTGTTTGAGTTCTTCGCTTAGCATCAACTATCCTTACTAAGCGTCGATAGAGCTTGTCGAATCTCTCTCGCAACGGGGTTTGGAGCCACTTGGATCATAATCATCGAGATGGGATTCCCTTCTAGCTTCTACCCACATCGAAAGATGCTATTTAGGGAGCTCACGGGTCATCCGATGACTCTCGAGGTGTTTCAAACAGACACACAAAGCGACTTAATTTAAGCGGAAAACTTCGTTTTGCTTGAAAAATGGAAACTTCTAGTTTAAAACACAAAACGACCTTATATCGGCTCGACACGAAGATAACTAAACGAAGATAACTAGCAAAAATACAAGGCTAACTTTATCGGTCTCGACAAGATGTTGCTACGTAGGTGAAGATACCAAAGCAAGAACACAAAGTTAACCTCTATCAATTCACTCAAGACATTACTAAAAGCAAACGAAAGATAACGAGAGATAGACGAAAGGGTTTTCTCCTTCGGCGTCAACCACACAAGGTGGCTCAGCTCGGACAAGGTGGCTCGGGATAGCTCGGGTTTTCTCCTTTCAACGGGACGGAGTTTCCCTTTGGGAAATTGCGAAAAGAAAAGAGATAGCGAGACGAAAGGGTTTTCTCCTTCAGCGTCAACCAGCACACAAGGTGGCTCAGGAGCTCGGAGTTTTCCCTTTTAGCGTCCGATTTCAAGGTATCCGGAGATGTTATACGGTCCCCTTAGTCGGCGCCAGAATGTAGATGTAGAAAATCCTACCTCTACATCCAAAGATAACTAAACACATACACAAAGAAACAAGATGAACAAGAGAAGCAATAGAACACGAGATGTACGTGGTTCGGCATGATTACCTACGTCCACGGGGTGTAAAAGAAGATCTTATTACTCGGTTCAAGGTTACAAGACGGATTTATCTCTCTCAATGCCTTTAGTACGCTCTCTTTCCTCACTTCTTGCTTGAGTTCTACCTCTCTACATGGTCTCTATTTATAGTTACAAGTGATAATACATCCAGTGCTACGATGTTAGGCCTGGTGTAGCTTCCTCGATGTTCCTCTCGGGGAGTCAGTCGATGCCTTAGCCGACCGTCCTTATTTGTTCGGGTCGGTGTGTCAAGCCGAGTGATGTCTGCTCCTGCTATCCCGCCACTCTATGTCGCTCGTTCGATGGAGGCGATCGATGTCGCCCTTGGGATCCTTGGCGAGTCTTTCTGACCGAGTCCTCCTTATCTCTTCACCAACTTTGTCGGCGCATTTATGGCTCCGGTGCCGATGCCCATCGCGTCACAGCTTTTTCCCCCTTTTCGTCGACTTTCGGCTCCTCTTTTCTTACGCCCAGAGTTCGGAGGCGATCCGGTACCCTAGGTGCACGCTTGCTCACAGTACGCCATGGCTTAGGATCGTTCCCCTGTCCTTGTGGATTATTTACACCTACAACTTAATCTTTGTCACATAACATCTCATATTTTCTCTTATTTAGTCATATATTATTGACTTTAGTCTAGCGGACTATCAGTCTGCAGAACAAAATAGTGGTAGCTCAATCTGCAGATGAGTTCAAACCGTTATTTTACGTACGAATCCGTCTTTATTTTCACTCAATTCTATCAAGTTCTCATCAATTATGCATCCGATGCAGCAAATGTGAATTTTGGGTATGAACCAGGTAAGCAATTAAGTATAATGGTTATTTCAAGATCTCAAACTCTAGAATGTATTTTGCTTCATATGTAAAGGATAGATTAATGCTTATGCTGCTTATTTCGTTTCCTGAAAATCTTCAGGACAGGCAGGAGTTATTGCTTCTTTCTGTTGCTCGACTGACCAATTCTTGGCCGAAACAGAATTTTGTTACGAGTGACTCAAGGCACACTATCCCCACATACTGCACTAGTGACTCAAGTCTTATCTTTGTTAGCTAGTCTCTACATAAATTGAAAACAGGGCGCACAACATTTAACCCATCTTCTTCTAGTTGTAGTTCTTGTAGCAGTAGGCACTAGCTCCCATTTATCCTGCTAACTAGGCTTTACAATATTGTTCAGTCTATTTATTTTTTGTTATATGAAAAGCGCTACAATGTACATGAGTAAGGGTTGGTTATCTTTCCCCAGGTCACGAAGAATGAAGACAAGACTCCTTGCATGCACGTGTTATAATCAAAAGTAGAAAGTTGCCCCAACAGAATTCGCCTTTTACTCAAGATGTACTGTATTGAACACTCTTCCGTTTTGGTTTGGAGCACATTGTAATATTTGGAAGGACACATTAATAGAGTGTTCAGTGCAAGCCCTAAAATTAAGGATGAGATCATAGTTTTGGTTATGTAAAGTTGCTAACTATTGTTCTTTGGAGTTGTAATGCTGGCAAGTTGAGCCGTATGCTGATCAAAAGTTTTTATTTATTTATTTGAGGCTTATTGATTCAAGGAGAATATAAGAACATTCAGGTACGACCACAATATTGTTACCGTGAGAATTATGATTGTTCTCACCTTGAGGTTTATAACATTATGATCGGGTTTGTTGAAAACTATTGAAGAAATTCCTTATACGTTCCCTAGCAACAACAGATCGTCCTGGTTTGCTTTTGAATGGAGCTCTTCATTGGTTAGGCACCACCGAAAAGACCTCCTCATCTGAAGCTATTGTTAGTTTTGACATTAGCAATACGAGATTCATCGAAAAGTTAATGGTTTCAACGATGAATGTAACAATGACCCTATACCTTGTGTTAAGTTATTAATGTGCTCACTCGATCAACTCCTGTGGGCTCGATCTTTAAGTGATAGCAATAAACATGTACATGTGCTCGTTAGACATTTTACCATCTCCAGTTTGTCAATAAGCTATAAAAATAAAATAAAATTATTTAAGGAAAATTTGATGGTTAGTCCAAAGCCCATTAAGTTAGTTATACTAGGGTCCAACCAAATTTTAGACTTATCACCAGGTCCATAATTATTTGAAACAAGCAAAATGACCACATTACCTTGACATCACTCACGTGTGAACTCCACCACCTTATTACGGTTTCTCCAAATTTAATTAAAACATGTAAAGGACCACAATTTTGAGTACATATCTCTATTCTGCTTGTTTACAAATTTGACTACATATATGCCACACTGCCTTACAAATGGACGAGTACATGTCTCTTGCTTACCCCCGCACAAATCGGGGTACATATCTGTTACACTACTTACAAATCTTAGTATATATCTAACGCCTTTGCTTACATATAGAGTATGTATCCATTTGGACATATTAAACTGTATAAATGTGACCAGAATATAACAATATTAAAACAGAACAACAAAACTATCATCTATTTCAGTATTTCGCATACGTACTCATGGATCAACCACAAATTTCAGCAGTGGGTGAATGATTTGTCTTTCCTTCATTAATCAGAAGATAACATTTTTTTTTTTTTTTTTTTTTTTGAAAAGGATCAGAAGATAACATGTAAAACCTAGGTTCTTAGGTTCAGCAAGCATTCCATTGGAATCAGTAAAAAGGTGAAAAGAAAATTTCAAAAATAGTTAACCAAAAAAGAAAAATAAAAAATAAAATCAAATATAACGATTCATCCCTATTAATTTTTATGTATGATGTAGTCATAAACCAAATATGTGGATATGAATTTTCCATCCGTAGTGAGGAAGAAGCATTGCAAAGGCTTTGAGGAGATAGGAGATAAAGAGTTGGAGAAAAATCTAGATTACCCGGATTTTGGTGGAAAAATCTAAACCCTCTTTGTTTCTTCATCCAACGATTGATATGGCCCGGTTAAAACTTGTGAAATAATAGGAGCTTGTCAAGGGACAAGATTAGACTGAACTCCTAGATCTTTTAGTGAAAGGGACAAGATTAGACTGAACTCCTAGATCTTTTAGTGAAACCATGCTGTTCATGTGCAGAATTGTTTGTAGAGATCTAAGCTTCCCATATTCACTCGCAATTGTCTCTACACTGTTAGTTTTGGGATCATAACAGCACAAACGATAACCACAGTGCCCAGAAAACGAAAATAACACTTGGTTGCTCCTTGTTAGTGAAAATGGGTGAAAGCCGGAAACTCCCCAATGCCACGGTATACTAAACTCTTTACTCCATTCCATGTCCCTATGGTTGTCATCAATCATATTCTTCCTTTTAAATGACCACAAGTCTACTTGTTTACCACCCTCTGCGTGAACAACATGAAGATGTCCTCCTAATACCTTGACTTCATACAAACTGTTCCTGGTTCGAGAACCTAAACAAGGTGGTTGTTGTGGGAGGACTCGGAACTCTTCGTCCGCTAAATCGAATGTCACAAGTTTCTGCCAGCCGCCACCTTCCATGAAGTGAATGACTCCATCTCCTGCGACTCCAGGGGACCACATATCGTGGGTGGTTTTTCCAATGTTTCTCCAACCACCACCACCAGCACCACCAGATCCAAGTGTATAAACCTGGACCCATCCACGGAATAGATAGCTGCCATAGCACCCCCGGAACTTACCAGGGTAGTGGATTCGGACAACCTTATACTCGTTTGTTTTGGCAAGGTAACCAAATCCACTCCCTATATGACCAACTTCACCAGATACTTTTGGAAGATTAACGTATTCCCCGGTGAAAGGATTGCATATGTAAACAGGATCGTTAATAGGAAAAAAATCAGTAGTATGATCATCATGATGAGGTTGTGGTAAAGAGAAACAGACCAAACCGTTGCACGAACCAACCATGACAGGCGCGTGGTATTTCCACATTTCAATAGGAGGAAGATTGATCTTAGGAAGCGTCGTGAATGATAATTGATCACTTTCTGCAATATCATTATAATATCCATAATGAAGTTGGACAGAGTTTACCTGGTCTCTCCTCCAGTCGTGGGAAATTGCGAAAAGAAGACCTAGCTTGACCTTGAACTGAGAAAGGAGGGTTCGCCATGTTTTGGAAACCAATTTACAATTCAAGACGGATTCTGGAGGAATGTGGGATAGGATTTTGTATGTGATATCTAAGGGAAGACTCTCCATTGAATCGGGAAATTCTAGAGCATAGATCGATACCCTGAGAATAAACGTATTTATAGGCCTATAAACCTTTTATAAATAAATAAATACTTTCCGTATTAAAAACCCTGCCGAGATTGGGGTATACCCATTTTATTCCCATCCAAACTAGTGTGCTAAAGGGTGTCTAAAAGGTGTTAAAAGACCAAATTGCGCATATTAAAAAACCATGCCGACTAAAACATATTCAAAAAAATTTCAAAATCTTTCTTCAAAACTCTAACCATACACGATGAGATAAAAAAAAAAAAAAAAAAAAAAAAAAACGAAAAAATCAAAACGGATCGAAAGTCGGCAAGGTTTTTTTTCTTCGATCGTGCCGACTAAAATAGTCGGCAGGGTATAAGGTTGAATACCGTGCAGACTTTTCATCTCTGAAATCAATAGTTACAGGGTCGGCACAGTATTCAACCTTATACCCTGCCGATTATATTTTAGTCGGCACGATATTCATCCTTATATCTTGCCGACTATAGTTTAGTCGGCAGGTTATGAAATTAATACCTTGCCGACTAATCATGCATTTGTAACACCTCTCGTATGTCAAAAATCCTATAGTCGGCGGGGGTATTTTTTATCGACCTTGCCGATTATAAGGTAGCCGAAGCAAGGTAAGATGCCGACTAGTGAAGCATTTACAACGAGTCTCTGTGTGTCAAAAATAATAAAGTCGGCATCTTCTTCATTCACCGACCTTGCAGGCCATAAGTTGTCGGCATGTTCTTCATCCGCAGACCTTGCCGGCCGGATATAATCGGCGTGTTCTTCATCAATCGACCACTGCGCGAGCTTTTCATACTTTCGTAGGCGAAAGTGTTGATTTCTAATCTGATTTTTGAATATGATTTATACAACAGCTTTGCAATCCCTTTTTTAGAAGTGTTTGGGTAGTGTGCTTTCATTTCCGTTGCAAAAGATTTTCTCAAAACATTTTTTTTTCCTCAAAAATCTTCCCAAATAAGTTCAATCAAAAACAAAATTTCATTTCATAAGTTTTAATATACTCAATTAATCAATCTAAACTCAATTAATTAAGCTAATCAGAATTTTTAGTGTTAATTAAACAAGGGTATATTAGCCATTTAGAAAATATATGGTTAAGGGGTGACCTCTTTTACTTCAAAATGACCCTATTTTGTCTTATTGGGTATGCCCCAATTAGTCTGGGTATACTCCAATCAAGCCGGGTTAAAAAGGACTTATGTTTTTTTTTTTTTTTTTTTTCATCAATACTAATAGAATGCATATTATCCTGTTTACCTTATTTAGAATAAGGAGAATTATCTCCGACTTAACTCTGGTATTCTCCGGAGATATTATTGATTTTGATATAATACTGTTTCCCAGAGAACATCATTCTCTAAGGGAAATTATCCCCAATCCAAGATGGTATCAGCCAACCATCGATTCCTCTTCTAAAAACCTTAAACAATGGCAGGAGAAAAGAAATCTCTTCACCCGGCTTTTGCCGTCACAAACATCAGAAACCTAATCTCTGTTATCCTTGATATCAAACAAGATGAATATTCATCTTGGGTTTTTCTCTTTGAGCCCCATCTCCAAGCACACGGATTGCTTTTTCTCATTGATGGTTCAACAAAACCTGCGAATATTGATGCCGTCACCGAAAAACAACTAGATGCTCTTTGTCGTCAATGGATGTTCGTCACCATGACCAAGGATTTGATGCTTAAGAAAGGAAAAAGTGTAAAAGAGATTTGGGATCACCTTAAGACTCTTTTTCAAGACAACAAAGGCAGCCGTGCTGCACATCTCGAAAGTAAGTTTGTCAATCTTAAATTTTTTGATGGTGCTAGTGTTGATGATTATTGTGACAAACTGAAATCACTTTCCGATCGCTTGAGTGATCTTGATTTTCCAATGAACGACAAACGACTTGTTATCCAATTGGTTAACGGTCTTCCGGAGGAGTACAACACCGTAGACTCGTTTATACATCAGTCCATGCCTACCTTTGATGCTGCTCGATCTCAACTCCGTACCGAAGAAATCAGACGAACACATCATTCAATCGCAGCATCGCCAACTGCCCTAGCTGCTGCTTCTTCTCCAATGAACAAGACCATCTCTCGTTCTCATCCGCACTCCAGCAAACGTAGTCAAAAGGCCCATTCTGGTGACAGGCGATCTGGACCAAACCCAAGTACGTCTTCTATTGCAAGCCCACCACTGCTGCCGACTCCAACTGGTCTACGTCCCTCCATGCCAGGATACCCACCGTACTGGCCACCATTTTGGGCTGTCCCACCCTGCTCCTATCCTATTCAGTCTCCCTGGCCGCCATTTGAGCATCAACGTAGACCACCTAATACCAACTTCCGCAACAACCAACGTGGTCGTTCCCCTGGAAGTGGTCGTGGACAAGCATACCATGCTCCTACAACTGAATCATTGCGACCAGCAGACATTGCTGAGGCGTATAGCTCCATGCATCTCCAACAACCCGATGATGCCTTCTACATGGACACCGGTGCCACTTCGCATCTTACCACTGATTCAGGTACTTTACATAACGTTTTCAATTTTAGCAATGTACGATCCATCTTAGTTGGCAGTGGCAATAGCATTCCAGTTACGGCTAGTGGTACCAAGTTTATAACCCTTCCTTATCGCACTCTTCAACTCAAAAATACTCTTGTTGTTCCCGATATCATTAAAAACTTAATTTCCATTCGTAAGTTCACCACTGATAATCGTGTATCTGTTGAGTTTGATCCTTCTGGTTTTTTTGTGAAGGAACTGAGTTAGAGGAAGATTATCCTTCGATGTGATAGTTCTGGGGAGTTCTACCCTATCACCAACTCTGCCGTGCCACCTACAAAATCGTCCCAGTCCTCTTCCATTTCTCTTGCTGTTTTTTCGCCAGATATTTTGCATAGCCGCCTTGGCCACCTTGGCAAGGCCATTTTAGATGTCTTACGCAAAAATAATTCTATTTCATTGTAATACGAATAATTCTTCTCGACTTTGTCATTCATGTCAAGTTAGTAAACATGTTCGATTGCAATTTTATGAATCTAATTCCATTACTTTTGCACCTTTTGATATCATACATAGCGATTTATGGACCTCCCCATTACATATCGATACCGGTTTTCGCTATTATCTTATATTGCTTGATGATTTTACCAACTACCTATGGGTGTACCCTTTAAAATTCAAGTCCCAAGTTTATAGCAAATTTTTGGAATTTCGCTCTTTCGTTCAAACTCAATTTGAACGTAAAATAAAATGTTTTCAATGTGACATGGGCCGTGAATTTGATAACTTTTCCTTCCATACCTTTGCTCGTGACAATGGTCTTGTTTTTCGTTTCTCTTGTCCCCAAACTTCATCCCAAAATGGCAAGGATGAACACATGATACGCCGTGTCAACGATATCACCCGTACTCTTATGTCTCACGCTTCCGTTCCCCCAAAATATTGGGTCTACTCTCTTCATATGGCAGTCTATCTACATAATCTTCTACCCACCAAAGTCCTTAATTTTCACTCTCCAGTTTCTATTCTTTATCAACGACAACCAACGTATGAACATCTCCGTACTTTTGGTTGCCTTTGCTATCCAAATCTCTCATCCACAACTCCTCACAAACTTGCCCCTCGTTCCACTAGGTGTGTCTTTCTTGGTTTTCCTCCCAACCACCGTGGATACCACTGCCTTGATCTTGCAAAAAATAAGATTATTATCTCTCGTCATGTAACTTTCGACGAAAATATCTTTCTTTTCACAAATCTCCCTACAAATGCTTCTCCTAATGACGAGTCTCCCCCTCATCTCATTCATCCTTCCTATAATCTATCTTACCCGTTGTTGATGGTGGTTTTTAAACAAAGGGTAAAATCGTAAAACCCCATGACCTAGTGTTACCCGCAACACATTAACTAAGAGCATTTAACTCAGGTGTAAATAATTAATAGGGGTATTTTTTTCAAAATACCAGTTAGGGTTTTCGACCACGTAACCCTAATTCCAAAACCAAGCCGGAGGACACTGCGACCACCACGGCAACGATGCCAAACCAAGCCGTAGATATCAGCGCACCATGGCAACAATGCCAAACCAAGCCGCACTACGCGCGCACCATGGCAACAACGCCAAACCAAGCCGCACACCGCGCACACCATGGAAACAACGCCAAACCAAGCCGCTGGCTGCGCACCATGGCAACAACGCCAAACCAAGCCGCACACTGCGCACCATGGCAACAATGCCAAACCAAGCCGCACACTGCGCACCATGGCAACAATGCCAAACCAAGCCGCACACTTGCGCACCATGGCAACAATGCCAAACAAAGCCGCTGCTGCGCGCACCGTGGCAACAACGCCAAAACCAAGCCGCACACTGCGCACCATGGCAGCGGGACGCCAAAACCAAACTACATATCGTACTCATTGGCAACCATGCCAAACTAAAGCTATGCCATTGGAACATGCCAAATATAGCGCCCTAGGCTTGCAAAACGTGCAACTAGGTCAACATGGCGTCGTGCCATTTGGCACATGCCAACACGTACCACAAGCCATATTTCCAAGTCGCTATGCCATTGGCACATGCCAAATATAGCGCCCTAGGCTTGCAAAACGTGCAACTAGGTCAACATGGCCGTACGTGCCATTGGCACATGCCAACACGTACTACAAGCCATATTTCCAAGTCGCTATGCCATTGGCACATGCCAAATATAGCGCCCTAGGCTTGCAAAACGTGCAACTAGGTCAACACGGCCGTACGTGCCATTGGCACAGGCCAACACGTACCACAAGCCATATTTCAAAGACGCTATGCCATTGGCACATGCCAAATATAGCGCCCTAGGCTTACAAACCATGCAACCTAGTCCAAGTCGGCCACGCATGCCATTGGCACATGCCAACATGCTCATTCAGTAGCTTTTCCTACCAAGGCCACAGCCCTAACGGCCACGCATGCCATTGGCACATGCCAACATGCTCGCTGGTAGCTTTTCCTACCAAGGCCACGGCCCTAACGGCCACGCATGCCATTGGCACATGCCAACATGCTCATTTGGTAGCTTTTCCTACCAAGGCCACGGCCTAACTTGCCACGCATGCTATTGGCACATGCCAACATGCTCGTTGGTAGCTTTTCCTACCAAGGCCACGGCCTAACGGCCACGCATGCCATTGGCACATGCCAACATGCTCGCTGGTAGCTTTTCCTACCAAGAGGCCACGGCCCTAACGGCCACGCATGCCATTGGCACATGCCAACATGCTCATTTGGTAGCTTTTCCTACCAAGGCCACGGCCTACTGACCCACGCATGCCATTGGCACATGCCAACATGCTCATTTGGTAGCTTTTCCTACCAAGGCCCACGGCCCTAATGGGCCACGCATGCCATTGGCACATGCCAACATGCTCACCGGTAGCTTTTCCTACCAAGGCCACGACCCTAACGGCCACGCATGCCATTGGCACATGCCAACATGCTCATTGGTAGCTTTTCCTACCAAGGCCACGGCCCTAACGGCCATGCATGCCATTGGCACATGCCAACATACTCGCTGGTAGCTTTTCCTACCAAGGCCACGGCCCTAACGGCCACGCATGCCATTGGCACATGCCAACATGCTCTGGTAGCTTTTCCTTTCAAGGCCACGTCCTAACGGCCACACGCATGCCATTGGCACATGCCAACATGATCGCCGGGTAGCTTTTTCTACCAAGGCCATGGCCCTAACGGCCACGCATGCCATTGGCACATGCCAACATGCTCATTTGGTAGCTTTTCCTACCAAGGCCACGGCTCTAACGGCCACGCATGCCATTGGCACATGCCAACATGCTCGCTGGTAGCTTTTCCTACCAAGGCCACGGCCCTAACGACCACGCATGCCATTGGCACATGCCAACATGCTCGCTAGTAGCCTTCATCACCTAGCCGTGGCCCTAATGCGCGCTGGTAGCCTAACTTGCAAGCCATGCAACCTAGGCCAATTCGACCATACGCTGGCATGACTGGCACATGCCAAAACCCACTCGCTGGTAGCCTAATTTGCAAATCATGCAACCTACCACCAAGGCATTCCGCACATGCCATTGGCACATGCCACACACGCCACTAGCAGCTCTGGCATTGTCACTTACACTCAACGTACAACCTACCACAAAGGCATTCCGCACATGCCAATGGCACATGCCACACGCGCCACTAGCAGCGCCACTTGCACTCAAGGTGCAACCAACACTCGAGATATCAACACAAACTGGGGGATGGTTTCCAGGGTTTTGGTTTGGTGGTCACAGCTTGCAGCGTACAGTACGCTCATATTAAGAAAGCGTGAAAAGGAATAAAGCGGTCAAATAAATGAGGAAATAATGGTGAAAACGTTTTCACCCATTAACACCATGCGGTTACCACCTCCTCCCATTATTTCACCCTTTACTCTCTTCCTTCATGAGTCCAGGGTACGTTTCAATCTCGACTTGTATAAATAGGTCTTACCTATTTCTACCGAGACAACAAGTCTCGGTCGGAGAAAAATACTACACTCTCAGAAAGGCAACTTTGCAAGCTCTCCCAAAAGCTTTCATCTGTTGCAAGCTTCCCAAGCTTTTACTTTCTGATACAAGTCGAGATACTACTCACCCAGAATTATTCTGGCCTCAACACCTTTCTTTGCTTCCCTCCCCAAATCAACCCTTCTCTTCCACTTTGTGTAAGTAAGTCCGGAACGGCCATTTCTTGGTTTAGGCGGACTTGTGCACCCATTGATCTCTCGAATCTATAAAGTGCTCACGTGCGGCACATTTTTAGGGTTTGAACCGTTTCTCACTCACCTACCGAATTTACCGAAATCGCGAAACGATTTTCAACCATAAACAATTGGCGACCACGGCGGGAGGATTGATCTATCGGCTACAATGTCGGACTATCGATCTCGTTCTTCGATCTCGTTCTTCGACCAGATGTCAAGATGGACTCAATCGCCAGAACGACCCGGTTACCGGTTGTAAAACTACACCTTGAAACCGGGGACTCGTTGAAGATGCTACCAGCGATTGAGGGCTTGCGACTCGGTCCGAATCAACTACCGGACAACCCGGTTGCTCAGTTGTTAAAACTACACCGAAAACCGGGGACTGCCAAGACGCTACCCGACAATTGGGGACTAATGGCGATGCTACCAGCAAAGCCTCCTTTTACTTGGAGAGGCGTGTTTGCAAGTGAGTAAATTTAGATTGGGCAAGATAAACGATCCGTTTTTTAGGTTCTTAATAAAACCATCATACTCTTTGCGTCTTGTGCCTATTGCTAGCACACACTTTCATAAAAGCAATATTCCTTTCCCAAAACATAATCGAGTCATATTATCAAAACCATTCATCCCGGAAATAATCCAATATCCTCAAAAGCTACCACTGTCTACCAAAACCGGTCAAACTTTGAACCGGACATCCAATATGTCTTTCAAAAAAAAAAAAAGAAGAAGAACCTAAATGAAAGTTTAACGAGAGAAACATTCAAGGAAAATCATCCAATGTAATCTGCTCTTCTTGGAGAAAGTCAACTTTGCATCTTCAAGAGCCGCTCTCTTCATAGTCAACATATTGGAAAGATTTTCGAGTTCCACCTCCTGTCGTGCAATCTCCTCGGCGGAAAGGTTTTCGATTGCTGCATCTTTCAACTTTTGGATCTCAGCAAGGCCTTCGACAAACCACGAAGTGTTGAACTCCTTTTCCACGCACACGTCGCGATGGTGCTCCCAGTAGGCAATAACGTCTTCATAAACGGTGTGACCAGTCACCTCACGCATATCCTCGATGGAAGATAAAGCCTCTTCCACACGCTTAACCAGCGCAAATCGACTAGTGACTTTCTTGGTTGTGGCCATATGTCCGTACTTCTCCCAGATTTTGGTGTACAACGCCTCATGCTTAGCCGAACGCTAAAGCCGCCAACCAAACACATGACCCGGATAAGGAACCAAGTACGGAGGATCAAAAATGGCGCCGGCACTGGCCTCACGACTCATGAGAGGGTCTTCTTCCATGTCTACGGCAGCAACCATCAGAGAATCATCCAACGTTTGGACCACATCTATGCCGGCAATTGGCTAACGCCCATCTCCAAGTCACCCGGTGGTCACCAAAGGCAAATTTTCTTGTGGCTCTACCCCTAATCATCCTCCGAATAAGATTCCTCCTGCGAACTTGAGTTCGACATTTTTCAAAAAAAGAAGGAAGAAGAAGAAAGAAAAGAAGCGCGAAACTCACCGAACCACTTCCCGAAAAAGAACCAGTCTTTGCCAGAGGAATCACTCTCACTTGTCGAACTTTCTTCTTTCTCCGACTCATCACCGCTATGAGAAGGCTCGGTGTCTTTGCTGGAATTCTTTGAAGAAATTGCCGTCTCTGGCAACGTGCAAGGGCGAAAGCATTAACACTACAGAAGCCCCGGAGGAAACAAGACACCTGTTTTCAGTGAGAAATTCACGTGTTTTGAGACAAACCAACGAAGAGGCGACACATACCTGGTCATTGGAAGAACTGAAAGACACGAGAGCCACTAGTACAAATTTTCACATTGGACACACTTAATCACCGTGTCCATAGGGTTTTGGTCATGGATTTTTTTCACTCCAAAAATGTGGCATCAGGTGCCGTGACAAAAAGGTACCTTTATGGCTACATAAACTTTGAGTGGCTATAAAATATGATTTACCATGGCCATAACTCTAAAACCGTGTCTATATGGTACTCATTATTTGTTTTGTAGTTAAGCATTTTCACTATCACCATGGCCATAGGATCCTTATAGACACACAAATTTGATTTGAATGTGGCTAGAATTTATCATATAACCACATAAATTTTCTTCTAACCATGGCTTTTGTTATCTATCAGACACAAAATTTATTTTCTCGTGGCTAATTCATGACTTACAGATACATTAAACTTCTAGCACCCTGGCAATAAACTTTTTAAAGACACACCAACCTTTTTTTAGCGTGGCTATCATGTACCATGTGGACACATTGAATCAATATAACCATGACCATAAATTTCTTATGGTCACACGACAGTGGCAGAATAACATGGCCAATTGACAACTTATAATTACGGGTGATATTTAGTACTTCCATGGCTTAAACCTATGGGACACCTATATCCGTCCAAAGAATGTACAATTGCATCAATGACAATAAAAGGAGAATATTTAAAACATCAAAACACTTTTTATTTAAAGGGTAGCTTATTAAGATAAGAAGTGGTTACATCGCTGCATAAGCAAAATGCCATAAGGCCATTCATCCAGGACTCGAGACTTGGCACAAATATCACAAGTTTTGGCAAGTATATCGGCCATACAGTTACAAGACCTGTTAACAAACTTATAAGTGTAGGACTGATAAAAGACTTGAATAAAATATACAATCTGCTATTACAGGAATGGTACTCCACTTAATTAACACTACATTAAGAACCATTGATAGAGTTGATAATAGCTTCAGTCCCCTGCGAAGTAAAATTTGGATTAGCTCCTGCTCTCAATCCCATACGATTGTTGCAAGAATGACTTTTAGCTTCAGCCTGTTGTGCTTGGGATTGTTTTGGCACCCCAGAAGTACCCTGCATTATAATAAAAAAAACCATCAAAATAGTAAGGTTATAATCTATACAAAAAAAAAAACATCAAAATACATGAGATGAACATCAGGATACAACACATTCAGAACTAAAACATTTGAAAAAAGAACACTTCAAGAAGATGAATGAGACTGAACTTAGAAAATACAGTATATTTTCATGAGTTCCTGGAGAGAAGAATTGGGAATACATACAAGCCACAACGATTACAACCTGTCAAAGTGAGGTATTCCGCTATAAAAGTATCTTGAGTCAACAAACATAGCTACTTGGATATATTCAAAAAATGTAGATAATACACCATAAACACAAATCAAATTTAAATTCCACTCATGCATTTGTATCACTCTGCTTAGTTCTGTTTGCAACTACTAAATGGTAACAAATCAAGCCAAATTATAAAGCAAATTGTGATACCACTGATGCCCGACAAAAATGTAGCATAAGATTAAGGAGAATTAAAATCCTACCCTCACAGAACTGCTTTGCCAGTAACCTCAGAAGACGACAACGAGTTCAAAACCAGAATTCATTGGAGAACAAGAAACGGTAATGACATCTTTGCCTTCCACATGGATTATTGGAGATATCCTTTTTTACAGTTCGGGAGTGATTTGATCATCATAAAGTGATCCTCTCAAATACTTGGGGAAGCTCTGCATCTTTAACACCACCAAAACCCAATTCAGCAAAACAAAACAAAAAAAACAAAATTTATGTAAAACACATGAATCAAACAGAAAATGTAAGAAATTATGGTACCAAAATCTCATATCTGTCTTGGAAGTGACGGAGAAATCAGAGTATTTATCAGGCACTTTTCTCCTCATCTATACCAAAACAAAATATCAATTCCATTTTTCTTCGGTGAAATTTCAAGAAAAGAAAGGGGAATTCAATGAAAAAAAATTCTCTTTCTCAAACACTGAGAAGAATAAGGCTCTGAAATAATTGATGCGAAATTAGACTAGGGCTTCTAAGAAATACTAACCCAATATGGCAATATCAAGTATCAACCGAACCCAAAAGAAACCCAGGTTAAGGATCCTTCTTCTTTAGTTGATGAAACTTCAAACAAAACATATGAATCTACACAGAGAAAACAACAATTAATAAAATTTAAATCTATTGGGATCTGTAAGTTAGTGTGAAGAAAAATAGAGCGGGATCGAGTAACTAACCCTGAATACCATTTTCTTGTTCGAGTTGCAGTAGATGAAAAACACCATCTTCTTCAACTTCAATCAACCCTTAAAGTTTTCATTTTTGATCCTTAAATAGCTTTGTCGATGAAATTTCTTTTCGATCTCAGTAGTTAACAGTGTTTCTGGATTTGATTTGAACGAAATGAGAGATTTTCAGTCGAGAGAAAAAACACAGGGGGAAAGTTAGAGACGGCTCTTGCGCCGCTGCATATGTTTACTTTTCTCTAGGGTTGCCGGAGGAAGAGCAATCAAAGCAACGAGCAAATATAAACCTAATAAGAGTGACAAATGAAAATTACTAAAATGTTGGATTGCAAAAACAAAATTACATATACCAAAAGGGTATTAAAGTAAAGTACAAATACGTTTTAACATTTTATTTAACATATGGTAATATCTTTTTTTTTTAATTTTAATTAACCTGGACAATTACCAAGGTGTAATTCTAGGACCACTATTTTATCTTATCAAAAAAAAAAAAAAAAGAATTGGACCATGATCACAGGGACAAGAACGCTGAAAAAATAAACAATAGACCACTGTGTGCCTTCGATATATATGAGGTGTCAAAAATTAAATATAGGATAAAGATTAATTTCACATCAAATACTAAACCACAATTAGCGAGAGGGGAGCCAAACAACGTATAGATTATCAAACCAAGCAGCAGACGAGAGCCATCCAGGATTATTCTCGACTACAATATTATCAAACCAAGTAGTTGACGAAAGCAAGACATGATTATTCTCAACTACAGTATGAAATCATATTATTTTGTCGGCTAATTTGTTCTGCAAAGATGTTGTCGCTTGATATAGACATGTCCAACGAACACTACATTTTGGACACATTTTTTTTTAAAGTGGCTATATAAATTCGCTTTCCGTCATGGGTTAATAGGTGTGTTTACCCTACACATTCGACACATACATGTGCTTAATGTGGCCACATACACATCTATGGCTACATGTGATGGGTTTAGACTGAAACCCATGACCAAACGTTGCCCTATGGCTACAGTTGATGGGTTTAGATTTAAACCCATGACCAAATGGAGCACTATGGCTACAGAGTAACACAAAATGTGGCTATAGATATACCTATGAAAATTAGCCACGCAAATAACCTGAAACGTGGCTAGGCTGTTAACCAGAAAACGTGGCCAATGTGAAGGTTTGTACTAGTGAGCTGAGGGAGGGTCTTTTGAAACCGTCCGGAACCCGCCAGCACGATTCTTCGTTCTCCGTTCCTTGGCACAGGGACTTTCCGAGTTGCTAGGCAATTTTCGCTGAGATCTCTCAACATTGGATACTTCTTCAAAGCTATTTGGGGAAGGTTTACAACGAACGTTCTCCACCACGTTATTCACAAAATCTTGGATCATAATAAACTCGTCACACCAGAACTCATTATAGCCGAAGGTCGTGAAGTTACTCTTCCCACTTGAAAGAAGGGAAGGCGGATACCCGGCTCAAGGGCGCTAGCATTAAGGGCGGCACGCAATGAATCCTTAGGGATCACCGGCTGGTAAGCAAGAGGCACCCCTTGATCGAAACCCATGTGACGAGCAGCACGGTCAATATTGTAAGCGGCTATCTGGAAAGACCCCATGAAGAAAGACGACATATAACCGGACATGCGGCTTTGAATAAACAAGTTTTCACCAACGCTCAAATCGCCATCGTGAAGACAAAGACATGATCGGAGCGAAGCAAAGGTGTCAATTTGAGTCACCGACCTATGGACCGGCTCCCACGGGCGAAAACTGATTTCATATGACTTGTCAAGAAGACTAACCAAGCTCATGCCAACCTTTGGACGCCTGTTCACCCATCGAAGAATTCGGGAACCCCCCAACTCGCGGGAATCGAAGGCATCGGTTTGAGCAAACTTCTCAAAGTGCTCCCATAGCAGGACTTTCGGAAAAGCAACGTGCACATATGAATCCACTTTCATGAAACCATTCGAAACTCGCATGTTCGCAACCGGGTGATCCGGATGCACATACGGGAACCGAGGAATAGCTTGCCAATGGGAAGAACTTCACCTTTGCTAACTTCACAAAGCAATCGTTAGCAACTCGGTCTTATTTCCTTCATGCCGAGCCGTCATCAAAAATGTCTCTAGAAAACCGAGAGAGCCAAAAATCCGCAACATGAAGATCGCGCTTGCTCATTCGAGTTTCGGCTCGTCCGGAAACCATTGAGACATCCACCAACTATAAAAGCACCTTTCATCCTCTTTCCAGGACAGAATCCTTCGACTTCGCAGGTGGAGTCTTTTCGAGCGTAACTTCCCAACTTAGCGGCAAGGTCATCCCGCATCTTCACCTCACTTTCGGATAATTGGATTTTAAGATTCCTGATTCTTGGAAGATTCAAATAGAGAGCCACACTCTCCAAGGAGAAAGTTATCTCACCCCATCTACATATGATTGTATGGGTGTCCGAACACTATCTGGAGATGAAAGCAACCAAGCCCGGGATATCCTTCCTAACTGCGGAGGTTTTGAAGCTCGACAAACATCAATAATCTGCGCTCGACAGTCGGGTTGGTGTTTATGTGCTCCTTACTCACCATGAACTCAACCCATCTATCAAAAGAACGCAATGGGCTTTGACACATCCCGAAATCAATGTTGGAAGAGGAGTATACCCCCTTTTTGAAGACAGAACCGTATGGTGTTCTCTCAGGCGCGAACCGAACGTGTCTTCTTTTCATCTTCACAATAGGTTAACAAAATTGGCACGAAACACAGGTGATTTTTCCGAGCGGAGACAAGTTTTTGGCGAAGAACTCATCATCCGTGTTTGGTTTGGAATTATGGACATACTTTGATGAAGCGAAATTTTGTTCAGGTAACATCTTGTCGGATCTCTTAATAACAACTTAGCAACAAGATACCTGCACACAAAATTTTTTTTTATCTCCCTGACACATAACCGCGCCCAACGAAAGGAAAACCCGAAATAAAAAAAAAAAGAAGAGAGGAGGGCGTATTCTCTACGGTTTCAAGACTATATACGCAGTATTTTCTTCGGGTTCAAAACTACATACGCAGATATTTTCTTGAGTTCAAGACTATATATGATATTTTCTTGAGTTCAAAACTACATACGTGAGTATTTTCTTGGGTTCAAGACTATATACGCGGTATTTTATACGGGTTCAAGTGTGTCTACGTATCATTCTTCGGGTTCAAAATTATATATGGTGCATTTTTCTATCGGGTTCAAAATCGCACGCGTGATATTCCTTTCAGACCGAAAAATCATATATACAATATTTCTGGGTTCGAAGTCGTATGGAGCATATATACGGTATTCTTCTTCGGGATTCATGTACAAGTATTCTCTACGGGTTCAAGACTGCGCACGCGATATTTTCTTCGAGGTCAAAATTATATACGCGGTATTTTATACGGGCTCAAGTGCGTCTCGCAGTAACCTTCTTCGGGTTCAAAATAATATATGGAGCACTTTCCTACGGGTTCGAATAATATATGCAGTATTTCCCTTGGTTGCATACATACAATATTTTCTACAAGAGACACGCCAGGAAATTATATGCCCAAAGAAAAAACGCCTACTCTTAGGGTTTACACCTACATAAAAGGGAAGTCTTGGAAGACATACCCGGGAAGTTTGGTTTTCTTTATGACTCTGCCTTATTTGGTAGGAAAGGATGAAAAGATGAAAGTGCAAGATGGGAGAAAGGGACTTTATATATATAGGCGTGAAGATTCGAAATAGGAAGGATTTCCTTTATCAAAATCGTGCGTGTAAGAAGCGGGCCCACAAGGGCGCCCAACTTCCCAATGTCGCCCAAGGTTGCCCCACCAATTGCACCGACTTTCCCAATGACCACCCAAGCCACGCCCGCAAGCACGCACACCTTGCGCCGGCCCCACCAAACTAGCACACTCGGTTTCCCAAGTCACGCCTACAAGCACGCATGACTTCCACACCTTGCGAAGGCCCCACCAGCTAGCACACTCGGTTTCTAACTCACGCCAACTTCCCAACGTCGCCCAAGCTGCACCAGCCCCACCAATTGTACCAGCCTCCCGATTTGTGAAAAACTGCCAGAGGCAAGGATTCCAAATCCTATTTATAAAAGGTCAGACGAGCCTCCTCAATTCTCTTTACGGTTTGCTATTGATAGTTTGTCACCATCTTATGCTTACCTCGCAATAAAGCCCCTGTTCCGAGCTAAGCAGGGGACTTAATGTTGATGGTGGTTTTTAAACAAAGGGTAAAATCGTAAAACCCCATGACCTAGTGTTACCCGCAACACATTAACTAAGAGCATTTAACTCGGTGTAAATAATTAATAGGGGTATTTTTTTCAAAATACCAGATTAGGGTTTTCGACACAGAACCCTAATTCCAAAACCAAGCCGCACACAGCGCACCACGGCAACGATGCCAAACCAAGCCGCATACTGCGCACCATGGCAACAATGCCAAACCAAGCCGCACACTGCGCACCATGGCAACAATGCTAAACCAAGCCGCACACTGCGAACCATGGCAACAACGCCAAACCAAGCCGCACACTGCGCACCACGGCAACAATGCCAAACCAAGCCGCACACTGCGCACCATGGCAACAATGCTAAACCAAGCCGCACACCGCGCACCATGGAAACAATGCCAAACCAAGCCGCTGCTGCGCACCATGACAACAATGCCAAACCAAGCCGCACACTGCGCACCGTGAAAACAACGCCAAAACCAAGCCGCACACTGCGCACCATGGCAGCGACGCCAAAACCAAACTACATATCGCACTCATTGGCAACCATGCCAAACTAAGCCGCTATTCCATTGGCACATGCCAAATATAGCGCCCTAGGCTTGCAAAACGTGCAACTAGGTCAACATGGCCAAACGTGTCATTGGCACATGCCAACACGTACCACAAGCCATATTTCCAAGTCGCTATGCCATTGGCACATGCCAAATATAGCGCCCTAGGCTTGCAAAATGTGCAACTAGGTCAACATGGCCGTCGTGCCATTGGCACATGCCAACACGTACCACAAGCCATATTTCCAAGTAGTTATGCCATTGGCACATGCCAAATATAGCGCCCTAGGCTTGCAAAACGTGCAACTAGGTCAACATGGCCGTACGTGCCATTGGCACAGTCAACATGGCCACACATGCCATTGGCACATGCCAACATGCTCTCGGTAGCTTTTCCTACCAAGGCCACGGCCCTAACGGCCACGCATGCCCTTGGCACATGCCAACATGCTCATTTGGTAGCTTTTCCTACAAGGCCACGGCCCTAACGGCCACGCATGCCATTGGCACATGCCAACATGCTGTTGGTAGCTTTTCCTACCAAGGCCACGCCTAACGGCCACGCATGCCATTGGCACATGCCAACATGCTCATTGGTAGCTTTTCCTACCAAGGCCACGGCCTTAACGGCCACGCATGCCATTGGCACATGCCAACATGCTCGGCCGGTAGCTTTTCCTACAAGGCCACGGCCCTAACGGCACGCATGCCATTGGCACATGCCAACATGATCGCCGGTAGCTTTTTCCTACCAAGGCCACGACCCCCTAACGGCCACGCATGCCATTGGCACATGCCAACATGCTCATTGGTAGCTTTTCCTACCAAGGCCACGACCCTAATGACCCACGCATGCCATTGGCACATGCCAACATGCTCGTTGTTAGCTTTTCCTACCAAGGCCACGGCCCTAACGACCACGCATGCCATTGGCACATGCCAACATGCTGGCGGGTAGCCTTCATCACCTAGTCAGTGGCCCTAATGCGCGCCGGGTAGCCTAACTTGCAAGCCGTGCAACCTTGGCCAATTCGACCATACGCGCCACTGTCACATGCCAAAACCCACGCTTGGTAGCCTAATTTGCAAATCATGCAACCTACCACCAAGGCATTCCGCACATGCCATTGGCACATGCCACACACGACACTAGCAGCTCTGGCATTGCCACTTACACTCAACGTACAACCTACCACCAAGGCATTCCGCACATGCCAATGGCACATGCCACACGCGCCACTAGCAGCGCCACTTGCACTCAAGGTGCAACCAACACTCGAGATATCAACACAAAGCGGGGATGCTTTCCGGGGTTTTGGTTTGGCGGTCATGACTTGCGGCGTACACTACGCTCACATTAAGAAAGCGTGAAAAGGAATAAAGCGGTCAAATAAATGAGGAAATAATGGTGAAAACGTTTTCACCCATTAACACCATGCGGTTACCACCTCCTCCCATTATTTCACCCTTTACTCTCTTCCTTCATGAGGCAGAGTACGTTTCAATCTCGACTTGTGTAAATAGGTCTTACCTATTTCCACCCGGACAACAAGTCTCGGTAAGGAGAAAAATACTACACTCTCAGAAAGGCAACTTTGCAAGCTCTCCCAAAAGCTTTCATCTCTTGCAAGCTTCCCAAGCTTTTACTTTACGATACAAGTCGAGATACTACTCTCCCGAATTATTCGGCCTCAACACCTTTCTTTGCTTCCCTCCCCAAATCAACCCTTCTCTTCCACTTTGTGACCGAAGCAAAGTCCGGAATGGCCATTTCTTGGTTTAGGTAGGACATGTACAGATTGATCTCTCGAATCTATAAAGTGCTCACGTGCAACACATTTGTTTAGGGTTTGAACCAGTTTCTCACTCACCTACCGAATTTACCGAAATCGGCAGAAATGATTTTCAACCATAAACACCCGTCTACTCAAACTTCCACACTCCAACCAACTACCACCCTCTCTGGACTGTACACTCCTCCTCACCGTCGGTCCAGCTCCTCTTCTGACATAATAATTCAGAATCCCCAGCAAACTCCAGCTACCACATCAGTCCAATCAACTACTACACGTATGCTCACCTCCCCTTCTCTGCGTCAGTTAAACCCCTCCACTATTCCACGTATGTCCAACTTCCCTTCTATGCGTCAGACAAACCCCTCCACGTCTGTTCAACTTCCCTCCATGTCAGTCCAAACAACTCATCCACGTCTGTCCAACTCCAAGTTCTCTGCGTTAGTCCCCACTTCCGTTCTCACTCCACCTACCTCTCCAGAACTGACGTAAGTTCCCAAGTCTGTTCCTAACTGCACTATCTAAACAGCTGCAAACATTATTCCACCCATTAAAATCCCTCCAACATCACCACCCTCTACTACCCCTCCACCCACTACTGTCTCTACACCACCACCTCTGCTCCTTCACGCCCTGTTAATAGAGATTCCCGTGGCATTCAGAAACCAATCCACCGACTCAATCTCCATGTCCAAACTTGACGAATATCTCCCCAATTCCTCGCTCTCACTTGTATGCTCTTAGGGATATAAATTGGAATGCCGCCATGAAAGATGAGTACAATGCTATGTTGAAAATTAATACGTGGGAACTTGTACCACGACCACGTGATGCTCATGTTACTCGTTCCATGTGGCTATTTCGTCACAAATATAATGCCGATGGTTCCTTGCAGCGATACAAGGCTCGTCTTGTTGCTAATGGTAAATCTCAGCAGGTTGGGGTTGATTGTTTTGAAACGTTTAGTCCGGTTGTCAAACCTGATACTATTCGTACTATTCTTACTATTGCTACTTCGCGTTCTTGGCCAATCCATCAGCTAGATGAGAAGGCTTTTCTCCATGGTGATCTGACCGAGATAGTTTATATGCATAAGCCTCCGGGAATTGTTGATTCTGCTCACCCTGATTACGTATGTCGACTACGTAGATCCCTATATGGTCTCAAGCAGGCTCCTCGGGCGTGGTTTCAGAGGTTTGCCAAGTTTATTACTAATTGTGGCTTTCGCGGTAGTGTGTGTGATCCATCACTCTTTGTTTATCAATCTGGCTCAGATACGGAATATTTATTGCTATATGTACACTAGTAGAAATATGGCTTTTGGTAACAGTAACAAACTGTTACCGTATAGTTTCTGTAACAGTTTTAGATTTTTCTGCGGTGTTACTAAGGCCCCTGTTACGGAAAGTTTATAAAATCATTATGAAATCGTTACATAGAAATGTTGCATAAATTTCAAAACTTGTCATTGTCGGTGGGTTTCGTATCGGTTTATACAAATTTATGTTGTTGAATAGTTACAATCAGAATCGTTTTTTAGTAAAACATTGCGATTGACAAATTACTATAACATATTTGAGAACAAACTCATTCTTGTCTTGAGTAATTATAATGCGTCAATTCTTAAAATTACGCTACTCCCATATATATTTTATGTTTGGACTTGAACACGGTATTAAGCTAATGTTTTCCAACAAAACTGTTACTATGAGCTGTTACAGTAACGTTTTTTTGCAAAACCAGTTACTACATGGATGCTTAAAATAACATTTTAATTTATAAAATGTTACCAGAGTTATTACAGTAACATTTTTTAAAAAACAAGTTACTATATGTATGGTTACTGTAAATATAATCTGTTACGGTAGAGGGTCGGCCGATGGGGTTGGGCTAGCTAGCTAGATATCTTCAGGGGGATGGAAAGGTGAGCCCAGTGAGAGCCCAGTGAGCTTACAGCGTAAATATTTTTGGGGGCTGGGCCAGTTGTTAAAGTCTGGCCCCTGACAGATCTGGACCTAAAATGTTATTAACACAATAAACTATGTAAGACAAAATAAAATATTGCACAAGCGTAAATAAGTCAATCTATTCAAGATCATCTTAAATTCTACATAAAATCAAACATCTTAAATATCAATATCCATATCAAAAGAAAAAAACTAAATAAGCTCACAATCGTTTAGGAAAAAAATAAATGAAACAAAAAGCTTTATATTAACCATTATTTGAACAAAGCGTCTTCTGCGTAATCAATTCATATCTGCCACTCCATCATTCTCTTTCAAATAATCAATCCATATCTGCCACTCCATCGTTCTCTTTTAAATAATCAAAATCCATATCTGCCACTCCATTGTTCTCTTTTAAATATGGTTTGATGTGATCGATCCATTCTTTGCGGACTTCCATCATATCTCCCTCGTCGTACTTTTTCTTTGGAAAATACTGAAAATAAGTAAGAACTAGTTAAGATATCTATCAAAATCTGAGTTATTATTGAATATTATACTATGTATGTGTTGATGGGTGAAAACTACTCCTGCAGAATTTGGTAATTTGGGGGTGTGGATGAGGAATGAATCTAAACCTTCAACAAATGCACTGCGCGGTGAGTGCTTGTAGATTCGAGAGATCAATCTGTGCAAGTCCGGCCTAAACCAAGAAATGGCCGTTCCAGGACTTGTTTCGGTCACAAAGTGAAGGAGATGGGGTTGATCTTAGGGAGGGAAGCGAAGAAGGTGTTGAGATTGTGAAGGTGTTGGCTTGCTTATGACTTGTAACAGAGAGATGAGCAAGCTTACGGTTGATGCAAGCAGGCTCTGAGTGTTTGAATACGGTTTTTTGTATTAACACTTGGTTTCTGTCGTCTGAACTTGTGTTGTTCTCCGCTATTCCTTGTGTTTTTGGAAATAGGGCGGAGACCCTATTTATACAAGTCATTGAGCCTCATTCACGTTTCTCGTGGGAAGTGGAGGTAGTGGAATGATGGAGTAGTGGAGTTGTGTGTCGGTAACACACGACCAGTCTTGCCCACTTTTCCTGTTCATCTCTAACCGTCCATGACTTCCTAACACGTTCTTGTGATGGCGCGTTGCACGCCGCACTGTTGTAAACCGCTGGACCAATACCCCAGTAAGTATCCCCCAGTTTGTGACATGATTGATGTACTGGAATGTGGATCATGGATCCACGAGAGATAGCATGTAATCTTTGAGTTGAATAACTGCGTTATTGAGAAAGTCGATACTTGTGAAATATCGTGTGTATTTTATGTGAGTCTTTGCATTACGGTGTGGTAAAGTGATGGGTAATGACTCCTCACTAACCAAATAACTCTCGACCAGGGTTGTATAACCAAGTTGGTGAAGTCGGACGGATGAGATGATGTTTGAGACACTCATCATGCGGCCGTTGATGAAATTAGGGTTTTTAAAGAGGTGCGCGAGCATCACTCTTGACTTGGTCGAAACCAAGCATGGGAAGGATTTTGTAGAGGACCCAGGCCATACATGCGTGTTGACGGCATGATGGTGTACACGTCCATGTCTCACCGTCTCATGAAGATGCAATCTAGGCCACTCAATTTGACCGTCAAAGAGGAGTGGTTGAGATCGGTTTCTTGTGAAATCCCTTGCCGCAAAGGAGTTGGAAACCGCATGACATCCCAAGTTTGGGCGTGCGTTCCAAGACAACCCATCTTGGTCGGTCTTGGTCGATCATACCAGCGTATAGGTGGTAGGCTGGTGTTCACACCTATACACGATTATCCTATGAAAACGTGATCTAAGCCACTCAAATCATCGGTGAAGTTGAGCGGTCGAGATCGGTTAGGATTTGGGAGATGTAACCGCGTGAGTTTGGTCGGGCGTTTTGGATTAATAGGGCATGATATGCCTTGGCCGACCGCAAAAGGAGGTAGATGGGCCCACGGTGGTCATGCTGGTATGACCGGCCTTGGTTAATCAATCGTGACCCTCCATTAAATCAGGAGAAGATGGACGCGCGTGATGACTTGAAACCCTAATTTTGCCTTTCAAAGCGCGCGACCATGCTCTTTTGGGCGGACGAATTTGTTGTAACCAACCATGGTTGGCTTTGACCGATTGGTCAAGTGTGTAGGCGGTCACACGGTGATTGTGTCGACATGCTCCGGGCATTTTGAGTCTACATCTATACCCTCCATCTATGCTGCGAAGGTGGACGGTTGAGACGTTTTGCGGCACATGTAATATATGCAAACCCTAATTTAGGGTTTTAGTCCATAATGCTTGGTATGGACGGTTTCTTGGCAAGCGAAGGCCAATGGTCGACCATGCGGGGTAGTCATCAATTTGTGTGTATTCCATACCGCAGGGGTGATGGAATTGATACGTGGTCATCCAATCATGCTTGTGGAGTTGGATGACTGCGATCGAATCATATTTGGCAAGCTAAGGCCGTGTGTATTCCATACAGCTTGGGGGTGATGGAATTGATCTGTGGTCATCCAATCATGCTTGTGGAGTTGGATGACTGCGATCGATCATATCGGCAAGCTAAGGCCGTGTGTATTCCATACACCGCTTGGGGGTGATGGAATTGATCTGTGGTCATCCAATCATGCTTGTGGAGTTGGATGACTGCGATCGAGATCATATCCAGGAGACCGATACGGTCAAGTCAGGATGCTCAATCGGGCTAGTATAACACACCGAGAGGGCTCAATCGGGCTAGTATAACACACCGAGAGGGCTCGGGCTAGTATAACACACCGAGAATCGGCTGTACGGGTATTTCGTACATGATTTCATTATAGTGTTTGGAGGTTCGTGTTTTGTAAGAGTAACACTCGGTCGTCATGCCACATCGATAATGATTCATTATAGTGCTTGGAGGTTCGTGTTACTACGTAAGAGTAACACTCGGTCGTCATGCCACAGCGATAATGAGTACGGAAATACAAGGTGAATTAAGTGAGGGAGTATCAACACTTATAAATGGCTTTATCTTTTACAAGATGTCGGCGCATGATTTTTACGGTTTTTACAAACTCAACCTTGAACGAAAATCCACCATCAACATTAAGTCCCCCGCCTAGCACATAATGGTTACACTATTGTGTGGTAGGCATGAGATGGTGACGATTAAAGATAAAACTTACGAGGCAAAGTTAGATGTTACCAAGAGGGACGGGTCATCCTTGTCCTTGGAGTATGTCACGTTCAAAAGGCATATAGGAGAGTGTTTCCCTAGTATGATGTCGGCCTTGCACTGCTTCGATCGACCTTGCTATGCACTGCCGGTCGAGGGCTATTGCGCTGCTTCACTCGATCGTGGGGTTGTGCCTAATCGACGGATTTGCTGCACTGCTTCATTCGTGGGACTCTGCGCTGCTTGATCGAATGTGGGCTTGTTGTGTCTGCGTGAGTCTCACCCACATTTGACAGGACTTGAAACTTGTATCGGTCTTGAAACTTGTCATAGGTCTTGAAATCAACACAGACTAAAATTTGTCTGGGACTAAAATTTGTACCAGGACTTGAATGGTGTTTGGAAGCCATTGTGTGCTCCGATGTGAGTTGTGTCTTGTGTGTGACTACATCTCTCCTGTATTTTCATACAAGTTCTAACTCCTGCCTTTTATTTAATTGTGGAAGAAAAGAATCCCCGTTGAGATGTCTTACGGAGATAATGCGGCACCAAGTCGGGAAGTGTTGGCAGCTTCAAGAATATCTTAGAACATTGATGATGAGTTGTTCATAGCGCCTTTTCAACTATAGGAAAATATCATTCCACAAGATAACTCTTCTCCTATCGACTTTTAGGTTTTTCATGCTCATTTGGCCCTTATGAAGGATGGATGAGACGTATGTTGAGCAATGAGTACATCAAAGATAACTTGACCGGAGCGCAGATTATTGATGCGGCTTGAGTGTTGAAACGTCTCGAGAGGATGTTAAAGTGGTTTACGATGCGACCGTTGAGGTGAGTCCGGAGAGAGTGTTGAAGAAGGATTCGAAGCGAACGTGGGTCTCGGAGAGGCGTTGCGGCGGCTCTTGAATAGACCATTGAGGCGAAACCTGGCTGGAGGGAGCGTTGAAGTGGCTTCCTCTTGATTCGATTACCCTTGCGAATCCATGATTCTTGACCGACCATCTTTCTCATGTTGAAGAAGTCCTTGATCGACGGTGAAGGAACTTCATCTTTGAGCCTCGGTCCCCAAGCGTGGTTTACATGGTTTGTCCGTAGTGGTTGTTGTCGAGCCGGGTATGGAATACCTTGGACGTTGTTTCATCATTGTGGGATTCGTGCACGTGAGTCTTGGAGTTGGAGTTGATGGACGCGCATGATGTTGTATCTTGGTGGTTTTCCTCTTGCACGCTTCAAGGGGCGCTTCTGAAGGCTGAATGTTGTATCGCTGTTGGTGAGATATATGCCCCTACAAACATTATGAGGCTCTTCCCGGCAGGCCTGGTTCTTTCTATCGGGGCATATGTTGTTGTAGATGAGCGTTCAACGACAGCTCAGGAGGATGACCAAAGCGCGTATTCTCCAATATAGCGTGATAGACATGTCTGCATTGTCTTATAAAGTGACTCACCCGGATCTTGTTCGACCTTTGCCGACGATAGAGTAACTCGCCGGATCTCTCTCGATATGACGGTTGGACATCGTTATCTTCTCGAGGCTGCTCCCTTGAGGTATCGACTCCAGTGGAAGATTACCGTCATAGAGCGGTTATACGTTGAACCGGCACTCTTTAAACCAAATGGCAGCATGGTATAATAAAAATTTCCGAGAGGAGTTCGAAAAGATATCTTACTTGCATCATGCTCGTACATCCTTATCTGTTTGTAGCCGCTACATCCATCCATGGAGGATAACATGCCGTGTCCGCTGGTTGTATCTATTAACATGTCGATGTTAGGCAGAGGATGATCGTTTTTGGAGCAGCACCTGTTCAAGTCTCTAAAGTCTATGCAGCACCACGATCTATCCATTTTCCTCATGTATGAACTACAATTGTTTAACCGAGCTTGGATACGGGTATGACATGTATATGATGGGTGACCAATTTTCATCGGCATTTCTTCATATCTCAAGCAAATATGTCTGGTACTCTTTGAGAAGTTGCACGAGCTTCGTGCGTTTATCCGATACACAAGGTTGATCGATGGAGATAGGCCTAGGAGATTCCTCAACGATTTCAATTTCATCAGTTGTAGAGTTGGTGCCACCTTGCAGCTGTTGTGGAGCATCTAGCACTTGCTCTTGTGGTTCGTTGCTATTGTAGCATTCCATTAGGTGGAGAGACTGGGTAACAGTCTCCTCTGTTGATAGTGGCAGTGCCGGTATATCGTTTTCCTTTCTGGTCACGACTCGCCATAAAAGTTCGTTCCCTCCTCGTGTGAACGTGGGTTGTGGCTTCACAGTATGGAGAAGAATGCTTCGTCAGCAAAGATGCATCGTGGGTACTAGCCCTCAATGATGCAAGTCGGTCTTCTTCACGAATTGATGCCCACATGGGGAGTGGGATGCAACGAACTTGTCCGATTCTTTCCACGGAGCTTCTACCGTATGTCTTTGGTTTGGTTTCCTCGAAGTCCGTCATTGTGGTAGGCTTCCGTACGACACCGCCAGGAGAGCCTTGGATGTCTGAGAATCTTGAGAGTAATGAAGACGATCCTGTGTAGATAAGAGTCGTCTTGAACTCTGAATCCTTGATGCGTGCGATGACATGTAGGTCACGGTCGTGACCTTCCTCACAGTTGATAGCGGCAAACGTCTCGCGTGGCGATTCTTGAGAGATGTGAAAGTTTGCATAAACTTTCCACTAGAGAAACCGCTTCCCGATCCACGGCCTCTCGGGTTCATAGTGAAACTATTGACTTGAGGAAGATCGTTGTGAGGATCAGTCCCGGTGTAGGAGCCTCCATGACGGGACCGGCCGAACCCAGAGTGAAACTATTGACTCGAGGAAGATCGTTGTGAGGATCGGTCCCGGTGTAGGAGCCTCCATGACAGGACCGCTCATATCCGATGTCGCTTCTTTGATCGGGTCCATGTAGGTCCGTGCCATTGAAGTACCTTCTCCGGTGCGTTGAGTTCATTCCTTGTTGGCTCCAGGGGGTGTTACTTGATTGATCTCTCCTTCCTCAAGCGTTTCTTCGCGGCTTCGACAAGGGTCTTGAGATGTAAATCTTCCAGCAGGGATCCGTAAGCTGCAGGCTCCATTTCTTTATCCGGTAGACGTTGTAGTACTCAGGACAAGTCCTCTCCTCTGTGGAGTTGCCTCGGTTCTTCATTGTTGATGGACCATGTTGTTCATCTTTCCCGAGTTACCTGCGGTCAAACGCTCTTTTGCCTCTCCACCGGTAAAGGTGTGACTCGACTAAGGATTGACATTTCTTACCTTTGCTTGAGTAGATACTGCCGATCCTTCTTGTAATTGTCTTTGCTATGTCATTCAAAAGGCGAAATGTCTCGCTCTGTCTTCGGGTGATACCGACTTGATTTGCCAAGACATCCTCCAAAGATTCTATCTACACTTCCCATGGTATCCGAACCGCTTTGTGGTTTCTGATGAGGATGCATCGTGAGCAGAAACCGAAGAATTGAGAATTCAATTTTTTGCAACCGATAGATCAACCTCCCTTTGTGGTCGCCAATTGTTGATGGGTGAAAACTACTCTGCAGAATTTGGTAATTTGGGGTGTGGATGAGGAATGAATCTAAACCTTCAACAAATGCATCTGCGCGGTGAGTGCTTGTAGATTCGAGAGATCAATCATGCAAGTCCGGCTAAACCAAGAAATGGCCGTTCCAGGACTTGTTTGGTCACAAAGTGAAGGAGATGGGGTTGATCTTAGGGAGGGAAGCGAAGAAGGTGTTGAGATTGTGAAGGTGTTGGCTTGCTTATGACTTGTAACGGAGAGATGAGCAAGCTTACGGTTGATGCAAGGAGGCTCGAGTGTTTGAATACGGTTTTTTGTATTAACACTTGGTTTATGTAAATCCGAACTTGTGTTGTTCTCCATTATTCCTTGTGTTTTTGGAAATAGGGCGGAGACCCTATTTATACAAGTCATTGAGCCTCATTCACGTTTTCGTGGGAAGTGGAGGTAGTGGAATGATGGAGTAGTGGAGTTGTGTGTCGGTAACACACCACCGGTCTTGCCCACTTTTCCCTGTTCATCTCTAACCGTCCATGACTTCCTAACACGTTCTTGTGATGGCGCGTTGCACGCCGCACGCCGTAAACCGCCGAGACCAATACCCCGATAAAAAGTATCCCCGGTTTGTGACATGATTGATGGAATGTGGATCATGGATCCACGAGAGATAGCATGTAATGCTGAGTTGAATAACTGCGTTATTCGAAAGTCGATACTTGTGAAGTATCGTGTGTATTTTATGCAGTGCATCTTGCATTACGGTGTGGTAAAGTGATGGGTAATAACTCCTCACTAACCAAATAACTCTGACCAGCGTTGTATAACCAAGCTGGTGAAGTCGGACGGATGAGATGATGTTTGAGACACTCATGCGGCCCAGATTGATGAAATTAGGGTTTTTAAAGAGGTGCGCGAGCATCACTCTTGACTTGGTCGAAACCAAGCATGGGAAGGATTTTGTAGAGGACCGACCATACATGCGTGTTGACGGCATGATGGTGTACACGTCCATGTTTCACCGTCTCATGAAGATGCAATCTAGGCCACTCAATTTGACCGTCAAAGAGGAGTGGTTGAGATGATTTCTGGCGAGAAATCCCTTGCCGCAAAGGAGTTGGAAACCGCATGACATCCCAAGTTTGGGCGTGCGTTCCAAGACAACCCATCTTGGTCGGTCTTGGTCGATCATACCACAGCGTATAGGTGGTAGGCTGGTGTTCACACCTATACCCGATTATCCTATGAAAACGTGATCTAAGCCACTCAAATCATCCGGTGAAGTTGAGCGGTCGAGATCGGTTTAGGATTTGGGAGATGTAACCGCGTGAGTTTGGTCGGGGCGTTTTGGATTAGCCAGGGCATGGTATGCCTTGGCCGACCGCAAAAGGAGGTAGATGGGCCCACGGTGGTCATGCTTTGGTATGACCGGCCTTGGTTAATCCAATCTGTGACCCTCCATTAAACGGAGAAGATGGACGCGCGTGATGACTTGAAACCCTAATTTTGCCTTTCAAAGCCGCGCGACCATGCTCTTTTTGGGCGGACCAATTTGTTGTAACCAACCATGGTTGGCTTTGACCGATTGTTCAAGTGTGTGGCGGTCACACGGTGATTGTGTCGACATGCTTCGGGCCTTTGAGTCTACATCTATACCCTCCATCTATGCCTGCGAAGGTGGACGGTTGAGACGTTTTGCGGCACATGTAATATGCCGCAAACCCTAATTGGGGTTTTTCCGTCCATAATGCTTGGTATGGACGGTTTCTTGGCAAGCTTAAGGCCAGGGTGATGGTCGACCATGCGGGGGTGGGTCGTGTGTATTCCATACCTTGGGGGTGATGGAATTGATCCGTGGTCATCCAATCATGCTTGTGGAGTTGGATGACTGCGATCGAATCATATACAGCAAGCTAAGGCCGTGTGTATTCCATACACGCTTGGGGGTGATGGAATTGATGCGTGGTCATCCAATCATGCTTGTGGAGTTGGATGACTGCGATCAAATCATATCCGGCAAGCTAAGGCCGTGTGTATTCCATACCGCAGGGGTGATGGAATTGATCCGTGGTCATCCAATCATGCTTGTGGAGTTGGATGACTGCGATCGAATCATATCAGGAGACCGATACGGTCAAGTCCGGATGCTCAATCGGGCTAGTATAACACACCGAGAGGGGCTCAATCGGGCTAGTATAACACACCGAGAGGGCTCGGGCTAGTATAACACACCGAGAATCCTTTTGACGGGTATTTCGTACATGATTTCATTATAGTGTTTGGAGGTTAGGTGTTACTCGTAAAAGAGTAACACTCGGCCGTCATGCCACACCGATAATGATTCATTATAGTGCTTGGAGGTTCGTGTTACTCTGTAAGAGTAACACTCGACTGTCATGCCACACCGATAATGAGTACAGAAATACAAGGTGAATTAAGTGAGGGAGTATCCAACACTTATAAATGGCTTTATCTTTTACAAGATGTCAGCGCATGATTTTTCTGGTTTTTTACAAACTCAACCTTGAACGAAAATCCACCATCAACAGTATGTAGAATATAGCTTACCATTAACGCAGGCTCAGAGCGTTGTCTTTCCACAAGTTCTTTCATGTACCTCATAATATAAAATCCAGATTCACAGTGGTTCTCTTGTCGAGGGATACACTACATTTTTCATAAAATGAATGCGTTAATACTATTTAAATTCATTAGTTATTAGCACTAGGTTAGTTTGTTCACCTTCTCTTCATAAAATGAAAAGCTTGAGTTTCCTTTTCCTACTTGTAGACAACCTTTCAAAGCCCTGGATGCATATGAATATAAGTTTAATATGTTGAAAAATACTTGATGAGACCGAAGTTCATATGTAAACAATAGGAAAATAAATTAACCTCTTGATAATGTTATCAAATTCAGAGGTTCTTTGTTTGCCACCAGTGGATCTAGCAACCATGCCTTTCGAACACTAAAGTTAATAACCATTAATACCCAATGATGTTGCCTGCAATAAACAAACACTAACATTGTAACTTGAAATATAAACATTTCCGACCAATGCCATGATCCAGTGTATATATATATAAACATGTACACTTACTTCTTAAGATAAGGAACCAGAACAAACTCGCATTTGCTTTGTTAAGCCAGGTGATGAGATCTAGAGTGAGTTTTGTCGAACTTGATGCCATTGATTGTAGCATTCTTTGGATCGACAAAAAGCGAATTTCTTTTGGTTTTTGATGAAAGAAGTTTCTCATGCAAAATCCTGGATAATAAGACATGTGAAGGTATAAGACTCATGGATGAGTTGATTATAATACAATTGAAGATAGTGAATACCATCACACGATGTATATAACAACATTGGTAAATGATGCATATCGTCCTCATTTGCAAACACGCGTGATATCATCCACCGATACGTTCAATGTGTTATTGGTTACCGAGTTGAAAACACCACAACCAATTGTTATCAAAATATCTCCGCCTAATTGACTAGACGATTTGTTGCATCATTCAAAAAATCTCTAGCAAATCGATGAAGATGCCGTGTCTTCACCCTATAAAGTAAGACAGATTACTAAAAATATTGAAGAAGTTACAAAAAACAAGAAGAAGTTGCAAAAAAACAAAAAACCATAAATACAACAATACACATACCTTCTTTGATATGAGTACGAGTTTCTTAGGCCATTGCCACGAACGTCCCTACAGCATCTTTGACCATCTCTATATCACTTTTAGGGACCGGGACAGGGACAAGTGCTGCAGGTTTCTTACCATATTTAACCAAGACACGGTAATTCTCTTTGCTCAAATCTTCATTATGTACTTTCACCACCACCTCGGGGTCGAATAGAAGACAATTCCAGTTGCTACGACATCGCAGTCTACCATCAACTCACACGGATCACCCTATATTAAACAAACCAATTAATAAAAAAGATAAAAAATAAAAAGAATGCAGTACAATTTTAGTATGGAAATGTCGAAATTACCTTCCCAAGCCCAGGAGTTTGAGGTAAGCCATTCACAACCGGGATTGCAAACCTATGATATGACGGATTCAACATCCATAGTGTCAACTATTAAGGTCAGTTTGCTAAATAATTGAGAAACTAATAGCTAGGGCCATACTCTTGTGAGATTATTACCTTCTTACGCATGGAATTTTCCGTCATACCATTCCATGTCCTCTTCCTTTTGGGTACACTTTTTTGGCGGAGAATTAGCCATTATCTCAAAAGCGTCATTTCGGATAATTATAAACAAATGTTTTATACATTTACTAATTAAAAGTTTAGAATTACTAGCAAAATCCCTATCACGGTTTAATTAAATGAGTTGAAACAAATTAGTTAGAGGCTAAGAGACATGCCGTTCTAGTTTCATCACCCATATTGGTTCTTTGAGAAGCCGCCTTCGATTTCTACAAAAATATTTAATCGGTCACCCAAAAAAGAATTTTAAACTCGAGAAACACAAGAAAAGATATCCCATAATGAGTCAAAGCAAGACGCAAACATTTACCTTTTTTGGTTGGGGGCTTCTTGATGATTCGAATCTTGTTAGTAGGGCTAAGTCGAACGAGATACGACAGATGACTAAAAATTGAATTAAAATTAATATCGGTACTATTGAAATGTAATTTGTAACGTTACAATCTAGAATATGTAGAGAGTCGGTTAAGTTGCTTAATAGACTCTAGAGAACCCAGAAATATCTAAGTTTAGTCTACGCAGTAGTACAACCATTTGTAATTAAGAAAAAACATTAATAAGAAAGTGAATTAAGAAATTTAAGTCTCGGATATTATAATTACATATTACACATTGACTTTGTCGAAGTTGTTCCTCTAAGGAAGCATTTGCAAGTTTTAACCGATTATTCTCTTCAAGGCACTCGTCATACTTTTGCTTTGTTACTCTGGCACGGGCTTTAGGTTTATTAAAGAATGAAGTAGGGGTAATATGTTTACCAGCAGCCCTAACTCCGCCGGATGCTCTGGACCAAAAAGTGTGTGATCGCGTCGACATCCTTTGGGCACATCAATTGTCCCATCTAAACGTTGCTTTTGAAACTCATCCTGCATAAATATACATTAAATGTAGATTAAGAAAAACTAAAATTATGAGGACAACAAACAATTGAATAATACAACAACAACTTACAATACTGGCTGCCATTTCTTTACACTCATCAGTTTTATATATCCTTCTTTCATATGTGCCTCCTTCCATAACACACATCGATCAAGTTGTTTCTGTGTATACTTACCACTGTCTATCCGCTTATTCCAAATATAAGAGAAGACCCGGACATTAATATGATACTGACTTTTTATAAATAATAAAATGATCAAAATTAAAACAATTCCGTACTAATTTTTCCGCTGGTCTGTATTCGACACGACGGTCGGTGGCCATAAATGTTCAAAGATCGCTTCTCGATTGTTCCTCATGGATCTCCGCACAATGAGAATCATATATTATGCTAACAAACCAATATGGCAAAATACAAATTAAATTACGGACGTGGATCGAAAATATAAATAAATAATAATTCACAACCATATAAAAACACCTTAAATTGGAGAAGATGTTCTCGCTTTTCACAAAAGCGTCCCAATGATGTTGCTTGATATATGGGTACAATCAAGCTGGGGCTTCCTAAGAAGCCGAGGACTATCCTTGAATGGAGAACATAGTCATTTGGTGAGTCGGGACTTAAAAGTTCTCCACAGAGACTTCCGCAATTTTGCAACATAGTCTTTTCGGTGTGGTTCAATATTGAATCGACTCTATAACAAATGTAGATTTCAACATATCAATATAAGAAACGTATTACATAACGTTCACGTGAACACTTGAGTTTCATGCACAGTAATACCTTAATACAATCCCACAGTGCATCTTTCTGTGTAGTGTTAACATATTTCCACGAGTCAATATGAATCGGGATAAGCATCCTCGCCATTAAGCCCATATAACTAGGAAGCTTTGCTTGGTTCGTCACCCGAGGCAAACCTTGGTCATTCAAAAGTATATCTTTCTTTTCAGGATTATTGTTTTTCACCAAAGTTGGTAGCCTTGAAAAACGCTCGGGTGTTTTCTTCTTAGTCAGTAGCAAATAAACCTATACTTAAATCACTACTATACATATAAACTAGTTTGCATGAAAGTGGCATATATGAGAACAAAAATAAAAATTTATGCAACAAACGAAGGAAAACAAATAAACTAATATTTTATTACCCATTGTATGCGGGTACCGGAGTTGGAGTTGTAAAGCATCCATTCCTAGAAAAGAAGAGACTTCGGATGCGAGATATAAGAAGAGAGAGCGGAAATCAATTACAAGGATTACAGACCAAAATATAAAGACTATACATATCGACAAAAATAGACAATAGTCAGATACAACATGAATCTGAATAGATGTAATCGCAAACATAAACATTCAATTCTTATAGACATTTTAACAAACACCTAAATGTATAAAATATCCCTAAAACCAAAAGAATGAGAAAAAAGTCTTACATGAAAACAACTTAGGGTTTTGCACCATAAAACGATTTCATAAACTAAAGCTTAGTATAATGATTTGAAAAGGTAAGATTGATATGCAAACCTGCGATGGTGTTGAGGTCGATCGAAAAGCAGATCAACAAATGAAAAAAAGTCGAGATGGTGAAGAAAAGAGTAGGGCAAAAGAATATGGGATCTGTTATATAGGAGATTTTATCGATAAAAATACCAAAAATGATAGCCATTAGGCATAGGAAATAATGGAAAATTTGAGGACAAAAGATTTTGTAAACGGGAATGAAAGATTTTGTGGGCGGGAATGCAAAAGAATATGGGATTTTTTATATAAGATATTTTATCGATGATTTAGCGATGAAAATACCATAACGAGATGGCCTTTAGGCACCAAAATAATGGAAAATTTGAGCGACTGAAAAGATTTGGTGGGCGGGAATGAAGGTTTAGCGGGGAAATAAAATTTTCATTGGGATTTTATTCTCCCTTACGTGTTTTGGATAGAGCCGAGATGAATATGTAGTTTCATTGGGGCAAACTGAAGTTTCAAGGATTTAAGAAGAGATCGACTAAAATAGCAATCGTGCTACATAGC
>JAJJWW010004911.1:0-67114 GCA_023531295.1 Papaver armeniacum
GCAAACATGTATCTAGAGTCTGGGATCGCCCTCCTCTCCGAACTGGGCGCAAGAAAGAGGAGCAGAGACGGCTCGGAAAGTCGGCGAAAAGGGGAAAAGTTGTGATGCGATGGACATCGGGTCTTTGGAGCAATAAATGTTGTGACGAGTTGGTAGAGAGAGATAAGAAGAGCTCGGTCAAGGAAGACCTCGGCCAAGATCCTAAGGGCGAGAATCGATCATCCCCACCAAGTGGGCGACATGGTGACGAGATAGCAGAAGAAGACATCACTGGCTTGACGTCCCGACCAACAAATAAGAACATAAATTTTGAGACATCGACCGTCACCAGAGGAACATCGAGGAAGCTACGCCGGAGCCTAACATCGTAGTACCGATGCATCATCACTTGTAACTATAAATAGAGACCATGTAGAGAGGAAGAACTTAAGCAAGAAGTGATGAAAGAGAGCATATTAAAAGCAGAGAGAGAGATACACCCGTCTTGTAACCTTGAATCGAGTAATAAGATCTTTCTTTATACCCCCCGTGGACGTAGGTAATCATGCCGAACCACGTACATCTCGTGTTCCTCTACTTTCCTTGTTTGTTTTGCTTCTTTGCGTGCATGCTTAATTTCCTTTGGATGTAGAGGTAGGATTTTCTACATCTACATTCTGCGCCGACTAAGGGGATCGTATAACATCTCTCGGATACCTTGAAATCGGATGCTAGAAGGGGAAACTCCGAGCTCCTAAGCCACCTTGTGTGCTGGTTGATGCTAAGGGAGAAACCCTTTCGGTCTGCTATCTTTGTTTTTTTTAGTAACGTCTTGTTGAGTTGATAGAGGTTAACTTTGTGTTCTTGTTTTGTTATCTTCGTCTTCTTAGCAACATCTTGTCGAGATTGATAAAGTTAGCCTTGCGTTCTTGCTAGTTATCTTCGTTTTGTTATCTTCGTGTCGAGTTGATATAAGTTCGCTTTTGTGTTTTTAAGTCTCCATTTTCCAAGCAAAACAAGTTTTAAAACCCAGCGAAGTCGTCAAGACCGCTCCGTCAAGATGGGCTGTTTGTTTGAGACACCTCGAGAGTCATCGGATGACCCATGAGCTCCCTAAATAGCATCTTTCGATGTTGGTAGAAGCTAGAAGGGGATCCCATCTCGCCGGCGTGATCTCGTGGCTTCAAACCCGTTATAAGAGAGATTCAACGGCTCCTATCGACACCTAGTGAGGATAGTCGATGCTAAGCGAAAGACTCTAATAAGCGCAACGCGTAGGTTGCTAGGACTATTTCTAGGGGAGAAATATTGTCACATCTATCTCCATTTCACACTGTTTTCATTTTAGCAAGATAAGTGACACACGATAATGGTGGAAACAGGACTAGCTCGTAATCGTTGAGTCTAGTTCTTGGAAACCATGGCTCTGGCATGGGATTGTAGTGAACGGTCCGAGTCTCACCATAATCCCACGATAAGAGCCTCACAAAGATCGGTAAAAACTATAGGAATCTTGCGCCATCAAAGACGACGGCCGTTATGTGGTTAAGTCGTCGCCGCCAATCACCGCCATGAAAGAAATCTTCCGATTCAACGCACGAATGATTAATGATTTCGGCGCCGGGAATGTCGAGGACAAATAGTGATTAATGCATAGGAAGAGTACTGAAAGCGATGTGTCAAGACAGCTTTTCAAAATTTGTCCTTTTGCGGCAAAAACGATTTGACTGTTGGGACCGACACGCTAGCGTAAAGGGAAGCGTACTATAAAAATCTTTTTCACTCGCACCGAATCGCTGTACTCCATCCTTAACCTTTTTCGAAAGCGATTCAAGTAAGTGCCGTTCTTACTTTGTTGACGTAGGAGCGAACGGAGCAACGCGAGCCGAGGAATCCAGGACGATAAAAAGGCGATGGCAAGTACCTCCGGACGAGCAGATCCGAGGAACCGAGTCACGGCGGATCTAGCGGGCAAGAGGACTTACGGATTCCAAAGACGGAGATCGTCGACCTAACGACCGGGCGAGACTCGGGGCGGTGATCAAAGGCATGACTACGGCCGACGAGGAAATCGATCCGGGCCGAGATGACGACCTCCCACCCGGGAGGTTGAGGATTAACCCGAGCCGAGATGGGGCCAAGGAACGAGGGCATGGAAGACTCGGGGAGAACGCGCCGGACATCAAGAGGAGGAGGAAGTTCAAACGATACACGAGGAACGAAGGAGAGAAAGACAACCTTCTGAGCACCAAAGAGATTTGGAACGTGAGGCCGAGAGGCTTAGGCAAGTACACTTGGCGGGGAGGGAACCCTAATCGAGACGTCCCCCAAAGAACGCCAACCGACCCACGCCTAAGGTTGTTCCCAAAGAGTGATCGATCACCCAACGGCTCCGATCGTCCCTCCTATCGCTCTCGCTACAAGACCCCCAACCGCACCCCTAACACAATGGGACACCAAGTGAATGGTCACTCTAGTCACGAGAGCACCGGCCGATGTTACTCGCCATACTGGCAAGCCAAAGAAGACAGAGGACCTAATGAGAGAATTGCGAGAGGAGAAACTTGGCGCTAGAATACGAGAATCACCAACCCGCAATAGGAGGACGGGGTCGAGGGGATCATCAGTGCCGAGGCGCCCTAGCAACCACACTCCACCAAGGGACGACCCACCCCCTTCACCGAGCCGAGGACGAGTACCCGATCCTAATCGACCAAGAGAAGGGTATGGGCCATCCGAGGATTCTTCTACCGACGAGGAAGCAACCAACGAGAGTACGGACGCGTCCACCAAACAAAAGATCGAACGACTTGAGCGGATGGTTAAGAAACCGATGGAGACAACGAGGATGATAAGTTAGCGTAAGTAATCAATGAAGCCCTAAGACACCGTTTACTGTGGAACCGGACCGAACACCATTTCCACCAAAGTGCACGTTGCCAATCTTCCCATCTAGGTTCGATGGCAATGCGACGAGAGAACACATCAAGATGTACGGCATGTCCTTACTACGGTGGAAAAATCACGATGTGGTCATGTGCAAATTCTTCCCTGCTAGTCTAGAAGGAGAAGCGAAGAGTTGGTTCTACACCGCCCGATAAATCCGTTGGGAGCTACGCGGTTTTGGTGGAAACCTTTCTCGAGACATACATGCATAACAAACATAGCCCGGCCCGCAGTCGACAAGTTATTTACCCGGCGCGAAGACTCGGGGAGTGGCCCGGGGTCCTTAACTCCGACAGATGGAGGAAGTTATGCACGGATATAGGAAAGCACTTAGGTCGACCAACGAGATCTTCGGCTTCGAGAACTCGTTTAAGGAAGTCGGATCCCATTTGGGTGGCAATGTACCTGAGAGAAGCCCAAGACGCTAAGGGAGATCCGGAAGATGCGGGAGCACTATATCGCCTTGGAGGAGATCGGGGAAGGAGCGCAAGATAGGGGGAATACAAGAGGCGAGCACCGGAGAAGAGGCTACTCCCGAGAGAAGCCACGAAACGATCGAGAAAAGGCCGGTGCCCACCCCAGTGAGAACAAGAAAGTTTGGGTCGAGAGGGGGAAAGAAACTCGCCACGAGCCAAGACCATACACTCCGCTCAATGCACCCTTGGAAGAAGTGTTCAAGGAGGTGGAAAAGAGGAATGATATCCGTTATCCCAAGACTCGGGGAATCCATTCGACGGGACAAGGAACCACCCGGAGTTCCGCCATTATCATCGGGCCGGCCATTCAACCAACGATTGTAGAGAAGTGAAGGACATCGTCCAAAGACTCGATCCGCGATGTGGGTATCTACGGCATTTCGTCAAAACGCCCGTCGACACCGCCTCCAGCCCGAGGTCCCGATTACACCAAATAAGAATCAATCGCGGCGCTCGTTCACTTGTAATACCATATCACACTCAAGCAACACAAGGATACGATTTAGGGACCGGTATCACCTCGAGAATACACAAAAGGGACAAAGACGGCAGAGAAATCTTTAGCGTGGCCAAGACCCTCCCTATGGAGCCGTGGATGATGCGGCCGATTACTTTTTCTTTGCCAAAAGATGTCCCATTAAACGGACAAGCACATGGGGATCCCTTAGTAATAACCCGATGATTGAGGAATGGGGCGTCCCAGAATATTAATGGACGGTGGTAGTTCGATCAAGTTCGTTCTATGACACTTTCAAGAGGATGGAATTGCGATGACGTCGATCCCATCGACTTATCGAATTTACGGCTTCAACGGTACGGTGACAAAGTGCCAAAAGGGAGAAGTCACTCTCGAGTCTCGGACGGGGAAGGGTTCCTTGACACATTGACCACCTTTTGCGTAGTCGATGTCGCATCACCGTACGGCGATCTGGGGCGACCTTGGATCGCAGGATCAAGGGGAGTCGCCTCGGCTTACCATCGAGATTGCGCTTCCCTTCCTATCGCGGAGTAGTAGAGGTGCTAGGCGACCCCCAGCGGCAAGACAAGTGTGTGCAGATAGACATCCAATGTAACGAGGAAAGACGGTCGAGGAAACGCCAAGAAAAGAAGAAATCTAAGGAAATGGAGGCGGGAGAGGAATTGGAAAAGGTAATGTCGGAAGCCATCGCCACCTATGAAGCGGGCGAGACGGGAAATCTTCAGAAGAATGGCAGGAGACTAAGAACCGGGTCGGCGAGCCAAAGCAAAACTTTTCGCCCTAGAACCAACTCCGCAAGTCAACTGGGCACCGAGGAGGAGCCGAGATTAGTAAAGGATAGGGTCACGCTTAACGAACGAGCAATCCCAAAGCAGCCGATAGCCCTCCCGAAGGAGCACATGGATGTATTCGCTTGGCGGATGCACGACATGGAAGGCATCGACCCAAAGTTTGCTCGCACCATCTGCGGATAGACCCTAAGTTGGACCGATCAGATTAAAAAAGATGAGAAGAATCACACCCGAGCTAGCAACCGGCAGTGGAGGCCGAGCTAAAGAAACTGTACGCGGCAGGAATCATCCGAAAAGCCCAGTATCCGCAGTGGATATCTAATATGGTGATAGTCCCCAAGAGGAATGGGGGCGTCCGAGTTTGCGTCGACTATAGCGATTTGAACAAGGCATGCCCAAAGGACAGCTTCCCTCTCCCCAAAGACGACCAGTTAGTGGAATCCATTGTCGGGTATAAGGCGATAACACTCATGGACTGGGTACTCGGGATATAACCAAATTCCCTTGGCCCCCGAAGACCGGGGAGCATACGTCTTTCACGCCAAGAGGACCGTGTTGCTACACCAAAATGCCATTCGGGCCGAGAAATGCGGGGCGCTACATATCGAGAGGCTGGTGGAGGACATGTTTGAGGATAAAATACACGACACCATCGAAGTATACGTGGACGACATCTTTAGTCAAGAGTAAAGTAGCGCGACACTCACATCGACGACCTTAGGGACATCTTCGAGACCATGAGAAGTACAAGATGAGGGCGAATCCGTCCAAGTGCACCTTCCGGGTCACCTCGAGCAAGTTTCTAGGATACATAATCACAGATAAAGGGATCGAGGCAGATCCGAGATAAAATCGTGAAAAGTAACAGTAAATGCCATCACCGTAACAGTTAAGGACGTGCAACGGCTGAACGGGAACCTGGCGGCTTTGGGACGATTCATTTCTCGATCGTCAGACAAGTGCAAGGATTTCTTCGGGACGTTAAGGAAGGGAGAGAAGTTTAAATGGACCGAGGAGTGTGAGGAAGCATTCCGTAAAAATCAAGCAACATATGGCAAGCTTAATGGTGTTACAAAGACCCGAGCAGAAGACATACTAACACTATATCTCGGGCGACCGGAGTCATGCCATCGTTGTGTTGGTCAAGAACGAGGGAGCGTGAGAGAAAAGCCGGTATATTTCATAAGCAAGACCATGAACCCGCGGAAAAGAACTACACCAGAATCGAGCAACTCATACTAGCGCTAGTATTTTGCAACGCAGTAAGCTTCCGGACGTATTTCCAAACTCATAAGATTCGAGTGCTTACCAAGTCCTCCATAGAGTCAAGACTTGACAATGCAAATAGGTTGGGCGGATCTCCAAATGGAGCGCACAAATAAAGCGATTCGATATCTTTTTATGAAATGAGGACCCGGTGAAAGCGCAGCACGATGGCCGATTTTGGGCAGACTTCCCCTCGGTGGACGAGGACGAAGTAGAGGACATCCGGAATGGAGGAAGATCGAGAAGATTCACCCGATTTACTCGAGACTCGCAGCCCGACACGATGGGAGGTTTTAGTCGACGGTCATCCAATAAAGACGGGTCGTTTAGGGACTGGTCTTCACGACACCGAAGGGCAAGAAAATGGTCCATTCCTTTAGGCTTGAGTTTAAAAGCAACCAACAATGTCACGTAGAAATGCTAAGCGGTATTACATGCCCACGCTTGATCGTAGAAATGGGCATCCAAGAGGTACGGACCGACAAGCGACTCCCGCCTAGTTGTGCGGCAAATCAACTGGGCAATATGCCATACATGACCCCTTGTTGCGAAATACGGGAGCTCGCCCAATCCTACATCGGGCAAATACCAAGCATCAAATTCCGACACATCGCGAGAAATGACAATCGGCATTCTGTGGATGCCCCGCATATATCGCTTCCATGTTGACCGACTCAAGCATTGAGGGTATTAGAATAATGAGGATCCTAATGCCTTGATGCGAGGAACGTGGATATCGGCGCACAAGTCGCGGCAACCACTACCGATCAATACGGCCGACGATTGGAGAAAGCCGATTCATGAATACTCGAAACGGGAAGGTTGCCCAAGGGAGACCCGAGATCAACAAGATCAAGAGCAAAGCCGCAGCGTACGAACTTAGGGATGGCACCCTATACAGAAAATCATACCTAGGACCATTGCTAAAGTGCCGAGTAAGGAGGAGGCAGATGATCCTTAACGTAATTACACTATGGGGTCATGGGGAAACCACGACTCGGCCGTAGCCTAGCGGCACGAGCTAAAACCATGGGATACTGGCTGTACATGAATGAGGACGCGAAGCATATGGCCCACCGTTGCGACGAGTGCGAAATTTGGAAAGAAGATACATGCGCGAGCCGTAACATTGAACTCCGTCATTAGTCCCTGGCCCTTCGCTAAATGGGGAATCGACATCGTGGGACCACTACACGTCGGATCAGGACAAAGGAAGTATTTAATTGTGGCCACCGATTATTTCACCAAGTGGGTTGAGGCCGCTCCGCTAAGGCATATACGGGGATAAGGATGTCTTTCGGTTCATCAGGGAACACATCATATGCCGCTTTGGGATTCCAAAGCAATCGTCTCGACAACGGAAACAATTGCAAAAGGCAAAAACATCGACTGCTATTCAACACTTACAACATCCGGAAAGAGCAAGTCCACGCTTTATACCCCCAAAGCAATGGACAGCCGAGATCACAAACAAGACCATCGCCGATAACATGAAGAAGAAACTCGACGGGAATATGGGGAATGGTGTGAAGAGCTCTACAACGCCTTGTGGGCGTATAGGACAACTCCTGAGGGAGGCAACGGGACTGGTCACCCTTCATGCTAACATACGGGACCGAGGCCATACTACCTACGGAGGCGATGATACCCACCACGAGGACCGAAGCATGGAGGCGAAACATCTCGCGGACCTTATCTTGGCTAAACTTCGACGATTTAGAAGAAACGAGAGAGATGGCCTGCAAAAAATGGAGAATTACCAACGAAGGATCAACGAGAATACAACAAACGGTCCGCCTAAGAGAATTCCAACCGGGGCAGTGGTACCAAAACACCTACCTAGCTATGAGCGTGACAAGAAGGGCGGTAAACTTGCACCACGATGGGGAGGACCCTACACAATAGTTGAGAAAGGTCGGAGAAGGGGCATACAAGATAATCGAAACCGGACGGAACACCCGAACCACGGCCATGGAACGCGTCACGACTAAAGCTCTACCATCCATGAAATCGGGTAAGATATCTTGTCATCTATTTCCGTGAAAGGCCGTGTGGGGTTGGAAATATGACAAGTGCGTCTGAATGGTCGTTTCGAACCGGGCGATGGCATTGTGCAAGTGCAAGGGCGACTTACACTAACACGGACTATTCGAACTGGGCGATGGCGGTGTGCAAGTCCGAGGTAGTCCAGGCCTTCGCGGTTGGAAACCGGTGGCGATTGTCGAGGCATGAGTACCGGCATTCGAGCGATCCCAACATTGCTCTCCTCGCAAGTGGCCGAATCACTTGCCCAAGAAGATTAATCGATAACTTCTTGGGATGTCGATCCCATAGAAACTAGGCAAGACCAACTCCCCTTCCACTAGATCTCAAAAGACGGTGATGAGATGCCTCGGTCGAGGACATGGCATGGCCCGGTGACCCTCCTTGTTGAGTGTGTTCGACGTAAACGGCATTTGTGACTAACTTGTCTATTCATGCGAGGCATAAATAAGAATAATAACGAGGCTACGGACGTAAAGCCACACACGGCAACCCAACATAAATAAGGATAATAACATCGTAGTATAACAAGATCAATAGCAAGAAAAAGCAAACAAACCGTGACAAAGAACACCCCATAACAAGTTATGCAAGAAGTTAACAAGGTGTTCAAACGAATTACAACCCGAGGAAAAGGGCAAGACAATGACCTTGTCAGCTACAAAAACTTGATCACTCTTTGGAGGAAGTAGAAACAGGACAGCCTTCTTGGCGGCAAAGATCGGCCGCTTCTTGTCAAGCACTGCCCTTCACACCGCTTTTCTTTGACCTTCGAGACGAGCTCCTCACCGAACTTCGCTTTCTCAAAGAAGATCCCGCGCTAGCTGCTCCGACGCCGCTTCGGCCAGCTGGCCACTCGACGAGCAAATGAGCCTCCTTCCCCTTCAAACGAACGTCTCCTCCTCCAACGAGGCTACTTTCTTCTGCTCGGCTGCCAAGACAACAAGGACTAGTCAGTCACACAACAACGACAACAAGATAACAACATGGAAACACGACACAAAGCACACCACCTTCCAACAAAGGGGCAATTATTCTAATCGACTCCTCGGACTCGGTCGAGCTACACTCGAGGGCGGACACCTCAAGAAAGTTCTAGGTACCGATGTTCATTAAACTCATTAGTGGGGCAATACTTCTTGTGATCACTCCATTCCTCCCTCTGTCGAGAGTGCGGCACCCCGCAAGCCCGACAATTGAGCACGCACCCAATCCAACTCCTCGAAACCTTTCCGAACTCCTTAAGCTTCTCAAGGGCCTCTGGCCACGCTTCTCGCAGCGTCCCTCTCCCCCAAGATCCGAAGGCGATGCATGCGGATCTCGGACCAAGTCTTAGCCGACCACATTGAACTTCTAAGTTGTCGGCTAATAATGTTTTCTGCCGCTATACCTTGAAATGCGCTTAAGTCCGCCCTCAATTATCTATTTCCTCGGGAACATACTCAAACGTCTCGTCCGAGTAAAGTTTGGATCAAGATCCTCAATATCGGTTTCTAGACGATCAATCTTAGCATCCTTATTGACTATCCTCTGCGTTGTAAGTTCGAAACATGATCTCGTTCTATGTTCGCTTCCTCTTCAATAAACGACACCTTGTGGCAGCGTCGGCCTCCGCAATAGAAGATTCGGCTAGCAGGGAGTCTAAACTTAGGATATTGGCACTACAAGATCAATCACAACTAGCTACGAATAAAACGAATACCTTGGGTTTTGGCCAACTCCTTCTCCAACCCTCGAGACTGTTCGCTCCGCCGCAACAAGAGACGAAGATCCTCCTCTCGACGGCCTCCTGGCGTTGGATGGCAAAGATTCAACAGCGGAGCGGTTGACATCCTAAAAACAACACCAACATAGTCAGCCCCAAACAAAAACAAAAACGTAGCACCCGAACAGTTCAACTCACCAGGAGATCAAAGGTACTTTTCGGATCCGAAGCCTCGTACACCGAGACGGCATTGACCTTCTCTTCATCGGACAAAGAGGCGAAATCGGGAGAGATAAGCGCCCCAAGCGAGTTGCACATAGGGCCCGAGATAGTGAAGGAGGTGTCGCATCTGGAATTAGGGACCACGGTAGGAAAAGTCTTTGGTTGACCCCGGCAAAGAACGTTCTCCACATCACGGTCAATCAAACCGCTCCCACCACCACCCGACTTCTCCGTCTCGACCCGACTCCCCTCATTACCCAGGACATCATCCTCATCATCAAAAGACCTTCTTCATCATCACCATCGATACAACATACACAAGTGCCTATCTAAGAACAATCCCTTCACTACCACTTCCTGGCACATCCTTCTCCCGGGACACATCCTCCTTAGGTTCTTTACCCCTTCCCCTTAGGCTTCCCACCTACAAAGGCCAGACGAATCGTCGACGACTTCGAGGCGACCTCCCCAGGGAAATGTGACAAAGGTAGTCGATCATCCAGGATCCTCACAGTCCTTCGCCGAAGCACCAGCAGACCTTGTCAACTTCGACACGTGGTATCACCGACGTCGAGATCCATGCAAGGCAACAAATAGGGGCACGTACATGTACGTTAAATAAAAACAATAAAAACAATAAGTATATTTGTTACCTTCCCCGTATCCTCCTCGCCTCGGCAATCCTATCCCTCTTCCGATGAACGAAAACCTTTAAGGAATACACTGGGACTTAGTCGAAAAACACCAAAACAAAACATCACCCCCGCAAGTCGCGAGCCGATCAACCAAACTAGAAAGACAAAGAAATGCACCGACCGATCAACATTGACTACCCGTAAAGGATAAAAACTCTACGGAGGAGGGAGCTTGCCACCTCAAAAGAGGGAAATAGCAAATAAACCCGGTCCCAAGCCGTGTCATTGGTATGACGGGCGTGCTTGTTGGAACCCTTTCCCTCGGGGTCTTCATCCAAAAAGAAGTCTCCGACTCCCTCGGGAAGAGTTTTATGACGGTGAGGGTCTGGCAAAAGAAACCCAACCGAGATCGCCATTAGTAGTGGTCCCGCTCCGATAGTGCTCGGCGAAGCCGCGGGAGTATAGTCACTGCTTTGGGAAGAATTATAGGTAGACCAAGTAGTAGGAGCGCACTGCGCCTCGACTACGCCTTTCCCACTCGGACAGATACGGGAAAGTATTACCATTCCATTGAGCCAAGGCACGGCATGACGGATCTTAGAAAGGGCCTCGTACGAGGCAGGCGACTAGGATCATATAGAGGGGAAACGGCCCGAGCTCTAGTGGCCCCCTCGGGTGACAATGGTCGCCGGGCTGAATGGGGAAAGCTCAAAACGTCCTCCTTCTTCGAACACCCTCGGGCTCGACAAGAGCTGACGTCATACCCGTGAAGCACTGGATTCATCTTTGGTAGTTGAACATATTGCTGGCCCGTTTAAGTCCTTGCTTGTCCTCTTGTCGCCCTACAAGAAAACGAAGATGGGTTATCGGGAAAGATAGAATCTAGAGCGCGATAATCATACTTGGAAGGACTTTCTACGACGAACGGGGAATCAAGCGTACGCCGTCTCTCATCGGAAAAACACATAACTCACACACCTTCTTTGCATGTCATTTGAGGAGTTGAAGATGCCATGCAAACTAATAAGAAAAACTAGCGAAGAAGCGAAAACACGGCCGGGCGGAGGTTGCAGCGGCAACGGAGACGGAGAAGACGACGGATAACGGAGAAGAAAGGGAAGAAGTTTGTCGAGGAATTAGCCAACAGCAGCGAAAAGAGGATGGAGGAAGAATGAAGTTGCGGAGAGGAGGGGGGAAGGATGAAGTTGCGGAGAGGAGGGGGAAGGATGAAGTTGCAGAGAGGATAAAAAAAGAATGAAGTTGCAGAGAAGGAAATAAGAGGGAAACTAGGTTTAGGCGTCGGATTTATAAACCCCCCGTGGTGTAGCAGAGAAGGTGAACCGGTTGAAGTAACCCAGCGAGTGGGGAACAAAGATGCGTAAAAACCTAAGCATGACCAGAGGACGTGGGAGACGAGGCGGTTATTCTTCCCCACGTGTTGACTACACGAGTGAAAGAAGGGGCATAAATGTAGGTGTAAATAATCCACAGGACAGTGGAACGATCCTAAGCCATGGCGTACGGAAGCAAACATGTATCTAGAGTACGGGATCGCTCTCCGAACTGGGCGCAAGAAAAGAGGAGCAGAGACGGCTCGGAAAGTCGACGAAAAAAGGGGAAAAGTTGTGATGCAATGGACATGGTCTTTGGAGCAATAAATGCGCTAATAAAGAGTTGGTAAGAAGATAAGAAGAGCTCGGTCAAGGAAGACTCGGCCAAGGATCCTAAGGGCGACATCGATCATCCCCACCAAGTGGGCGACATCGGGTGACGAGATAGCGAGAAGAAGACATCACTCGGCTTGACGTCCCAGGCCGAACAAATAAGAACATCTAGTGAGACATCGATCGATCACGAGAGAACATCGAGGAAGCTACGCTGTGCCTAACATCGTTAGCATTGATGTATCATCACTTGTAACTACAACTATTGGAGCCATCTCATGCCTTGTCTCGCTGCGAAACTGTTACTGCGATAACAATTGTTTCCAGCCAACATACAGACCTTAATCTCCTTGTTCCATAGCCATGACCATGGCAGCAAACTCTTCTTCTTGTTATCGTCTCCAAAACGGCCTCCATATCCATTGTTACAGATGTTGTCAAACCCATGGATTCGACCACCACTTCTCGAGAGCTTCTGTTGAATCTCATCCATTCTTCACCACTCGAACTGCAGATCCATCGGTTTCTCCACTTCCTTGTTAAACTGACCTCAGCACCTTCTTCACTTGGTTGCAAACAACTCGAACACAACACCTACGTCCATCTTATGTCCATCTCGGCTGGAGCATAACTTCTTCCACCTGAACCTCAACAGACTATTTCCCCTTCAAACACGTACAACAATTTCTAGCTTCAGGCTAACTCCATTCCATTGGACTCCAAAGTCAGTACAACCACCATTCAATGAAAGAACAATTCAGCCAGCGTAAACCCCTATTGTAGCCTTGACAGTTCGAACCAACGATCGTCTTCATTGCTCATTTCAGTCTCCATCGGCAAAGTAGTAGAGAAGAAACTGGCAGCCATAAACGTATCTCTTTCAGCTCCCTGTGTTCCTGTGACCAATACCACCAGCAAGACAAACCCATTCACCGTACCACAAACAATGAGTTTGGATACCCAATTCAATCACGTATGCACATGATGCTATTGGTTTATAGGAGGACTCAAATTTCAGTCGCCTGTTGTTGATTTACCGGCACAAACTCGACTCCATTTTCTTCATTTCAATCCCAACCAATCGATGCCACCATTCACATTGTATTGTCGCTGCCAAAACAACTTTAATACAAACCCGAGAGTTAACAGCCACAACCCTGGCAATAACATCATTTCTCCCAGCTGGTTTTTTTCTCAAAACAGACCCACTGAATATTCTTCATGGTCTCAAAACTTCAGATTAAACCCAATCTGGACTGCAAGATAAAACCCCAAATACAATCAAGATCTAACACAGCATCGAGCCACGAACTTCCATCCGTCGACAACCACCATTTCTTGCGCCTATTCAGCCATTAAGAACAGTCGGAACCTTGAACCCATTGCAGTTGTTGAGGCAGCTTCTCGACTCCATCACCTTTCACATCCCCAGAACAGTCCCAGCAAAATTCGAACCAGCCACTAGATGAACATAAACCCATTTCAATACAGCTCATCTCCCAACTCCGGACTGCAGCTTGTTATTGAGAGAGAAAATTAAATTTCTTTGTTTTGAGTCTTTTGACACGGAGCAATTGATGCTGTTACGATGACCACAGAAAATGTGGTCAAGAATTGGCCACGTCTCTCATTTTCTTAACTCCACATGGGCCTGGCACGGTTGAACAGGCCAACCAAGACAATTATTTGCTTTGCTTTTTGACTTCAAGGCACATACTTTGGCTGTTTATGTCTATGACGTGGGTTGCTTTGTCCATTTTTGTCGCAAATGCCACTTTAACTCTCATTTAGCGGTTTCTCCTTGGCTGTTTGCTTGTATTTTCTACAAAATCAATATCTTGCCATCCGTTCGTAGCTTTTTTGGAGCGTTCAAGAATGGTTTATCTTTCATTTACTATAATATATAATCTCAGGAGTTATATTCATCTTGATGAAGTTTTTGGACTCTTCTTTCCATTTTCGCTCGGACTCTTTTGTAAAGTCTTTCTCCTTAGACTGCTAGTTTGATGACCTAGGTGAGTGAGCTTTTTTTTTTATCACCTGAGGTTTATGCAGCTAAGTAGACTTCATGGTCCAAGCTGGGAAAATTCAAAATTTTCTGCTCCCTTCTGATAAACTTTCCAGCTCTATTATATACCTCACCTAGAGATTCGAGAATGTGACCAGTATATGAATCTTGAGTTTCTCCTTGTTTAAGAGCATTTCTGAATTATTTACACAATATTGTCTCGTGTGATTTATTAACTAAAGCAATTATTGTCTTGAATCGTTTGAGAAAATCGGTGAAACTGATCTCTTCACTTCCTTGAGTTATCTTGCTGATGTCATCCAGAACATCTCCCTGTTTTATGTTGCATGAGTAGTTCTGAATAAACATTGATTTCAATTCATGAAATGTATGAATTGAATTTGATGGGAGACACCGAAATCATGTTAAAGCAGCTTCTTGTAGACTGCTCGAGAAGATCCTCGCAATTATCCAGGTATTACCCAAATGTAGTCATCATCTTCTCAAATTGAAATATTTGTTAATTTGTTTGGATCTGAATCACCTTTAAACCCCTTGAAGGTTGGTAGGTGAAACTTTTCCGGCAATTGGCATTCGCGAATTTCCTTGGACAATTGATTTTCTTTGAACATATAAGTTGGGTCAGATTTTGACCCGTTGACCATTGATTTGATCTTATCCTCATGAGCTTTCATCATTCTTTTAATCTTTGAATCTATTGATTCTTGTACCAAGTCAACTATGACAGATGGTGTAGATTCAGAAACTATAGGCCTCGGGCATGTCTCTACTGGATTGCGAGCGAACTGTAATTCCTAAACTCCTGTCTCAGGTCTGTCTGTTACTGACTCGATAGTTATTTTAGCATTGATGACTGAGATGTGATAGGTGGGATCTTGAGATGTAGACTCGTATGTTACGGGTTTAAGCCTTGAGATGTATGTGATGCAAGTTGTGGTATAACTGGTGTGGTACAGAACTGAGGTGGCGGTGGTGTTAATTGGATGAACTTCTCAGCTAGGGAGCTGATTGACCTCAACAAGTATTGAAACATGCCACCTGATACTTGTACCACATTATTATATTTAAAGTTGGAGTCTTGGTAAACTTCTGCTTTGCTCAGGTATAACAGCTGGCCCAATTAGAACAGCTTGAGGTTGTTCTTCTGATATCACTTTGATGATGTGATGATTGGTGGGACAACTGTTACTTCGGACGCATGTGTTGTTGTATTTCCAGTTTACATTGGTGTACTTGGTGTAGTTGCGCTCATTTTGGCCACTTATGGTGTTTGTACACTCTGGTGTTCTACATTTTGCGTTATCGGAGTTTGTCGCAACATTGAGGTTACACTTGGTCGAGGTGGTAGTAACCTTATGTGTTGGTGTTCCATTTTATAGCTTCACAATTACAGAAGTTTTGATTGAGTAATCTTTATTCAAAATATAGTCAAGATGATAATCACTGACCAGATCTGACTTTAAGGACTATAGCATCACAATTTGGTGGCAAAACTTTTGAGTCGATTAATTAAAGGCCAGATTATCATGTATTAAGCATTTCTTAATTATTACGCATCAAAGTTAATGTATGATTATCATAAAATATAAGAATGAATCTTAATTTCACATCATAATTTCGAGATCTAAACGATTGTAGCATTTATTGTTAGAGCACTGCTCGCAAGCGTTGCTATCTCAAGCTTGTTTGTCAAGTTTAGTTGCCAAAACTATAAGTCTTGATTTCTACTCTACTTATAGCTAAGTCTCGGATTAGGATAGAAAGTGTAGTTGAGCTTTAGACTTCACGTCGTTCATCGATTGAAGACGAAGAACTACTATGGGGAGCTTGTGGAACTTCATCAACAAAAAGTATGTGGATATTGCGAGCTGAGTTTAGCTCATATAGCTATATAGATTTCGATTATACACATTTGATATTGCGAGCTGAGTTTAACTCGCTTACATATTTCTCGAAATATGTGTTGGTAAACTTTCGCTTTAACCAAGTTCATCTTATATTCTTGATGAAAGTCAAAAGATGATCATGTGAAAATCGCATGGTAACATCTTACATGATTTGTGTGAGACAGTCATTTGATGTAGACTCGAAATGTTTCGTATTGATCATTCGATCACTTGAAAATTGCTTTGAAGCTAATTGTTTGTGTGAGACAACTATTCCCATCTTCCAAGAATGTTTCAATGATTGAAATGAGAGTTTAGAACAAATTAACCATGATTGGATATAACACGGTATGCGTACTTGTATGCTAACTGTCGCAAGTTATTCCAAGTCAGGGAACCATAGTATGCGTACTGGTTGGTTTAATGAAAGTCTGGGAACTTAGTATGCATACACGTATGCGTATACTGGCGTAAGTTCATGCCCGAAAATTCAACTGAGTTTGGAAGGTTTGCATTCCCGTTCGCATACTGGCGAACCCAAACTTAGTCCGGCCACTTAGGTATGCGAACCCGTTTGCATACTTGAGTAGGTTATGTTCTAAAATCGGTTTGTTCATGAAATAATACATTTATATAATAAAGAATGCAATCTTTTGCAAATCGTGGCTATAATGTTCATGAATTCATTCGAGTGAATCAAAATCGATTTTGCTTCAATTGTGTCTTATATACTTCTATGAGAATATAAACAATTGAACAACTCTATATCTAGTTTCATTTGGGTCATTTGAACTAGTTGTGTTAAGATGAATAAGGTTGATATGAAAGTGTTCATATGGCTAACTTCGGTTAACTATTGTTGAGCCAACAAGGTGTACACGTTTAGGTACGTTTACTCATATCTAAATGAAGTCACTTTTCATTTGTGTGTAACAAGCTAAGTTCGATCTAACTGTCGAAAGATATTAGCTTGAGTCTAATTAGGTTTTCATCTAACGGTGAATATTGAATGCTTTGTTACCAAGGTAACATTGATTGCAAACCCTAATTTGAAGACTATATAAAGGAGAACTCTAGCAAATGGGAAACCTAATCCTCACACCTCCCGTGTGATACTAGTTGTGACTAGAGTCGATTCTCCTTTAACCTAGGTTTTTCGAAAACCATTATAGGTTAACGACTTAAAGACTTCATTGGAATTCTGAAGCCAGACCCAACTATTTTCTCTGTAGTTGCGTGTTCTGATCTTGCTGTTTTCTACCGTGTTGAGTACTATATTATCTAAGATTTGCTCGAGATTTAATCTCTGATAGGCAAGATAAAAAGTAGTCACAAACATCTTCGTCTCATCGTTTGTGATTCCACAAATATCTTGTTTCGCTACCATACAATTAAGATTATTGTGAGGTGATTGATATTACTATGATGTTCTTCGGGAATATAAGTCTGGTGTATCAATTGGTTCATGTTCACCTTGATTTATCAAAATACGGGACAAAACTCGTAGGTATTTCTGTGGGAGATATATTTTTCTATTCAATGGATTTTTTTGTGTGAGGCATATTCGTTTATCAAGTCTTCGACTTTGGGTCGTAGAAACTCTTAGTTGTGGGTGAGATCAGTTAAGGAATCAAGTGCGTAGAGTCCTGCTGGGATTCGGAGGCGTAAGGAATGCGACTGTACCTTGATCAGTGTGAGATTGGTTAAGGCTCAACTACATTCCACTCCGAAGTTAACTTGGAGTAGGATAGTGTTTGTAGCGGCTTAATGTGTGGTGTTCAAATCTGGACTAGGTCCAGGGGTTTTTCTGCATTTGCGGTTTCCTCGTTAACAAATTTCTGGTGTCTGTGTTATTTTTTTTCTGCATTATATTTTCTATATAATTGAAATATCACATGTTGTGCGTAGTTCAATCAATTAGATAATCCAACCTTTGGTTATTGATATAAATTAATTGACACTTGAACATTAGTCGTTGGTAACGTTCAAGTTGTTTCACATAATAATTTGGCTCATGGATTTCTATCTCTGTTTGATTTGCTGATTACATTGTGAAACAGAGATACAACTCTTGGATATATTTCCATTGATTGAGTCTGACTGTCTAGTTGATTCTCTTGGATTTATATTGGAGTTTGTCCATACAGATCTCCTAAACGAAATATTGGGTGAGGTTGTTAGACCCCCGCTTTTTCAATTGGTATCAGAGCAGGCAAACACGTTTAAGACCTTATAAGTATGTGTTTGTAGCGATCTGACTCTATGGACAGAAGTGATATCTCTATAAACGTACCACCATTCTTCGATGGCTCGAATTACTCATGGTGGAAAATTGCTACGCGTGCTTTTCTTCAATCTCGTGATTTTCAAACATGGGTTCATGTTGTTAATGGCTATGATCCTCTGGTTGTTACAGAAGGTGAGGTAACAGTTCCAAAGGATATTGGTAGATTTGAACCCGACGAGATCCTTGTTGCGAAGCAAAATTATAACGGGTTAAATGTTATCATACATGCCATTACCCCAGATCTTCAGCACCATATGACTACGTGCACTAAGTCTAAAGAAGCCTGGGATATCCTGGAAACTGTATTCGAAGGAAATTCCTCTGAGAAAGAAGCTAGGCTTCAAAACCTATGTTCTGATTGGGAAAACCTTCATATGGATGATTAAGATTCATCTGATGAGTTTAATCACAAAGTGTCTGAAATTGTTAATGCATTTTTTGCATTGGGTAAGACTATTTCTGAAAAGGACATTGTGATGAAAGTTCTCAGATCGATGCCAGCCAAATACGATTCTAAGAAACATGCCATCGTTGAAGGAAATAACTTTAATACTTTATCCAGAAATACTCTGGTTGGGAAGTTAAAGATCTTTAATCATGAGCATTTATCCAAATCTGAAAATGATATTGCTTTTAAAGCACATAAGAACACAAAATTGCTTGACAAAAGTAAATGTGTTGGAAACTCTGTGGATGATCCTATTGATATTGATTTGTCTGATGAAGATCTTGATAATTCAGTCTCTCTGATCACAAGACAGTTTAGAGATCTTCTTTTGAAGAGAAGTAAACGGTTTGTCAGAGATAAGGCTAGATCATCAGTTAAACCTCATGACCATGTTCCTCCTAAAAATAGGGACACAGTCGATACTGATGTTGAGGATATGCCTCAGTGCTTCAAGTGTAAAGGTTTTGGTCTTTTGATAATGAGTGTCGAAATCGTAGAAAATACATTGGGAACAAAGGTCTTGCTGCAACTCTTGATGAAATGTCTGATTACTATGATTCGAATGAAGATTAAAAATCAAGTGTTACGCTCCTTGCTGAAAATATTGATTTTGATAATTGTAGCAATACTCACGTCAATCTTGATATTTTTCCTAGGGAAACTTCTTCAACTATTTTGGAGGATAAAATGGATTTTTGTCTGTCTACTGGAAATTCTGTTTCTAATACTTCAGGTACCACTTTTGTCTAGCAGCTTGCTCCACTATGGTGTCTGAACCATCCTCTACACTGACATGTTCTTATTGTACTTTTACGATTCATGAGCTCTCTAAGTGTTACAAGTACAAACATAAAATAAGATATGTTAGTAAACTTCAACGTAGAGCAAATCGATTAGAAAACAAGCTCAAACTTGTTCAGAAGCCTAATTCACCCGAGGTTGCGAAAGGTTGTAGTATAATGATTAAGGACCTGTGGTTGGTATCTATTTTGGTGATTCTCTCTGAGTTGTGGTATCAGCGCAACAAAATGGTGTATGAGAACAAAAAGCCGAGCTGGATTTTCTTCCAAAAATGTGTTTTCAACCTCACCCATGAGTATTCATCGAGAATGCAAGGAACCATGTTCAATACTGTTGAAGATTTGCGGATTCTGAATTTTTTCAGAGTTAAGTTCCGTAGGGTGAAGATTATTGAACCTGTAGAGTGTCATTGGTTTCCTCCAATGCATAACCAATTGCTGCTGTGTTGCGACGGTGCTTCCAGGGGGAATCCGGGTGTGGCAGGGGCAGGTGTGGTGGCTAGAAATGAGAGCTGTGAAGTGGTGGGTGCAATGTGCATTGGTCTTGGTGTTATCTCTAATTACATGGAGGAGTTGTATGGAATTCTTATTGGGCTCGAATGGGCAGTTCAGTTTGGTTATACAAATATTTTGATTCGATCTGATTCGACTAGTGTGATAAAAGCTTTGAAGGAAGATGGTGTGCCCTGGTTTTCTCAACAACGTTGGGAAGATACCAAGAATCTGTATGAGTCCATTATATTTATTCATACTTATCGAGAAGCAAATTTTGCTGCTGATAAAATGGCGAAGAGTGGATGCTTATTGGACTCTGGTGTAAGGATTAGTTATATTGGTCGTCCAGTTTTTCTAAATGCTATTGAATTTCTAAATGTTTCCTATTTTCGTTTTAAATAGTTTTGTGAGTTTTGGGGGTTGTTGTGACCTCTTTTCTCACTAACTATCTTGTAAATATTTTCTTTCTTAATACAATTTTTTGACTTATCAAAAAAAACCTAATTCACCTGAAGTTAATTTCTAAATAACTAATTAGACCACTACAGAAAATAACAAGGTCTAAACATTATATGAAAGAGGATTTTAGGAACTCTTTACAAAAAGGTCATGGTGGACAAATTATTGTTCACCCCAACACAGCTTAATTGTGTTGGTTGTGCTTCTTGTCTCAAGTGCCTGATCCCAGAGAGACAAGAGCTTAGCATCATCAGGCTTTAGAAAAAGAATTTTATTTTATTTTATTCTTTTTTTTTTTCGGTTGATCTTTTCATATCCTAGTTTGGTATTGAAAAGATGTTTCCATGTTTTGATTGATTAAAAGAGGGTTAAAATCGATAATTCTACCTTCTTTAGGGATGAGAGTTGGGCGTAGGTGAATCTTCTTGTTTGTGTAAAGGTTCTGTAACCCTACATTTCTTTTTCCTTCCTTGAATTTTTTTTCTTTTCTTTTTATCACAAGTTTGCTTGTAGAGCCTGCTTTGTGAATTTCTCACAAACCCATACTCGCATGAAGACTCCGAGCATTAAGACTTCTGACGAAAAAGAGGTTAATATGATTGTTAAGCCATCAATCATGAAGGAAAAAGATAAATCTCCGGTACCCTCTTCCTTAAAAAGAAAAATGAGGAATGTAAGGAAACCAATGGTTGTCCCTTCAAATCTTCAGAAGTTTTCTGATGTTCTTGAAGAGTTGAAGGAAACAAGAAAGGAGATGCAGCGAATAAAGGCTATTGTTTTTAGGACTCTTGAAATTCAGAAGGCCTTGGTTCGGCATCAGTCAAGAAGGTTTTTTAAAATTGACTCCTTTCTTCATAAACCTTATGTTCCAATAGCTGTTGACGACAAGGAATTCGGGGACGATAAATAATTCTTCAAAGGTCTTAATGTCTAGGAAACTTCTTATGAGAATTTATACTTGTGTTTTAAGAAGGATAACTAGGGTTTGGAATAGCAATTATTATAAGTACACATAGCTATTGCCAACGTTTTTCATTTTGCAATGTTTTTAGATTTATTTATTTAAATTCTAAAGTTTATTTGGAAGATGATTTTGCAGTATTAATCTTTATTGGTTTTATATATTGCAAAAATTATTATGGGATATGTGTGTTTGCGTCCGTGAACTATGATTGTCCCATATATGTCAAAAGTTAAGTTTACTATATGTCTTTATGCAAATATTAATGGAAAATAAAATGAACTTTTGATAACAAAGATTAAGTCTATGGTATCATTATGCAAATATTGATGAAAATAGAATGAATCTTTGAATATTCCGCAGTATTGATCTTTCCCTGATCCACTTCTATGTGAAAGTACTGTGCGGCTCCGTAAGTTCTCTTATGTTGAGCATTTTCGATTAAATTAATCACGGGTTCTCTTGTGGTTAATTTGATTGAGTTTTCTGGATACAAATTCATGTTTCTTGTAATTTGTTAATGTCCAAAGAAATCCTTATTTTCTTGTAAAAGTAAGGTTGCATTTGTTGTTCTCTCGGGAATGACATTTTATTGGGGAGATTTCTTAATTGAACTTGTGCTTAATTGCTAAATCTTTGTAGGGAGTACGGCTGTGTAATACTGTAGGAGTTTTCTTGTATCTTTATAAACTACTTGATGAATACACTAAGTTTCGACTATGTGAAATCATCGAAACAAAGATATGTTCTCTTTTAGTCATGAAGTATCTCTATGAAAATTTCATTATAATCCCACTAGTTTGCGTACCTTTGCCAATTTATATTGACAAAAAGGGGCAGAATTAATGTGTAGTTCACACTACAAATACATATGGTTTACGGATCATTACGGAAGAGGGAGTGGTTTTCATTGTGAGATGAAGTATTGACTAAGGGGGAGTGATACAATCACCATAGTATTGTTGTCAAAGTTGTGATACAATTGGACTTTGATGCTGTCTAATAATACTATAACACCGTATAAAAATGATTGAGAGCTACTGTTTTCTCATTGTTATGGCTACGAATCTTCAACAACTATGAAATAATACGTTCAGAGTCACTTGAGTACTTGTAAGTGACGAAGATTTCGAGTAATGTTGAAGAACCAAGGAAATCAAGCATTTGGATGAGAAACTACAAAGTTTATTTATTTTGTAATCCACATCTATTGATAGTTTTGTCACTAAAATTGACAAAGGGGAAGATTTTTAGAGCACTGCTCGGTCGAACTCGCAGGCATTGTTATCTCAAGCTTGTTTGTCAAGTCTATAAGTCTTGATTTCTAGTCTACTTATATCTAAGTCTTGGATTAGGATATAAAGTGTAGCTGAGCTTTAGACTTCACGACGTTCATCGATTGAAGACGAAGAACTACTAAGGGGAGCTTGTGGAACTTCATCAACAAAAGGTATGTGGAGACTTGAACTCATCTATCACTCAAAATTATATCTACTTTATCTCCTATTTTGAGACAAAATTCGTATAGCTATATAGACTTCGATTATACACATTTGATATTTCGAGCAGAGTTTAACTCTGTTGATGGTGGATTTTCGACAAAGGCTAAAATCGTAAAATCATGGTACTGCATCTTTCTGATCCGGCTTCAGGAATGTACGTGACAATTTATATTTTATGATCCGTGAACCATTTTACAATCTCTACGTTCCTCTCAGAGCTATGATGAATATGTTTCTCGAAGAGCCTCTCAGCTGAGCTTTCGATGCTTCACACATTTCATCATCACCTGTACATAGAATCAAAATGATTGGGCGGCTCCTAGACATATTGCATGATAGTGTAGAGCCTAACGCCTTCAGAACGTCACGCTGCTCGTTGTTCCCTGACTATGTAGAGAGACCGTGTATAGAATCTCTTAATGATTGGGTGGCTCCCAGACATATTGCATGCTAGTATAAATCCTAACTCCTTCAGGACGTCACGCTATTCGTTGTTCCCTGACTATACACCCCCCTCGGAATGAGTATGATGCTTAAATTATCTCATATCTCGATTCTACAAATAGGTTAATTCTAGTGTGTCACTCATCAACTGAATTCCTAGAAGATAATCTATTTATCTCATTTATCTATTCCATGGTTGATCCACAGCTGGATTTCATGGATTAGTAATAGATAATCATTTTATTTTATTACTATGTTTCGTGGCTGATTCTCAGTTGAATTCCATGAAGGGTTATTTGGCATTTGATACTTACATTTTGTCCAAAATTTGTGTTTGGTCTAACTTTTGTCCAACTTAGGGGTTGGTACTTGGAAATGACGTTGACCCGCGTTGACCAGGTTAAGTCGTGATGCGTCAAAATTATTGGTTAATTAATTCGCAATTACCATTACATATTTATCTTTTGTAACAATGACTAACTGTATCCTTAACTCATCATATACGTGGACGGTTTACATTAAATCTTAACCCATCTAAGTGATCAACGGTTAAGATGTTAGAACTTGTTTCCTATATTTTGTCACACGAACAGAGTTTCGTCATCTTCTTCTTAGAAAACTATTTGCATATCCTTCATCGTCTTGATATCCATTACACACGAAAACCTTAGATCTAAAATCATAATCATCTTCTTTTTCTTGTTTAAATCACACGTTGACACCATCATGACATAATTTCCCCTATCTTTTTCTCTTTCTCGGATATAATTGAAGAAATTGAAATTTTAATCTGAAATTTGATTTGTTTTTGCAAACCCTAAACCATAACCCTTTTCGATTCGATAAAATCCCATTAATCGTCTGCGGTAAATTGTTGATTTCAACTTGATTTTGAGCTCTAATTTTTGGTATTTTGATTCGATGAAGTGACTTAATTTGGGTTTTTTTTTCCGGAATTGATTCGTAGGTTTGAAGGAATTTTAAAAATTTTAGTGTGTTCAATCTTGGTTTGGGAGGTGTAAATTTTGAGGTTGGGGATGAAATCAGGTTGTCTGATTGAAGTTTTAGAGTGCCTTAATATTGAAATATTGGTTCTTTTTGGGTTTGTAATTGGTTCATATGTTACCAGTTGAAGGAGAAAACTATTTTTGGTCTGCTTTTGTAATTATGAGTTGAAGGATAATCAAAAGATGGGTTGTGTTATGAAGATGGTTTTTTTTTTCTTTTGTAATTATGAGTTATTGTTCTTCTCTGCAAATTTCTGGTGGTGGCGAATGATGGAAGTAGTGAAATTTTGGTTATACATGTGTTGTTGTGTCAGGATTTCAAGTTGAAATAGGTTACGATGGATGTATGTTGAATCTCTACTGAGTTTATCTTGTTTATATGATCCAGTGTACGAGTATTTGATCCAAATGTAGTTTATTTTCTGATTTTGGCAGAAGAAGACGAAAGGAAGAAGAGAGTGATTTTCGATTTGGGGAAGAACGTGAAATTAGGGTTCTTCTTCAATTAGATAGTAATTGTCGTCTAACGGCGTCAAGTAATTATGTTTTTTTCTTTTCTTTTTTGGCAATTAAACAAAAGTCATGATTTAACATAGTCAATGTTGGTCAACGTCATTTCCAAGTACCAACCCCTAAGTTGGACAAAAGTTAGACCAAACACTAACTATGGACAAAATGTAAGCACCAAAAACCAATTAACCCTTCCATGAATTAGTAATAAATATTCACTGATCGGTCGTCTGGGCCACCACCGAGCAAGCCCCTAAAAAATGGTGCGAGTGTACTTAGCAAATAATGCACAAACGAGCACCCAAATGCATGAACGAGCATTCAAAAATATGGACGAACGAGGGAACCTATGCAAAATAGGGGAGAAAAATAACATTAATAAAATAATAAAAGAGGCGCCTAGGGGACCGTGTCCACCGGCCGGCAGGTCATGCCGTCGTGGTCATCCCCATGCCTCTCCCATTATTTTACCATTATTTATTATTTTTCCTAATCTCATTAAAACTCCTTCATTCGAGAAAACCTTATTTGAGCAAAACTCTTAGTTTCTCCATATTTTCCTTCAAACAATGAAAAAACAATAAAAAATAGGGAAACGAGTCACGGGACCGGGCCACCTAGCTGACCGGCCATGCCTTAGCCGTGGCCGGTCCCACACCCTATTATCCCATATTTTATTATTATTATTATTTCCTTCATCTCATGAAACTCCTTCGTTTGAGCAAAAACCCTAGTTTTTCATATTTTCTCAAATATTGCTCAAACCTTCAAAAGGCCAAAAAGTCAAATGGTCACATGACCAACTAGGCTACTCACGATAAATATTAAAATGCTATTATTTTAATATTCTCAAAATATTGGTCACACGAGCAAAGTTATACTTTCTCATTCGAGAAAAATCGAGAGTTTCAGTCAAGATCAAACTCTTCTGAAAATCCTAAATATTGCTCAAACGCGCACCAGAAAATACCAAAATTCTCAGGACTGAGACACAGACAATATGGTGACACGGGCATGCCACCTTGACCGACCAAGGTCGGCCCTAAGGCTTTCCAGGAGCCGGTCCCACACTCTTTCACAATTTTGACATAATTAACTTTCAACAGTTCATATTGGGTTCAAACTCTTTCCAACCAATTTGGAATTTGCTAAATCGACCACCAGCTGGTCCCACGACCACCAAGGGATGGTTTCACACCCCTGGTCCGGTCCCTCATCTCTCAATAATTAGGTTTTATTATATAACGCTCAGACGAGCACTATTTTAATAAATTATTAAACCAGCATTTAATCATCCTTTCACCAACTGGTCAACAAAGGACTTTGGTGCATGCTCACTCGAGCACCTGGGCGCTACATGGTCGGCCATCATCCCATGTAGTCGGTCCCTCCTTTACTGAGTGATTAATTTTCAGTAAATCATCAATTGATCAACAATTGATCAAAATCAGGGTTTCGAACTGAATGCTCTGCAAATCTTAATTCTGGGCAAGTTTAAACACTAATAATTTTATGATTGATCCAACAATCAATATTTTAATTAATTATATAATATTCGGTCCACCTACTAATATTTTAATTAATATTTTATTTGGTCATGCTACCAATAATTCGCTAAACGAGCAATGTTTGTTCATACAAGCAATATTTGCTCAGACGAGGAATATCGATTCAACTATCAATATTCAGTAATTTTACTCAGGCGAGCAATATTTGTTTAGAGTATATATATTATTCAACTATCAATATTCAATAATTAATCATACTAGCAATATTTGATCAGATGAGCAATATTTGCTCATCAGACTATCAATATTCATCATGTTGATCCAATTATCAATATTTATTCGAGAACTATACAACATGTTCAATCCATGAATCATAGAGCATTCGGCAACCATGCTTGACTGAACAATACTTAGACTCATCGTCTAATCAAGTCAACAATTGACTAATTAAATACACGTCTGCCTTGCAGACTCCACAAATCATGAGACATCAATCATGTCATATGGGGGGATATTAATTAGGGTTTTGGTCTGGCGGCCTGCGGCATGTGTGTTCATCCACGATAAGAAATGTGAGTAAGTCGTGCAAGTAGTTGAGGGAGTTAGCAAAGTAGTGGGTGGACAATCAACCAAGTCTCCGCACGATCTGGAACTGGTTTAACCACGATTTCCACTTTCCCACTCTTCCACTTGAGCAACCCTCACACTTACTGGGGATCAATGTGTCCACGTTCTAGAAATATAATATGTTCTCTGAATTCGTGATTGAAAAGACAAAAGAGATTCGGGAATTATCATAACAATTCTCATCTGAACAATCACTCTCAATTAAGAGTAATTCAAACTTATTCGAACCTATCAGTTCATTACAGAAACCTACAACACATTCACAATCCTTGATCACCATTGATCTCACACATTTCTCAGCTCCCCTCCTACAGATCGACCCTTTTCCCTCTTTGTGACCGAATTAACTCTGGAACGGCCATTTCTTGGTTTAGGACGGAGTCTACATATTGATCTCTCGAACTCAAAGCACTCCCGTGCAGTGCATCTGTTTGAGGTTAAGCAATTTTCTCGGTTGAGGAGTCTTGTCCACACGGTCGTCTCTTCACTTTCCTAAAAAACCAGCAAATTATTTTTCCCCATCTACATGTTGGCGACCATAGTGGGAGATTAATCTCTCGGTTGCAATCTCAATTCGTCAAAATGGTTGATATTAGGTCAGGTTCAGTTACAAATACTAACCCAAACGGTTCTAGCACTAGCAAAAATAATGGTGGTACTCCAGTCACTCTTCCCGTTTCCAACAGCGACGCTACTGATACTAACCCTCAAATCAACAATACCAGTGTCCATGCTGAAACCAACATTGGTACATGAAACAATCTTCTCTTCGGCCGAGCTCCTGAAGAAATCAGAGAAGATCCACATACCATTGCCGATCTCATGAAGGTTCAGGAAATTCTTGCCAAGAATCAGACAGACATGGCAGCAACATAGAAAGAGTTGTGCACCTATCTCAAGACTCTGACAGACACGATGTCGTCTAAGCAAACTCAGCTCCAACGCCAGTTAGACAAAGGAAGAGCTAAGGAAACATCCTCAACTGCTGATCTTGAAATCTCGCCAATCCGCATCGTGGAAGATGATGAAGTCTGCAATGAACCACTAGCAAGGGAATCAGCAAGTTTCATCACTCGAGAAGATTTTGAGCACTTTATAAAGGATCGTGAAAAAGACAAGACATCATCCGTCCATCGTCACCAACCTCCATGGTACAACAACATCGCACTAGGAAGCATCACTAGTTGGGGAGAATTGATTAATGCTTTCTGCAGAAAGTACTTCTTCGTTTTAGAACATGTGACCCTCTCGGAACTGGGAAGAATGTTTCAGAGGAACAATGAACATCCCAATGGTTACGTGAAAAGGTTCAGAATCCAAGCTTTGTTATGATCCGAATGTCACTGAACAACAACTCATAGACTTGTGCATCAATAGAATGAACCCGGACCACCAGAGCTTTACTAGAAAATCTCTGATTCCAAACTTTTTCAGAGCTTCATGAAGCAGCCAAACGATCAACGACTACTGCACCTGAATTGAGGAACCTTGTAGCAGTCGACGCCTGGTCAACAATCAGTACAATCTATAACCTTCAACAAAACGTTGTTGCTGAAAGGAATGAAAGGAAAGCCGAGACACGGCATTAGAGCGCTTCTCCAACATCCCAGGCTCATCTGAAGGTGCAAAGAAAAGATAACCAATCCTGAAATGCACAAATCTCGACCCGACATCAACGAATGGGGAAATAATCAGACAGACTCAAACTTCCCTCTTCTTTTTAAAGAAGTGATCGAGTTATTGGAAGTCTGGTTTCAAGATGGTGCAATCAAATTTTCGTTCATCAGGATAAAGCCAACTGAAGAAGAAATGGAGAATCCCTGGTACTGTCGCCTTCATAGGTTCATCAATCATCCAACAAGTGACTGCAATATTATAAAGCACATCTTCAAAGAGAAGGTTGGTCCATAATAGCTTCAACTGGGGACTGAAGGAGTACACATAACCCTCTCCCAATCAATACCTTCACTATCTCTGAAAAACCTATCAAAAGGGAAGTTCAATCCTTGGTCGAACATACATGTGAATTACTCTATCTGTTGAAGGCACAAAGGAGAGACATGTTCACGCCACTGAATCACATCGTGTCAGCTAGTCCATTCCGGAAATACTTCCTGAGCCTCCAGCCATAGACAAAGAGATGTACGACGGGGGACTGCTTACCACAATCAATCTCAAAAGAAACGAATTTGGGAGAACTTTGATCGATGCTGGCACCTCTATCAATATTGTTCCTGAAAACACTCAGAGCGGCAGTCATCACTCGACAAGAAGCTACTCATGCTCCCATCTCAATCAGAGACCATGAAGAAACGGTCAAAGATGCTTATGGCTACATCACTCTCACGGCGAAAATAGGTTCGACCTGGACAGAGACCAAGTTTCACATAATCAGGAAGATCCAAGATATGAAACGATCCTCGGATGAGCGTGGATCCATGCTGAAAAGATGGCTACTGACAAAGCGTCTTTGGTTGCACATCTCTCCAATGAAGAAATTTCTGATCCGGAAAATTTGGCGGACGTTCCATCATCAGAGCACTTGGAGGAATTTTGAACTTTGACGAGGTTGAAACAAGAACCTTTAAAAGATGCATAGACGTTCATCAAGAGGTTCCGCACACAGGCAAGTCTCATTCCTCCCATGTCTATGTCATTTATTTCCTCACATGCTGTCCTAGCATGGGGACTCAATTCTGCTAGCAACTCTGCTATTGCAAGACGTTATGAATGGGTAGATTTTACCACATTAGTATTTTACCAAGTGGTTAAATCTGACACCTATCAGAATCGAGCATCTCACTGATACATTCATTACTAAAATGACGTCCAAGCATGGCAAAGAACATTTTAGGCGTTTCTCCATAGCCTTGCAAGAGTGCCCATGTGTGCCACAAAATCAGAAAATCCTGATGTCTGCACAAGTGTTGAATCCCACTACCGCAACGAAAGGAATGCTGAATAAACATAAGATACTCGGGATCGAGACGGTCAAACCTAAGACATTCGACGCTTAAGAGTTGTGAGGCTTAAAGGCTCAAGAAACTAAAATTTGAAGCATTTAGGATTTTCTTAACTTATCTGTTATTTTCAATTCCTCCTTGCATTTTGTAATTGAATCTATCAAACCAAAAGAAAATCCATACAATTGTCAACCACCTACTTCTCCAAGGCCAACTGAAATTCAAAAACCTCTTATCTCTGAGTCCTACATTCTTCAGAAGCCTTCAAATTGTACTCCCAATCAAAGAGTATACCTTCGATAATGGCGCCTCTAGCTTCAGCACAAATATCTCGACGATGACACACTAATTCAACACCAACACGATCAAAGTGTAACTGTAAGTCTTCATTATCCCCATGATGATACTTATGAAACAGATGCAACATCATTCATCAATGGATGCTACAAACTCCTTCAACTCTGTTAAGTGAATGAACACCTCTGGGATGCACTGGGGACTTGATCTAATTGTAAAGATCAATTCAATATATTTTAATAAATGTTATCCACATAACAAGTCATTGCAAATGTGATTCCATGAAACGTCATCAACGGAACCTCTCTACAAATCTTGCACGACTAAGGAACTTTCTCTCCTCACCGATCACATCTAGAATGGAGACTGCCGCTGCTATCTGCCGCAACAACATTGATTCCCTGACGAAGCCAGTTCATAGTAAAGTCATATTGTTTCGGAGAATTCAAGTTGAACTCCCAGTACACCTTCATCTTAGGGATGCTCAACCCACCAACTAGTTCGTGAATGTAAAGGCTCACTGGATAGAGGAGCAAAGACTATGTCGATAATCATGGTTCTAGCCTTTTCGGTCTCTGGAGCAACTCCGACCATAGTATCAGCATCAACAAGGATGTCTGGAGGAACTCCATCCATGGTCTCAGCATCAACAAGAATGTCTGGAGAAAATTTAATCGTGATCTCAGCATCAACAACGGTCTCAGGAGCAACATCCTCATGATAGGGCTTCATTAACTAACCATTCTCTGAAGTATTGCTCGATGAAGAGGACTTTTCCAAGCATTAATTATTCGTATCAAGATGTGTAGACATAAAAATATGTTCACATGAAAGTTTTCACAAATCTTGCACGACGGGCGGGCACAAGCCAAAGTCTTATACAAGATGTTCTCATCATCTCTACAAATGAGATACAACACACTTCAAGCCATGGGTTTACAAAAACATACTAATGGATGAGGTTAGTCTATGTCTCTCCTACAACATACCAAAAGGGTGCATCAATCGGACATACGAGCTGAAAGATATGGCCTTTACCGTCAGGTCTATGAAATCTGAAAGTTTTGTACGGGATTACAAATTACAAATGTGCACGCTTCGTTGGATGACCTATGCAACTCCACATTGAGTTATTCTTTTCTCATAGGATGCCTCAGTCTCTTAGATTCAAAAGTTGGGGTCAAGCACCGAATTTCGACTTCGTATGAGGTTCCTACAGCTTCCAGAGCATACAACATGCAAGCAGCAATTCTTAGACGGGATTCATTACCTCCACAGTTGATCGATGTCTACCAGGTCTTTCCACTAAGTCCTTCATCAAGGTACCTCCAACTTGGACCACCTAGGTCTTTACATCATGCTTTTCCACCTGGGTCCTCTATCTAGGTCTTGCCATAAGAAGGAAAAACGAAAAGGAGATTTAACTAAATATTGAGGACTGACGATCCACTGATCATGACAATCAGTTTCACATTCCAAGACTCGTGACTGGCACCAAGCTCGCCTATGCTAATCATTCATAAAACGAATGCTACAACCGAGATAGACAACCATGGTCATTACATCATCCCCTCTTGAGAGCAACCTCAGTTATGGTCCCGTGACCAGGGTTTTAGAAGTAATGTTTCTACGACTGACAGAAACAAAAAATGGTACTACAAGCACCAGACTCATGTATCAACCAAGGGGTTCAGATTGCAAATTTATCAGTGGCATTGAAATCCTTCATCAAGCGTTCAAGACACAAGCAAATGGTCTAAAGACACAACAGAGGCGTTTTACAACAAGCTCGTCTGAGACAATTTTACACTGTCCTGCACAAAGAAGCGAGCTGGGAGTAATTGGTGAAGAATCTAGGGATGGGTCATATACCATGCTATTCTCATGGATGTCCTCTACAACATTTCCAAAATTCACAATAATTGGATGAAGGAGCAAAAAGATGTGGTCGAAACATCAAACTACATGACAGCTGAAGTTTTTGAAGGCTTCCTGGAAGTTTACTGTTTCGTTGATTTCAACCACTAAACATGCTCAAAGCTCAAAAAGCTTCTATGTTAAATCTAGGAAATTTCCTGGGAATCAAAAAACTGGGGTAGATCATCAAAAACGGACATCGTATGAAGATTTTACAACATGTTCAATGAAGACCTAACTCCTGAATTTTCTAATGACGAATTATGACGAAATTATTCATTCATCCACATCTGAATCAGGAGTTACACCATCAACACAAGGACGAACTTCATCTTCAGCTGATAGTCTCACTTGCAAGTCGGCGGTGCTTCTGCTAATGAGGAACCACTCTCAGATGATCAAGAGACATACCATGTATCAACTTTCCAGCATCTTTGAAAGGTTGATTCACCTTGGCATGAACATTTGCAGAAGTCTTCAAAGGACTTGATATTTCTGGAGCGTTCCCCGGAAGAGCTAGAAGGGTGCTTGTAACTGGAAGTCACCATTATCTGAGGCGAAAGACATGGAGTCATGGATATACCAATAACAAACACGCAACAAAAATGGTAACACTCCAACTCCTACCTTTTTACAATCTAACAACAGTGAACTTAGCACAATAGTTTTAAGAACTTGCCCGTTTTTTCAAACCAGCAAAGACGAGCAAAGTCCATTATTCAAAAAAATCATAAATTAATTTTCATAAAACCGTGAACAACCCACGTAAATTTTTACTGTGTTAACATCCACTGATTTTTCAAAAATTGGACAGACGTCCATTCTACAATTGTGAAAACTCACTTACAGACATTATTTCACCATGTATAATTGTCTACTTTCAACAGTTGTTCAAAATCAAAACATTGATTTTACAAAAAAAGTATATTTTAACGTGAAACTCAAGTAAATTTGAAAAAAAAAATATATATATATATACGTTTATGCTCCCTCGCGCGAGCATACGTCTTTGAAATGAGAGTATATTTTCAAAATTTTGTGAAAGCTCACATATCAAAAATAATTTTTTTCATGAAAGCTCATAGACAAAAAATTTATTACTCATAGACGCACGTCTATTAAAAAAAAATATCCCTCCTATGCTAGGGATAATTACTTGTTTCTTAAAACGAACGGACGTTCGTTCCTAAAGCAAAACTTTTATGAAAGCTCACACACACATATATATATATATATATATAAGAGGGGGTTCTTTTCTTTTACTGGACTCACGTCCATCTTGAAAAAAAAAAAAAAACTTCTCTCGTACGAGCATCCACCTTTGAAACGAGAGTTTATTCCATTTTGCGAAATCTCACATATTTAAAAATAAAATTTTGGTTTTCATGAAAGCTCGTAGACAATTTTTTTATCATTAGACGCAGGTCTATTTAAAAAAAAAACTATTATGCTAGGGATTATTGTTTGTTTCTTAAACTAACGAACGAACGAACATCTGTTCCTAAAACAAGGATTTCCTTTTTGGGCCCGGTCCCGTAAACGTTAAACCGACCAAAACTGGACGTCTGATCGTCCAAATCAGCAGTGCTTCGTCTCTCCGTGCTCACGGGATGAAACTCTATCATAATGCCGAGTTCTTATTCAGGAATTTGTTTGTACATGACATCATTGAAGAAAATCGGGGATTCTGGAAATACCTTTGTACGACTAAGTTCAACTACTTATCTCGTCTACTGAAAAATCGCCATCTAGTGCTTACTGCGGAACATGACTGTCCCTCACTAAGCAGGGGACTTAATGTTGATTGTGGATTTTCGACAAAGGCTAAAATCGTAAAATCATGATACTGCATGTTTCTGACCCGGCTTCAGGAATATACTTGACAAACCATATTTTATGATCCGTGAACCATTTCACGATCTCTGACTGAGCGAACGTACCTCTCAAAGCTATGATGAATATGTTTCTCGAAGAGCCTCTCAGCTGAGTTTTCGATGCTTCACACATTTCATCATCACCTCTACATAGAATCAAAATGATTGGGCGGCTCCTAGACATATTGCATGGTAGTGTAGAGCCTAACGCTTTCAGGACGTCACGCTGCTCGTTGTTCTTTGACTACGTAAAGAGACCGTGTATAGAATCTCTTAATGATTAGGCGGCTCCTAGACATATTTCATGCTAGTATAGAGCCTAACGCCTTTAGGACATCACGCTATTCGTTGTTCCCTGACTATACACCCCCTCAGAACGAGTATGATGCTTAAATTATCTCATATTTCATTTATGCAAATAGGTTAATTCTACCGTGTCATTCATCAATTGAATTCCTATAAAATAATCTATTTATCTCATTGCTCTATTCCATGGCTGATCCTCAGCTGGATTTCATGGATTAGTAATAGATAATCATTTTATTTTATTACTCTGTTTCGTGGCTGATTCTCAGTTGAATTCCATGAATTAATAATAAATATTCACTGATCGGGTGTCTGGGCCACTACCGAGAAAGCCCCGAGAAAATGGTGCGAGTGTACTTAGCAAATAATGCACAAACGAGCACCCAAACGCACGAACAAGCCTTCAAAAATATGGACGAACGAGGTAACCCATGAAAAATAGGGGAGAAGAATAATATTAATAAAATAATAAAAGAGGCGCCTAGGGGACCGGGCTCACCGGCCGGCCGGGCATGCCTTCGTGGCCGGTCCCACGCCTCTCCTATTATTTATTATTTTTCCTAATCTCATGAAAACTCCTTCATTCGAGCAAATTTCCTTGTTTGAGCAAAAATCTTAGTTTATCCATATTTTCCTTCAAACGATGAAATAATGATAAAAAAAAAAAATAGGAAAATGGGTCACGGGACCGGGCCACCTAGTCGGCCGGCCATGCCCTAGCCGTGGCCGGTCCCACACCCTATTATCCCATATTTTCTTCTTCTTATTATTATTTCCTTCATCTCATGAAACTTCTTCGTTTGACCAAAAACCCTTGTTTTTCATATTTTCTCAAATATTGCTCAAACCATCAAAAGGCCAAAAAGTCAAATGGTCACATGACCGACTAGGCTACTCACGACAAATATTAAAATAATATTATTTTAATATTCTCAAAATATTGGTCACACGAGCAAAGTACTACTTGCTCATTCGAGCAAAATCGAGAGTTTCAGTCAAGATCAAACTCTTATGAAAATCCAAAGTATAGCTTAAACGCGCACCAGAAAATATCAAAATTCTCAGGACTGAGACACAGACAATATGGTGACACGGGCATGCCACCTTGACCGACCAAGGTCGGCCCTTAGGATTGCAAGGGGCCGGTCCCACACTCTTTCACAATTTTGACCTAATTAACTTTCAACAGTTCATATTGGGTTCAAACTCTTTCCAACCAATTTGGAATTTGCTCAGTAGACCACCAGCTGGTCCCAAAAAAACCAAGGGCTGGTTTCACACCCCTTGGCCGATCCCCCATCTCTTCATAATTAGGTTTAATTACCTAACACTCAGACGAGCACTATTTTAATAAATGATTAAACCAGCATTGAATCATCCTTTCACCAACTGGTCAACAAAAGATTTTGGTGCATGCTCACTAGAGCACCTGGGCGCTATATGGTTGTGTTGATGGTGGATTTTCATTTAAGGTTAAAATTGTAAAAACCAGAAAATTATGTGCTGACTTGTAAAAGATAAGGCCATCAATAAGTGTTGGATACTCCATCACTTAATTCACCTAGAATGGAGCATGTGGCAACAATCCCATTCTATGAATACACGAAATTCATCCAGGTTGGAGCATGTAGAAACAATCCCATATACCCTGTGAATTTCTAGAATTATTAATTAATGCGCAATCGGCCTTGTATTTCGTACTCATTATCGGTGCGGCATGACGATCGAGTATTGCTCTTACTGAGAGCAACATGAACCTCCAAGCATTATAATGAAACCATGTACGAAATACTACAGTGACTCTCGGTGTGTTATACTAGCCCGATTGAGCCCTCTCGGTGTGTTATACTAGCCCGATTGAGCATCCGGACTGACCGTATCGATCCGGATATGATCCACGATCATCCAACTCCACAAGCATGATTGGATGACCCAGATCAATTCCATCACCCCCAAGCAGGTATGGAATATCCACTACCGAACCAACGCGGACCCCGCATGGTCGGCCTCCTTTCGGAATTGGCCTAGCTTGCCAAAACGTCCAAACCAGAGCGTATGGGCGGAAAACCCTAAATTAGGGTTTGCGGCATATTACATGTGTCGCAAAACAGTCTCAACCGTCCATCTTCGCAGGTATAGATGGAGGGTGTAGATGAAGATTCAAAGGGCCTACGGCATGTTAACACAATCACCGTGGGCTCGCTTACATACCCGACCAATCGGTCGGGACCAACCATGGTTGGTTATCCTAATTCGTGCGCCCAAACAGAGCATGGTTACATGGCCGTGAAACCCAAATTAGGGTTTTGAGCATCACGAGCGTCCATCTTCTCCGGTACGAATGGAGGGTCCAAGATTAGATTAAGCAGGTCCGGTCATACCAGCATGACCACCGTGGACCCATCTATCCCCTCACCCGATCGGCCAAGGCATATCACGCCTGGTCATTCCAAGATGCGCGCCCAAACTAGCATGGTCGCACCTCCCAAACCGCAAACTGATCTCGACCACTCAACTTCGCCAGACGATTTGGATGGCTCAGATCACGTTTTCATGGGATATTCAGGTATGGGCGTGAACACCAGCCTACCACCTTCACACCAGACCAATCGGCCAAGACCGACCAAGATTGGTCATTTTGGAACGTGCGCCCGAAGTGGGCATGACGCGCGGCTCTTGCAAGATCGGGTTTTCTGTCACAAATTGATCACGACCACTCAACTTCACCGGACGAATTGAGTGGCCCAGATCATACTTTCGTGAGGTAATGGGTATAGCGCCTACACCGTCATGTTGTCTACACACATGCACGGTCGGCCTTGTCAAAATTATATCCCATGCTTGGTTTCGACTAAGTCAAGAGTGATGCTTGCGCACCTCTTCAAAAACCCTAATTCATTAACTGGCCGAGATGAGTGTCTCAAAGATCATCTCGTCCGTCCAACTTCACCGGCTTGGTTATACAACCCTAGTCGGGAGTTAATCGAGTCGGTGAGACGTCATGGTGATCACCACCCGTCACTCTACCACACCATGATGCGAAGACGCATAAAATACACATGATACTTCACAAGTATCAACTTTCGAATAACGCAGTTATTCAACTTAGCATTACATGCTACCTTTCGTGGATTCACGATTCACACATTCCAGACATCAATCATGTCACAAACTGGGGGATACATATTGGGGTATTGGTCTGGCGGTTTACAGCGTGCAGCGTGCAACGCGCCATCACAAGAACGTGTTAGGAAGTTATGGACGGTTAGCGGTGATAGGAGAAGTGGGCAAGACTGATCGTGTAACACTGACACACAACTCCACTACTCCATCACTCCACTTCCTCCACTTCCCACGAGAGACGTGAATAAGGCTCAATGACTTGTATAAATAGGTTCTCCTCCCTATTTCCACAATGGGGGCAAGTTCAGACAAAATACATAAACCAAGGGTTAATACAAAACACCGAAACTGATAGCTTGCATCCTGTAAGCCGGTTCAGCTTTCTGTTACAAGTCATAAGCAAGCTAACACCTTCACAATCTCAACACCTTCTTCTCTTCCCTCCCTAAGATCAACTCCATCTCCTTCACTTTGTGACCGAAACAAGTCTGGAACGACCATTTCTTGGTTTAGGCCGGACTTGCACAGATTGATTTCCGAATCTACAAGCACTCACCGCTCAGTGCATTTGTTTAGGGGTTTAGATTCATTCCTCATCCACACACCCCAAATTACAAAATCCGGCAGGAATAGTTTTCACCCATAAATAATTGGCGATCACGGCGGGAGGTTGATCTCTCGGTTGCACAAAATTGAATTCTCAATTTTTCAGTTTCCATCTCGCAATGTATCCAGAAACCACAGGTGGTTCAGATATCATGGGAAGTGTAGCTAGAATGCTGGAGGATGTCTTGGCAAATCAATCCGGTATCACTAGAAAGCGAGCGAGACATTTCGCCTTTTGAATGATATAGCAAAGACAATTACAAGAAGGGTCGGCAAGCATCTACTCAAGCAGTGCAAGAAATCTGAATCCTTAGTCAGGAGTCACACCTTTACCGGTGGAGAGGCAAAAAGAGCGCGTAACCGTAGGAGACTCAGGAAAGATGAACAACATGGTCCAGTCAACAATGAAGAACCGAGGCAACTCCACAGAGGAAAGGACTTGTACGGAGTACTAAAATGTCTACCAGATAAAGAAAGGGAGCCTGCAGCCTATGGAGCCCTGTTAGAATATTTATATCTCAAAACTCTTGTTGAAGCCCTAAGATGTCCAATCCGCATCGGCCTTTCATCCAAGCGAAGAAATGCTTGAGCAAGGAGAGATCGATCGGGAAATACGTGAATACGAGAGGATGGGAGCGTTCAATTCGATCACTCGGCGGTGATATTACGACACTTTCCACATCCCTTTACCTGTGCAAGCGATCCGCGGATATGATGGCACTCGCAAATCTTCCAACTTCATATCCGAACGTGCTCCACATCAAAGCCACGTAGAGACATCACAACGACCACTAACGCAGAAAAGTGGACTCGAAGTACCTACACTTTCCGTTCCCGATGGAAAAGATTTTGGAGTTCTTTGGAGATGTGGGTACGAAATAGAGAGGTGGAACTACCTCCTGTATGGCGTCCACCAACCGATCAAGAAATAATGGACCGAGGTACTGTCATTTCCACCGGTTCCTTCACCACCCTACCAGTGAATGCAACGCTTTGAAGCGCATTGTTTAGGAGAAACTTGGTTCATAAGGATAGCTCTCATTCTCTAAAAAATTAATGCGGACGACTTCCTTGGAGAGGCTACTTCGGTTTGATACAAGTGAGGCTTCAAAGACAAGTAAGTTCTATTCAGCAATTTTACAAGAAAGATAGTTTTGGAATTCACTGGGGACTTAGCATCCCCACATGGAGAAAGAGACTCAGTGATCAAACGCATGTTTGCTTCCCTTCATACCTCCCTTTTACACGACATTTGCAATTTCATATGACATGTGCAATCATTCATGACCAAGATGCAAATTCCATTTAAAATAATCTCTTCGTAAAAATCATTCACAAAACTATCTCAAAATAAGCCCATCCAATTACCTAATAAATCAAAACCCGAAGTCAAATTGTGAAAGGAAATCCTCACTATCACTCAAAAAAGAAAAGCATCTAAAAGACAAGTAGGTGGCACGAATTCTTCAAGGAAAATCCTTCAACAACAACTTGTCCTTCTGGGCAAGAGAGTCTTTCATCCTTTGAAGAACAGCCTGCTTCAGCTTCAACTCCTTAGACAACTTTTCAACCTCTTCTTCCCCGGCGAGTAACACATTCTCGCGAAGGGGCTTCACCTTGTAATTTCCGGAGCTCCCGAATCTCGGAGAACCTTTTGAGGAACCAAGGAGCATTGAAGTCGTCTTGCACAAACACATCTCGATGGCACTTCCGGTCTTCAATCATCTCCTCGAAACTGTTCGACCAGTCGCAACGCTCATCCCATGGATAGAAAATAAAGCCTCCTGAACGCGGTTGACCAATGCAAGACGACTTTTGAGCTTCGTAGTGGTAGCAATATGGCCGTGTTTATCCCATATTGCCGTGTACAATTCCTTGAACCGAACCGGCACACTGAATCCTCCAACCAACACATGGCCTGGATAAGGAACAATGAAAGCAGGATTGAACAAAGCTCCAGGTTGCGCTACCAATACTTCACCGATTTTGCTGGAGCCTTGTCGATTGCGGGGAGTTCTTTCGTAAGAAGTCGCCACGACATCTTTATTGATTGGAACACGCTCAGAACATTCTTCAAGGGGAGTGGTAGGCCTCGACAGTGTATGAATTTTATGGCCTACGGGTTATAACGCAAGTGCACGGCGTCTATTGGAGACGCGGCAAGTACGGGTCGATCCCACAAGGACTTGTGTTGCTCTTAAGGTGATCTTATGGCTTTCTCTAACTTAATTCTAAATGAAGTAACAAGTGACAAACAGGGATTGTGCCGATACGGCTGAAGTGAAATGTAGTCCTAAGCTAAGGTATAGACAGTGACAAGGTAAATTGTAAAGCACAAGGGTGGTTTCTACCACCTGATCTTATGCTAAGGCACTCAACTGATATTGTGTTCTTGTAACTACCCAAGGAAGCTTCTAATGAATGAAGTGTCAACTAATCAAACCAATCCCCCTAGTATCAATCGTCTTTTGACAAAGACAATTGATCACAGGGCTTTTGGTTAACTAACTAAGAATCAATTCTCGCATTGTTAAGCACATATCTCCTCCATGGCAAGTCTCTATTGGATAATTGCCTAACTTCATTCTCTAGTTTCTCCCTAGTATTGGTCTGTCTTCTTACAAGATGACCAATCACAGAGCAATAGATCAATTAGCTAGCAACAGTTCTATCTTAATCAAGCACAAAGCAATTAACACAACATGAATATGAATTTTTTTACTTAACATAATCTCGGGGTTTCAACAACACCCTGGTTAAGAACTTAGAACATAATTTTAAGTAATTAAAAACACAAATTAAACTAATTGACACACTGGCTAATCCAGGCATGGTTTCTACACAAACCCCTCACTGCTATTTATACATGCACAGAAATCCCCAAAATACAAACCCTAATTAAATTTAAAATAGCAATTAAATCAAACCCATACTCTGAATCGCACTCCTCTCTTGTCAAATCGTCTCCTGCGCTCCATGCTTTGGTTGTTGGCTAACCCTAGTTTCAATTATCTATCATTTAGCTTCTAGGGTTTGAGAAGCTATGTAATAGATAATTAATACTAGGAGCGGGCTATGCAGGAGTTGTTGGTGGTCGAGACTGGTACGGGTGGTGGTAGAAATGTTTAAATGTGGCGAGAAGACGGGGAGATGGAGGTGGTGTCATGTGGAAGAGCGAGCTCCGCTCCGATGGAGACAGGAGAGAAGAAGGTGAGAGAAGGAGATGAAGAGAATAGGGTTTGTCGATGGGGGTATAGGGTGTTGGTCAATTTCTTTGTGAGGCATGAACAATGGGAGTCGATGGGAATGGCCTAGCGAGCGTCGGATGGAGCCGATGGAGATCCGAACGGCTCGGGGAGGTAAGCGGTTTTGGCTTGATCTCGGTGTTGCACGGGAGCAGCGATCTATGATGCACGTGGAGGCAGCGACCATTGGATGTGGAAGATAGCGATCTCAACGGCTCGGGATGAGCGGGTTCGGATCCGGGTCGTGGGTAGCTCTAGCCCATGTCTTCCTTGTTGGGTTGCAACCGATTCGGCGCGCGAGCTTTGGCTATCTGCTCCATAAATGCTTGACTCCAATTCTTCGCTCTTTTGGCTCCTCGATTCTCCGAGCTTTATTTATTACCTAAAAACACAAAATTAATTAATATAAATATTTATTCTTGAAAACAAGGAAAACATGAACCGGGATAATATCTCGATTTCTAAGCGCAAAAGATGAGTAAAATGCCAATAAAAAGGTGTATAAATATGCACTATTTAGCACTCATCAAATACCCCCAAACCCGAATTTTAGTTGTCCTCAAGTGAAACAGAAATTAGAAATCCTAACTATACCACCGTCGTAGGTCTCTCGAATGCATTTAGCGTATGCACTAAGCCTTTAAACCCCTAGGTGTCCCTAGTGGACGAGTTGTAGTCTCGTGAGGGTTTACAAGAGGTGTACCCACAAAACCTTCTCCAACTTCAGAGTGTAAAAGAGTCTCAAGCATCCAAGGAGCTATGAGTACATAGAGTTTCTGCGTGCTAGTAATGTGGTTAGAACTATCGAAGAACGCATTCTCATCCTTAAGTCTTTGAGCGAGAAGTAACCATACCATATGAAAGAATTCGGATTCGATCGTGATCATAAGTCTCAACTTATGCCTCACCATTAGGGTTTTATGATAATTGCACTCAAAAAGATCGCTTTTTAGTCTCTCATGTGTGCGGCGAGGAATAAAGAGAGAAATCCCGCACACGTTGTAGGTAAGAAGGATAACCTTCCGAAATAAAAACGGAGACTCCACGAAGTGTGGACAAAAGAATCTTTTCGATGATCTCTAAGAAAGGAAATCAACCATTAGCAAGGGGTGGGAGTACTCACTCACTTCTCACCCGATCGGCAATTAATATCAATCTCTCATAGGAACCATAGAAACGTCTTCAATCTTCGGTCTTCAACTGTTGATGACGAACTTCTGAACTTTACAAAAACTTGAATAATAATAATATTATTATTATTTATTTATTTTTTTATTTATTTTTTTATTTATTTTTTTATCTAGCATAGTACATGAAACGAAAATAAACATTTTTTTTTTTTTTTTTTTTTTTTTTTAAGTTACAATAAAACGATAAACTCAATTTTTCACAAACTTCATTAATTCTCATCCTATTTTCTTTCTTTTCTTTGTTGCATAAAAACCTTGGACTATCTCAACTTTTCTTTCAATATTCTGATTTTGCTCCGCTTGTTGACGATGATGTGTTTCTATGGGTCTTGCTGATTGAGAGAGAGAGTGATGCTAACGGCAAATCGGTATTTAGAAGGAGTTTTCATCTTTAGACGTCACCCTCATGATTGACAAAAACTAGCACTCAAGAGATCAAAAGTAGTGCTGAAATTGGTGCGAAGTTGGGTAGCTCACCATTCCTACCCGGAATTTACGTACGGTGACACACACTCTAAAAGCTTTTCTAGAAAGTCACAAAGAGTGAAGGTCGGTACCTCGCTTGATGTAAAATGGGTAGTCTCCACTATGGGTGATCACAATTCTACTACCGAATATCTAAACAAAGACCTAATTCGCCCTCCAGTATGGTTAAATCCAACTTTAACGCTCTAATCAACTAAGGAACCCGATTGCGTTCTCCAAGTACTTCCAAGTTCTGTTGTTTCGGTCAGATTCTCTATGTAAGCATAGCTAGAAGCATGCTAGTGACTCTAAAATCTCTAAAAGTTGGAGGTTTTTACAAAAAGAGTTTTTTTTTTTTTTTTTTTTTTTTTTTTTTTTTTTTTTTTTTTAAATTGAAATAAAAGGTAAAAAAGACTAAAAACTCTAAATGCAAAAATATGCAAATGCACCCCCAAACCTAAATCAAACATTGTCCTCAATGTGTCGACATATAGAAAAATTTTAAACAGTCACATACCGAGAGAACTATGCTGATAAGAGAAAAAGGGAAGAGATTACCGGATGTCGGCGGAGCAAGGTTGAGCTTCATTAGTCAAGGCTAGAATCCAATATTCTCAACGGAGATCATATCGGATTAGCATAATATATGTGCAAGAAGACTCAACCGAATAAAGAAAAGAAAAATTTAACAAGTCCTACTGGATATATACAATGAAAATTCACCATAAACCAAGAGTCTAAAGAGTTGAGGATCAACCCAAAAGACAATATGTACAAACATCAACAGTCTTACACAAATATAACATGAAAGTGCAAGTAAGATCAGATGTGAAGGAGTTTCCCCAAACCTAAACTTGTGAACGGGTGTGTTTGGGAGCACAAAATCTTGCAAATTTAAAGGTATATCATGCAAAAGGTCTAACTCAAAATGAGTTTTGCTAAGAACAGGCAGACATACACATTCCAACTGTGGCTCCTTAAGAGTGTTATACTTTGATGCAAAATAGTCCAAGAGGACTTGGGAAGCACAAAGCTCTAGGCCTAAGTTAGGCATTTTCAGAAAAGTTGGTTTTGCAATTTTGTGACAAACAACACCTAGGTTTGGTGGAGGAGTTTCAATTTGTGACTCAGGAGAGAGGTTAGGTACATCTACGTTATTTTCATGTATAAAATCATTTGTACCATCACGCACTTTCCCAAAGTCAGAAGAGGGTAAATCATGTTCATTTTCACAGGACAATTGCACATTTCCACATCATCATCACATATATGAATATTAGAAGAAGCATCATTCACGGGGTTCATGAGAAAGAGGCACTTAATGACTCGAACCTAAAAGATTCTACTACATTTTCAAAATACACATGCTCTTCATATTCATCATCATCATCATCATAGCAAGAATTCATCTCTCCATTCAAAATGGTAGTATTTTTAGTATACTCATCTACTCTGGATTAGGTTCGTATTCAAAGTGTTGGTTGCATGAGTAAGACTAGAAACACTATTTTCAATCCTATCATTTTGTAATTCAATCGGAGTGAAGAATCATTTTGAGTTTTTCTATTGAAGGAGAGTCTTCACTAGTGGGTATGCATTCCTCATATGGATATTCATTGTATGGTTGTGCATGAGGTTCACTAGAGAAGGGAAATTCAGACATGTTGCTATATGGATGGTCATGCATTGCATTCATTTCAAGCCTAGCATTTTGCTCCATGAGTGTTTCCATTGTTGATTGCAAACTAGGAGTTGGGGGAGTATAAAATTGTTCATCTCCCCACTGTGGTGAATGATGCATGTGTGCAGGTTGATTATGGTCCCAATAGTCACTTCTAGACACTTCGTACATTGGATTATCATGGTTTTCCCTAGACTGTCTAAAAGCATGCAAAATATAACAGTATTCAGCAGGGTGGTCTAAGCCACCACATAAGGTGCAAGCATGCGTTTCATATTGCCTAGAAAAACTAGATTCGACAGATTGCCTTTCTAAAGCAGATTGCCTATCTAAAGCAGATAGTCGAGCCTCTAATTGATCTAAAAGTGATGACTCGGGTATGAGAAAATTGTTCATTTTCAACCTGTGGTGGATGATGTATGTGAGCATAATGATTAGGGTATGTGAGATCAAGGCCCTGAGAAGACCCATAAAATTCCCTAAAGTCACTATGGTATGTGGGGTGTTCATCCTGTGAAAGGTGCCCGTAAGCAAGCTGTCTAAGGGATTTATTTGTTCCATCCACAGATGCAGACCAAAATCCTGACATGGTCTAGCTCTCAAAATTGAACTCAAAGCCCAGTTGAAGTGGACTAAGTTTGGTTTTGGTGGGATTGATTTGGTTTATTGGGTTTCATTTGGTTTGTGTGGGATTTGGTTCATTGAGTTTTTGGTTGGTTGGGAAAGTCCAGCCCAGTGAACTGTGGGCTCAGTTTAGATTAAGCCCAGGTTATGTGGGAAGGCTAACAGCCCAGTTTGAGTTCTTGTGGGCTCAGTGGTTTTGCAGCTTAGGTTGAGCCCAATGGGTGGGCTTCAGTTTGTGTAGAGCTCGGCTTTGGGGTTGATCAGCCCGGTATGTGGGTTGATGTACGGTCTGACTGACCAAAGAGGTGAGGAAGCGCACATCCCAGTTGATGTTTGGTTTTGTGGGAATGGGCAGGACCCGGTTTGTGCGGGTTAAGCCTGTTGGTTCGGGGGCTAGTTAATGCTCTTGGTTTTCACCTAGCTTGGCTACCTAAGTGTATCCTCACAGCTACAGGTGCTTGAGTGGTATACACAGCAGTTCAGGGGTGAGCAGCAGCAGGGTCTCACAGGATTGCTATTCGCACTCACAGCTTCAGGGGGCTGGAGGGTTATAGCACAATTCACAGCTGAACTACAGCTCAAGTCACCCCAAACACAGATTTTATGTATATGTCAAAACACAGATTTCAATGCAATGCAGGTGGTAGACTAGCTTATCAGGTGGACCAAGCCTAGGGTTCAATCATGGGTTGGCCAAAGAACAAGCTGTGCAAACATTCAGCAAGGCTCAACTTGGCCAAATAACAAGTTGTGAACAGGGTAGTTTATGCACAGGTGGGCCTATCCTTAGTTTTCATAGAGCATGCACAAAATTGTCAAGGCAGATGCACAGAGTAACTACACCTGTTTGCACAGGTGTGGGTGATACCTAGCAAAGTTGCTAATTTCTCATGCAAAGATGGTTCAAAGATCCACAGGCTAATCAACAAGCTTAAAAGATTTCAGATTTACAGGCCTAGCATGCATATATAGAGTGTAAAAGGAAATGAGAGTGACCAACTTGCTTTAGCCACAGTGGCTGTATTGCTCAATTCTTTGTCTTTCCCTGGGCTTGCTCTGTTTGCGCTTCCTTGCCTTTCTCCCTTTGGTCTCCAAGACAACAAGACAGCAAGCACAAGAGGCACCTGCTAGCTCAACAAGGAAGTTTTAGCAATGTACAAATTAAAGCAAAGTGAAACTTAGCAATGGCTATCACCACCTGAAAAGTTTCACTAATAAAGCCAATGCTCAATCTCACGGATGCACCTGAGATGCTTAGCTATAGCTGTGGTAACAAGGATGGATGAAAACTAGCAGATGTCTAAATGCAATACCAAAATGCACTAAGAAACTGAAAAGGAAATGCACAGGTGGTTAACTACCTACAAAGACTAAAACCAAAAGTTAAATGCAGATATATACAGGGAAGCAAAACTAGCTAGAACAGATGCAGATTTCAAAATTTTAACTAAGTTATAGATGCAGGGCTGATATCTACAAGGTTGAAAATCAGTGTAGCGAGCCAATGAACACAGGGCACACGCCAAGTCCCCGGCAGCGGCGCCAAAAACTTGGTAGGCCTCGACAGTGTATGAATTTTATGGCCTACGGGTTATACCGCAAGTGCACGGCGTCTATTGGAGACGCGGCAAGTACGGGTCGATCCCACAAGGACTTGTGTTGCTCTTAAGGTGATCTTATGGCTTTCTCTAACTGAATTCTAAATGAAGTAACAAGTGACAAACAGGGATTGTGCCGATACGGCTGAAGTGAAATGTAGTCCTAAGCTAAGGTATAGACAGTGACAAGGTAAATTGTAAAGCACAAGGGTGGTTTCTACCACCTGATCTTATGCTAAGGCACTCAACGATATTGTGTTCTTGTAACTACCCAAGGAAGCTTCTAATGAATGAAGTGTCAACTAATCAAACCAATCCCCCTAGTATCAATCTGTCTTTTGACAAAGACAATTGATCACGGGGCTTTTGGTTAACTAACTAAGCATCAATTCCGCATTGTTAAGCACATATCTCCTCCATGGCAGTCTCTATTGGATAATTGCCTAACTTCATTCTCTAGTTCACCCTAGTATTGTTTGTCTTCTTACAAGTACAACCAATCATGAGGAGCAATAGATCAATTAGCTAGCAAATTCTATCTTAATCAAGCACAAAGAATTAACACAACATGAATATGAATTTTTTACTTAACATAATCTCGGGGGTTTCAACAACACCCTGGTTAAGAACTTAGAACATAATTTTAAGTAATTAAAAACACAAATTAAACTAATTGACACACTGGCTAATCCAGGCATGGTTTCTACACAAACCCCTCACTGCTATTTATACATGCACAGAAATCCCCAAAATACAAACCCTAATTAAATTTAAAATAGCAATTAAATCAAACCCATACTCTGAATCGCACTCCTCTCTTGTCAAATCGTCTCTGCGCTCCATGCTTTGGTTGTTGGCTAACCCTAGTTTCAATTATCTATCATTTAGCTTCTAGGGTTTGAGAAGCTATGTAATAGATGATTAATACTAGGAGCGGGATATGCAGGAGTTGTTGGTGGCTGAGACTGGTACGGGTGGTGGTAGAAATGGCTGTGGCGAAGACGGGGGAGATGGAGGTGGTGTTCGTGGAAGAGCAGAGCTCGCTCCGATGGAGACAGGAGAGAAGAAGGTGAGAGAAGGAGATGAAGAGAATAGGGTTTGTCGATGGGGGTATAGGGTGTTGGTCAATTTGCCGTGAGGCATGAACAATGGGAGTCGATGGGAATGGCCTAGCGAGCGTCGGATGGAGCCGATGGAGATCCGAACGGCTCGGGGAGGTAAGCGGTTTTGGCTTGATCTCGATGTTGCACGGGAGCAGCGATCTATGATGCACGTGGAGGCAGCGACCATTGGATGTGGAAGATAGCGATCTCAACGGCTCGGGATGAGCGGGTTCGGATCCGGGTCGTGGGTAGCTCTAGCCCATGTCTTCCTTGTTGGGTTGCAACTGATTCGCGCGGGCTTTGGCTATCTCGCTCCATAAATGCTTGACTCCAATTCTTCGCTCTTTTGGCTCCTCGATTCTCCGAGCTTTATTTATTACCTAAAAACACAAAATTAATTAATATAAATATTTATTCTTGAAAACAAGGAAAACACAGAATCTGGGATAATATCTGATTTCTAAGCGCAAAAGATGAGTAAAATGCCAATAAAAAGGTGTATAAATATGCACTATTTAGCACTCATTAGGGAGCCACCTCAACAATAGCGGATGTTGCCTCTCTTACATTCCTCCCGATATCTACTTCGCTCCGAGTGCTAATTTCCATCACGGCCCCATCAACAAGATCACTTAGGAGGCGCCTTGTCCAACCGAGCTTGCATCATCTCTGTCATAGTCGGGAAAAGGAGCGGTTTCTCCGGACTTTTCAAAGCATGAAGATCGACCGCTGAGACTCCAAAGCATGAAGATCGTGTCACGCCAAACTTCTCAACATGAAGGCCAACATTACCAGCCTTCTCATTCTGAATGCTCGCCAACCTTGTGAAGATATTCTCTTTCGGAATTTCCTGATTTCAAGCAAGGATTAGAAGAATTTACTCTGGAGAAATGAAGGAACCAACGGGAAGAGATTTAAATACCTGCATATTGGAGGAATTGAGGATCACCGAACTACATGCCTGCCTTTTGGATCTCTCTCCTGCTTGGGGACTGCAATCCTCAGCTCTGGTCCGTTTGGCTGGAAGTGGCTTCAACCGGAAATGCTTTTTCAAAACGTCAGAAGATGGTTCACCACGGGAACCTGTCACAACACTCTCCGAGAATTCTTGGAAAATCAACAGTTGCCTCCTCCAAAATTCCTTGTACTTATCGGTTACCACTGGGTTTCTCCCAATAGGCCAGAAGGGAAGGCTCACCCGTTTTAAAAACACGTCACCGTTAAGAATATTTGGGAGGAATTCTTTCGGAACCCCCGGTGTACGGATAAATGGGACACCCTGATCAAACCCCATTTGACGAGCCGCCCTGTCAATATTGTACAGAGTCACAGTAAATTCTTCGTTGAATAAAGACGGGACATATCCTGGGATGCAGCTGTGCAGGTAAACAATTTCCCCAAATCTCATAGTCTTAACATCGGTGCGCAACACAGCATCAGGACCATCAGAAGCAGTAGCAAAAGTCTTTGGCTGAACAATGGAAGGGTGGATCGGCCCCCATGGACGGAAATCTACAGAAGACACATTGTCAAATATGTCCACGAGTTTCGCGCCGGTTCTGGGACCCTCCTATGCCAGCGGAGTATTCTCGAGCCACCATACAAGTTGCTGAGCAAATTTGCAGGAGCAGGAGCATAGCTTTTGAAGTGTTCCCATAAGAATGCCTGAAGAAAAGCGAAGTGAACGTGCGATTCCACCTTCTTGTACCCGTTAGAAACATGCATGTCCATTGCTAAGGCGTCCAGATGAGAGTACAACGATCCAAGGAACAAGGCACCTGTGGGAAGAACTTTAGCTTTATAGCGATCTTAACGAGGTCACCTCTAATGGTCTTCTTTCCAACCGTCGTCGAATATATCTTTGGATAGCCATAAAGACAGAACGCAATCACGCCGAGCTCATTTTCCAACTCTTGATCCGGCTCTGCAGTGCAAGAGACCACTCCGACACCCACCAGGTGTAAAATCATCTTGTATCTTTTTTCTCCTCCTTGTCCAGACTGTCGAATCCCGCCACCTTTTGAAGTATAGCATCATAGTTACGTTGCTCCGTATCAGAGAGATCGTAAGAAAGACTTCCGGCAACAGGCAGGTTCATTAATGCAGCTACACTCTCCAGAGTAATAGTCATCTCTCCCCACCTAGATATGGTTGTATGAGTGGAAATGCGCCACCGAGAAATGAAGGTAATCAAACCCGCATCGTCTTTCTTAATTTCAAGAGCAGCAGATGCCATGACCGCATTGAGGATTTGCGCTTTGGTCAAATTATTTTTAATGTCCTTATTACTCAACATGCGTCTCATCCATCCTTCATAAGAACCCAGTGGAGTATGACAAATCTTGAAGTCAATATGGGAAGGCGGATATTCGTTTTTCCGGAGACAAAATCTCATCACAAGTGCTGAAGAAGAAAATGGATCAACATCCATATTTTCTGAATTGGAAAGCAGGACTATCTTATGGGAAGGATGTATTCTAATGTTTGGAAAAGGCGAGGTGAACAACTCATCATCGATGTTCGGCATATCTTTGAAGCCGTCAACACTTCCCGGCTTGGAACCAAAGCATTATCTCGGAAGACATCTCAACAGAATTCTTTTCTTCATTCCACAATGAAATAAAAGACAGGAGTTAGAACTTGTATGAAAAGCGCATGAAGCGTGTAGTCACGCACGACAAGACACGTTGAAATGCACAAAAGCTGGGATTAGGTCCAAACACCAAGTATTACTCAAGTCAAGTCTCGGTATTGGTTTCAAGTCCAAGTACAAGTTTGATCTGGTATTGGTTTCAAGTCCCGGTACAAGTTTCGATCTGGGTATTGGTTTCAAGTCCCGGTATAAATTTCAAGTTCGGTGTTACTCAAGTTTCAAGCCCGGGCACAAGACTAATACAAAGTCGACTTTCGGTCAAGCATATGTGGGTGAGACCCACGTTCAATCAAGCATACACGGCGGGCCGCGTTCATCCGCACCCATCATAACACGATTTTTCTTTATTCATGGGAATCGTGTCTACTGAGATTCAAGCCAAGGGTTTTTCAAGATATAACCTAAAAGCTAAGTTACGCATGCAACGGTGGAAAAAGGAAGCAAAAACAACATGGATTCACGGCTTGTTTTACTAAGCAATCTGGGGGCATTTTGCTATCAAATTAGGTGGAGGAACTAATCATGATGTATCTATCAAAGGATTTGACCTAAGAAATTAGGGTTTTCCTAAAAAAAAAAAAAAAAAAAAAACGAGACTTACCTTGGACGGACGGCGGCAGATTCCGGCGACAGGCAGCTCCGGCGGCGGTCGGCAAGCGGCAAAGAAGATCACGAGGGAGCAGCCAAACAAAAAAAAAAATTCGAGAAAAAGCAAAGGGATTGGTCTCTTTTATAGACAAAAATTAGAAGAATCCCAATAGAACAAGGATACCTCTTTTGGATTCCTTTTCCGATTCAAATACCCAAAGAAGGAAACCAGGGTCCCACCAAAGGATTCCATATAAGCACAAGGCGTGGGCGACTAGCGGTCGGTCAATACTCTTCGGGTAAACTTCTTTTATCTGTCTTTCTCACATATGTATGTCACCATCTCATGCCTACCCCACAATAGTGTAACCATTATGTGCTAGGCGGGGACTTAATGTTGATGGTGGATTTTCATTTAAGGTTAAAATTGTAAAAATCGGAAAATTATGCGCTGACATCTTGTAAAAGATAAGGCCATCAATAAGTGTTGGATACTCCATCACTTAATTCACCTAGAATGGAGCATGTGGCAACAATCTCATTCTATGAATACACGAAATTCATCCAGGTTGTAGCATGTAGCAACAATCCCATATACCCTGTGAATTTCTAGCATTATTAATTAATGCGCAATCAGCCTGTATTTTTCTGTACTCATTATCGGTGCGACATGACGATCGAGTATTGCTCTTACGAGCAACACGAACCTCCAAGCATTATAATGAAACCATGTACGAAATACCCGCATGCAGCCGACGACTTGTCGGTATGTTATACTAGCGCGATTGAGCCCCTCTCGGTGTGTTATACTAGCCCGATTGAGCATCCGGACTGGACCGTATCGGTCGGATATGATCACGATCTTCCAACTCCACAAGCATGATTGGATGACCCAGATCAATTCCATCACCCCCAAGCAGGTATGGAATATCCACTGCCGAACCAACGCGGACCCCGCATGGTCGGCCTCCCTCCAGAATTGGCCTAGCTTGCCAAAACGTCCAAACCAGAGCGTATGGGAGGAAAACCCTAAATCAGGGTTTGCGGCATATTACATGTTTCGCAAAACAGTCTCAACCGTCCATCTTCGCAGGTATAGATGGAGGGTGTAGATGAAGATTCAAAGGGCCCACAGCATGTCAACACAATCACCGTGGGCGCTATATACCTGACCAATCGGTCAGGACCAACCATGGTTGGTTATCCTAATTCGTGCGCCCAAACAGAGCATGGTTACACGGCCGTGAAACCCAAATTAGGGTTTTGAGCATCACGAGCGTCCATCTTCTCCGGTACGAATGGAGGGTCCAAGATTAGATTAAGCAGGTCCGGTCATACCAGCATGACCACCGTGGACCCATCTATCCCCTCACCCGATCGGCCAAGGCATATCACGCCTGGTCATTCCAAGACGCGTTCCCAAACTAGCGTTGTCGCACCTCCCAAACCGCAAACTGATCTCGACCACTCAACTTCGCCAAACGATTTGGATGGCTCAGATCACGTTTTCATGGGATATTCAAGTATGGGCGTGAACACCAGCCTATCACCTTCACACCAGACCAATCGGCCAAGACCGACCAAGATTGGTCATTTTGGAACGTGCGCCTGAAGTGGGCATGACGCGCGGCTCTTGCGGCAAGACTTTGGTTTTTGTCACAAATTGATCACGACCACTCAACTTCACCTAGGACGGGTGAGTGGCCCAGATCATACTTTCGTGAGGTAATGGGTATAAGCGCCTACACCGTCATGTTGCACGGTCGGCCTTGTCAAAATTATATCCCATGCTTGGTTTCGACCAAGCTGAAGAGTGATGCTTGCGCACCTCTTCAAAAACCCTAATTCATTAACGGTCGCAGATGAGTGTCTCAAAGATCATCTCGTCCGACCAACTTCACCGGCTTGGTTATACAACCACGGTCGGGAGTTAATCAAGTCGGTGAGACGTCATGGTGATCACCACCCGTCACTCTACCACACCATGATGCAGTACCTGCATAAAATACACATGATACTTCACAAGTACCAACTTTCTGAATAACGCAGTTATTCAACTTAGCATTACATGCTACCTTTCGTGGATTCACGATTCACACATTCAAGACATCAATCATGTCACAAACTGGGGGATACATCTTTGGGGTATTGGTGCGGCGGTTTACAACGTGCAACGCGCCATCACAAGAACGTGTTAGGAAGTTATGGACGGTTAGCGGTGACAGGAGAAGTGGGCAAGACTGATCGTGTAACACTGACACACAACTCCACTACTCCATCACTCCACTTCCTCCACTTCCCACGAGAGACGTGAATAAGGCTCAATGACTTGTATAAATAGGTTCTCCTCCCTATTTCCACAACGGGGGCAAGTTCAGACAAAATACAGAAACCAAGTGTTAATACAAAACACCGGAACTGATAGCTTGCATCATGTAAGCCGGTTCAGCTTTCTGTTACAAGTCATAAGCAAGCCAACACCTTCACAATCTCAACACCTTCTTCGCTTCCCTCCCTAAGATCAACTCCATCTCCTTCACTTTGTGACCGAAACAAGTCTGGAACGGCCATTTATTGGTTTAGGCCGGACTTGCACAGATTGATTTCCGAATCTACAAGCACTCACCGTGCAGTGCATTTGTTTAGGGGTTTAGATTCATTCCTCATCCACACACCCCAAATTACCAAATCCGGCAGGAATAGTTTTCACCCATAAACAGGTTGACCATCATCCCATGTAGCCGGTCCCTCCTTCACTCAGTGATTAATTTTCAGTAAATAATCAATTTATCATCAATTGATCAAAATCAGGGTTTCGAACTGAATGCTCTGCAAAACTTAATTCTGGGAAAGTTTAAACACTAATAAGTTTATGATTGATCCAGTAATCAACACTTTAATTAGTTATATAATATTCGGTCCAACTACTAATATTTTAATTAATATTTTATTTGGTCTTGCTACCAATAATTCGCCAAACGAGCAATATCTGCTCAGACAATCAATATTTTCTCAGACGAGGAATATTGATTCAACTATAAATATTCAGAAATTTTACTCAAACGAGCAATATTTGTTCAGAGTATTAATATTATTCAACTATCAATATTCAACAATTCATCATACTAGCAATATTTTCTCAGACTATCAATATTCATGATGTTGATCCAATCATCAACATTTATTCGAGAACTATACGACACGTTCAATCCATGAATCATAGAGCATTCGGCAGCCATGCTCGACTGAACAATACTTAGACTCATCGTCTAGTCAAGTCAATAATTGACTAATTAAATACACGTCTGCCTTGCAGACTCCACAAATCATGAGACATCAATCATGTCACATGGGGGGATATTAATTAGGGTTTTGTTCTGGCGGCCTACGGCACGTGTGTTCATCCACGATGAGAAATGTGAGTAAGTCATGCAAGCAGTTGAGGGAGTTAGCAAAGCACTAGGTGGACAATCAACCAAGTCTCTGCACGATATGGAACTGGTTTAACCATGATTTCCACTTTCCCACTCTTCCACTCGAGCAACCGTCACACTTACTAGAGATCAATATGTCCACGTTCTAGCAATATAAATAAGTTCTTTGAATTCATGATTAACGGAACAACAGAGATAAGGGAATTATCATAACAATTCTCATCTGAACAATCACTTTCAATTAAGCAGAATTCAAACTTATTGGAACCTGTCAGTTCATTGCAGAAACCTACAACACATTCACAATCCTTGATCACTATCGATCTCACACACTTCTCAGCTTCCCTCCTACAGATCGACCCTTTTCCCTCGTTGTGACCGAATTGACTCTGGAACGGCCATTTCTTGGTTTAGGCCAGATTCATACAGATTGATCTCTCGAACTCAAAGCACTCCCATGCAGTGCATCTGTTTGAGGTTAAGAAATTTGCTCGGTTGAGGAGTCTTCTCCGCACGGTCGTCTCTTCACTTTCCTAAAAAACCAACAAATCATTTTCCCACATCAACAAACTCGGTTAAGTAATTCTCTAATTATGTGTTGCAAAGTAGTTGAAATCGTTCCTCGGTCCTACTCGGTTAGAGAGCTTGGAGTGAGGAGCAATAAGTTCGGACTTGAAAATCGCCAAAACTCGGTCTAATACTCGGAATCTATTTATTACAGACTTATATTTTGGGGCTCATAAGTCATGATTTGCACCTAATTAAAATTAAAATCTAACACTATCATGTAATTAAGTATGTAATATTGTTATATAGAACATATTTATTATGTATTTTAGAGGTTTTTCTAATTGATAAATCCCATTTGAGGGGTTATGAAAAAAATGTACTTCTGATTTTAGTGCATGCAAGACCAACTTGGAAAAATCGTTAACTCGTTTTGCTCAAATATCGGTCCAAATCGGCCGCCTTAATCGCTAAAAATCGAAAATGGCTTGGAATCGGAAATCTCCTCGGTCATATAGCCTGTAGCGATTACTCGACGAGTAATCGAACTTGGAGAGCGATTTTGGCTACACTGATGTGTTGGTAAGCTTTCGCTTTAACCAAGTTAATCTTATATTCTCGACGAAAGTCAAAAGATGATTATGTGAAAATCGCCTGGTAACATCTTACATGATTTGTGTGAGACAATCATTTGATATAGACTCAGAATGTTTCATATTGATCATTCGATCACTTAAAGTTAATAATTTGTCTCAGAAAGCTATTCATGTCTTCCAAGATTGTTTCAATGATTGAAATGAGAGTTTAGAACAAATTAACCATGATTGGATATATCACAGTATGCGTACTTGTATGCTAACTGTTGCAAGTTATTCCAAGTCCGGGAACCATAGTATGCATACCCGTATACATATTAGTTGGTTTAATGAAAGTCCGGGAACTTAGTATGCATACCCGTATGTGTACCGACATAAGTTCATGTCCGGAAATTCAACTGAGTTTGGAAGGTATGCGTACTTGTTCGCATACTGGCGAACCCAAACTTAGTCCGACCACTTAGGTATGCGTACACATTTGCATACTTGAGTAGGTTATGTTCTAAAATTGTTTTTTTCATGAACTAATACATTTATATAATAAGGAATGCAATCTTTTGCAAACCGTGGCTATAATGTTCATGAGTTGATTTGAGTGAATCAAAATCGATTTTGCTTCAATTGTGTTTTGTATACTTCTATAAGGATATAAACAATTGAACAACTCTATAACTAGTTTCATTTGAATTGTTGTGTTAAGAAGAATAAGGTTGATATGAAAGTGTTCATATAGCTAACTTCGGTTAACTATTGTTGAGGCAACAAGTTGTACACATTTAGGTACGGTTACTCATATCTAAATGAAGTCACTTTTCATTTGTGTGTAACAAGCTAAGTTCGATCTAACGGTTGAAAGATATTAGCTTGAGTCTAATCATATTTTCATCTAACGGTGAATATTGAATGCTATGTTACCAAGGTAACATTGATTGCAAACCCTGATTTGAAGACTATATAAGGGATAAATCTAGCAACTGGGAAACCTAATCCCCACATCTCTTGTGTGATACTAGTTGCGACTAGAGTCGATTCTCCTTTAACCTAGGTTTTTCTAAAACCATTATAGGTTAACGACTTAAAGACTTCATTGGGATTCTGAAGCCATACCCAACTATTTTCTCTGTAGTTGCATGTTCAGATCTTGTTGTTTTCTATCGTGTTGAGTACTATCTACTCTAAGATTTTCTCGAGATTTAATCTTCGATAGGCAAGATAAAAAGTAGTCACAAACATCTTCGTCTCATGTTTCGTTACCATACAATTAAGATTATTATGAGGTGATTGATATTACTAGGCTTTTATTCGGGAGTATAAGTCCGGTGTATCATTTGGTTCATGTTCACCTTGATTTATCAAAAGACGGAATAAAACTCATAGGTATTTCTGTGGGAGACAGATTTATATATTCAATAGACTTTTCTGTGTGAGAAAGATTGGTTTATCAAGTCTTCGACTTTGGTTCGTAGCAACTCTTAGTTGTGGGTGAGATCAGCTAAGGGAATCAAGTGCGTAGAGTCTTGTTGGGATTCAGAGGCGTAAGGAACGCGACTGTACCTTGATCAGTGTGAGATTTGTTAGGGCTCAACTACATTCCAGTTCGAAGTTAACTTGGAGTAGGCTAGTGTCGGTAGTGGCTTAATACAGTGTGGTGTTCAAATCTGGACTAGGTCCCGGGTTTTTTATGCATTTGCGGTTTCCTCGTTAACAAAATTTGTGGTGTATGTGTTATTTCTTTTTCGCTTTATATTTTCTATATACTTGAAATACCACAGGTTGTGCGTGATTCAATCAATTAGATAATCCAACCTTTGGTTGTTGATATAAATTGATTAACACTTGAATATTGGTTGTTGGTACCGTTCAAGTTGTTTCACGAAATAATCAGCCTCACATATTTCTATCTGTTTGATTTGCTGATTACATTGTGAAACAAAGATACAACTCTTGGATATATTTCGATTGATTGAGTCTGACTGTCTAGTTGATTTTCTTGGATTTATACTGGAGTTTGTCCATACAGATTTCCTAAATGAAATATTAGGTGAGGTTGTTAGACCCCCGCTTTTTCATTTATGTTAACTGTTATTGACAATAATCATGCATTTCATACTATTTATATTCATGGAAACATTCTAATAAAGGTTTGTTGGTGCGAACCAAATTAGATTTCAATTCTGCATCAAATATAACTTTAAACATGTGATTTGGAGCCACAAATTCAAATCTAAACTATTTATTAATAACTTGATCATATTATCGACAAGTTTATGCAGAAATCAATATAGATTCTCCTGCTAAATATGAAAATAATCCAGATTCTATGATCAAAATCATTGATAATTCCCAGCAAGTGCGGATCTATAAATATCATCTAGAAAATAACATGTTTCTCTAGATTACATTCATGCAAACTGGAATTAAGAAAATGTTGATGGTGGATTTTCAAAAAAGGGCAAAACCGTAAAATCATGAGGCATGTTTTTGACACGGCTTTCAGGCATGCAACGATTCATATTTTACGAAGCCATATGAATATGTTTTCGAAAAGCCTCCACTAGCTGAGCGTTCGATCCCTGGCATTTCTTCGTGACCTCTATGCAGAATAACGTATTTGGGCGGTTCTCCGTAGATTGAGAGCTTAACGCCTTCAGGACGTCGGTGACACTCACTTTGTTCCACGATTGCGGGGAGAGAGACCCACCTCCACATAGAAGAATAGTTGGGCGGCGGACGCCTTCAGGATGTCGGTGACACTCAACGTTCCCTGACTATGTGGAGAGACCGTGTGTAGATTCAGGCGGTTCTCCGTAGATTGAGAGTACTAACGCCTTCAGGTCGTAAACAACACCATGACTCCCTGACTATGCACCATTCAGAATAGATATGCCGCTTTAACTGGCTAATATCTCTTCTGCAATAGATTAATTCTTCCGCGACATTCACCACTGAATTCCCAGAACAATCTATTATTTCTCCCATGGAATGGCAATAACAATTGCTTCTATTCCATGGTCGAATCCACGGCGTGATCCCATGGAATGGCAATAACAATTGCTCCTATTCTATGGTCGAATCCAAGGCCTGATCCCATGTAATGGCAATAACAATTGCTCATATTCCATGGTCGAATCCACGGCCTGATCCCATGGAATGGCAATAACAATTGCTCCTATTCCATGGTCGAATCCACAGCCTGATCCCATGGAATGGAAATAACAATTGCTCTGATTCCATGATCGAATCCACGGCTTGATCTCATAGAATGGCAATAAACTACTACATTATCTCATTATTCCGATTTCATCTCATGAAATGGTGATAGATAATTTTAATTACTCCGATTTTATGGTCGCATCCACGATCCCATAGGATGGTAATGCTTGCTTTATTATTCTGAATTCATAGTCGAATCCACAGCTGATCCTATGAATTAATAATAAACAACTATTCATTTTTATTACTCAGTTTCATGAATTATTCTCCATTGAATTTCATAAATTAGTAATAAATACTCAATAACCGAGCATCTGGATCATCACCGAGTAAGCCCCACAAAAATGGTGTAAGTGTACTCGACAATGATGCACGACTGAGGACCCAGATGCACAAACGAGCATCCAAAAATATGGACAGATGAGGAATCCTACGTAAAATAGGAGAAATCAACAAATAATAATAAAATAATAAGAGGCGCCCAGGGCCGGGCCCACCGGCCGGCCATGCCCTAGCTGTGGTCGGTCCCATGCCTCTTCCATTATTTTGCCCTATTTTGTTATTTTCATGAACTCATGAAAAACTCCTTCAATTTAGCAACTTTTCTTGTTTGTGCAAAACTCATGAATTCCCCATAATTTCATGGATTCATGAAATAATATTATAAAATAGGGAAAGGTGTGCGGGACCGGGCAACCTAGCCAGCCGGCCATGCCTAAGCCGTGGCCGGTCCCACACCTCACAATCCCTAGCTTTTTATAATTCCCTAAACCCATAAAACTCCTCCGTTTCAACAAAAACTCATGGATCCTCCATAACTTCATGGTTTCATGAAATAATATTATAAAATAAGGAAAGGTGTGCGGGACCGGGCAACCTAGCCGGCCGGCCATGCCCGAGCCGTGGTCGGTCCCACACCTCATAATCCTTAGCTTTTATAATTATTATTCCCTAATCTCATGAAACTCCTTTGTTTCAACAAAAACTCATGGATTCTCCATAACTTCAAGGATTCTCCATAACTTCAAGAATTCATAAAAAATAATATTATAAAATAGGGAAAGGCGTGCGGGATCGGGCAAACCTAGTCAGCCGGCCATGCCCTTGCTGTGGCCGGTCCCACACCTTGCAATCCCTAGTCTTTTATAATTATTTCCCTCAATTCATGAAACTCCTGGGTTTGAGCAAAATTCATGATTTCTTCATATTTTCTCAAATATTGCTCAAATCATGAAAAACCAAAGGCCAACATAGTCACACGACTGGCTAGCCTCTCACGGCAATTTTGAATATTAAAACACTTTTATTTTAATATTTATAAAATATTGATGAATTGAGCATACATGCTCATTCCAACAAAAATCAAGAACTTCAGTCAAGATGAAACTTTTCTGAAAATTCACAATGTTGCTCGAACGCACATCAGAAAATACTGATACTCTCAGTATGGAGACACGGACACCACGAAAACACGTGCATGCCTTCATGACCGACCAGAGTCATTCCTAGGGATTGCACAAAGCCGGTCCCACACGTTTTCATAATTCTGACCTAATTTGCTCAATTGCTTATATTGGGCCTAAACTCTCTTCAACCAACCCGGGGATTGCTCAAACGACCAACAACCGGTCCCGTGACTACCAAGAGCCGGTCCCATGCTCTCTTGGTCGGTTCCCATCTGTCATACCTAGGTTTTATCACCTAATGCTGAACCCAGCAATATTTTAATAAATGATGAAACCGACATTTAATCATCATTCTATCACCAAGTGTTCAACTCGGAACCCTGGTGCATGCTCACTCGAGCACTGGGCACCACGTGGACGCCCATCATCCCATGTGGTCGGTCCCTCTATCACTCATGGCCTATTTTCAGCGATTCATCAACTATGATATGAAATTAGGGTTTTGAATAAATGTTCTACGAATCATCATTCTGACCAAAACACTAATGAATTTATATTGATTCAGCAACCAGCATATGAATTACTCATATAATATTTGATAAATTTACCAATATTTTAATATTTTATTAGGTCACGTTACCAATAAATATTTCGTCGAATTGAGCAACACTTGCTCAGTTGCTCAAATATTGATCTAGCTATCAATATTCAGTAATTTATCAGTAATTTGTCGAATTGAGCAATACTTGCTCGATTGCACGTCAAATTATCAATATTCAGTGTTTTGTCGAATTGAGCAATACTTGCTTAGTTGCTCGTCAAATTCTCGATATTCAATAATTCGTCGGATTGAGCAATACTTGTTTTCGTTGCTCGAATATTGATCCAACTATCAATATTGATGAATTTATCAGTATTTCGAGCAATACTTGCTCAGTTGCTCGAATAATCCACATATATTCAGTAACTCATCAATATTCAATAACTCGTTGAATTTACAATATTTGCTCAGACGAGCAATATTAACATTCATGAATCGCTGAGCATTTGTCAAACATGCTCGATTCAACAAAACCTAGACTCATTGTCTAATCAGTCAACAACTGACAAACTAAATACACGTCACGTCATGCAGACTCCACGATTCGTGAGATATCAATCACGTCAAATTGGGGGATAACAACTAGGGTTTTGGTCCGGCGGCCTACGGACGTGGATTTCATCCATGACGAGAAATGTGCGTAAGTTGTGTAAACGGTTGAAGGAGTTAGCAAAGTAGTGGGTGCACGATCCGTCAAGTCTCCACACGACATGGAACTGACTTTACCACGATCTTCCACTTGCCCACTCTTCCACTCATGAAACCGTCACACTTACAGGGATCAAGGTGTTCACAATGCTGACAATATAAATAAGTCCCTGAATCCATGATTGAGGACAACGAATGATCACTAGCTATCAACAATCGTCCACACAGAATTTCTCGAGTAACTACTCTCAAGAATTCATCAATCTATCAGAACTTATTCGAACTCAACAGTTCACCAATTATTGCAGAAACCTTCAACACATCCACAAATCCTTGATCATCATTGATTCCACACAATTCTCGGCTTCCCTCCTACAGATCAACCCATCTCCCTCTTTGCGGCCGAATTGACTCTGGAACGGCCATTGACTTGGTTTAGGCCGGAGTCCTACAGATTGATCTCTCGAATCTAAGCACTCCCTTTGCAGTGCATCTGTGTGACGTTGAGCAGTTTGCTCGGTTCGAGGAGTCTCGACACGCTCGTCTCTTCATTTCCTTAAAAAACCAGCAAACCGTTTTTTCCCCATCCACAAAAAATTATAGATCTAGAACTCAAATTTTACTTTCATCAAAATTTTTACCATCGATCTTTAGATCTAGTCATCGCTTATGTTTAGGTTTTTCGAAATCATCATTTGAAAGTTTCATCTTATTTAAAATTATCAAATTATGACACCATGAAGTCTTCGACCAAGGTTTAACGTTCGTCCCATTACATCAAATCAAAATCAAATAAAAAATTCATTACATGTCAGTTTTATTAAAAGAAAAAGATGGTTTAATGCATCGCGAGGGGCTAGACGAAGCTCCGTCAAACCAAACCAAAAATATGGTTAAAAGTAAAGTTAAAAGAAGCCAACTATCATGAGAAGTTAAGTTAAACACACCCTACAAATCTAGTTTCTACATTACGAGCGGTGATGTCCAATGAATGAGTTTCTTAGTTTGCACCAGCATTCAAGAAGCTGGCCGTGGAGGGAATCCTCCGCATAGCAGCAGGCTGAAATTTATTGACCTAAGAGTGCTCTCCCGTCAAATCCACCTATGAACAGGTCGAGTATCCGGCCGCAAAATGTCAGATGGGTTGGTTCGGGTTGGGGTTGGTGGTTTGGGTCAGAAATGCTCAGCCTGCCCTAGCAAAGATCTAGACAATAAGTAACGACACAGAGTCGAGTTGAAGCAACTTTCAGTACCAGACGAGAAAAAAGAGGATTTCATAGTAGAGAAAAAAAAAACAGTTGAACTAATTCGATTCGTCTTTTTCACTCTCACTAGCTGTAGATCTTCATGGTTTACAAATTGATGATTCAAAAAGTGTGAATAATAATAATCATGACAGAAAAGAAAGGCTGTGCTGTTGCTGGAGGTTGTCCTAGTGATTATGTAGCTGTTTCTGTAGCTGCTTTATCCATGATCATGTATGCAACTGTCCTTTTCAATGCGAACAAATACTGGATTCATTTTGGTTTCTGGTGTCTTTTGATTCATCATTTTTTTCTTCTTCTTCATCATCTTCTTTAATGGAATTTCGGAAATCTGGATAATAATGGAAAACCCTACTCTGGTCAAAATTGGTCAACCTTGGTCTGAATTCTAAGTGTTTCTTTTTTTTTTTCATTTTTTTCTTGCTTTTTCATTTTTTTTAGGCTTCTTTCACGTTTGGCTTTACCGTTCTTAGTTCACAAGACTCCCACAACAAAAGGAAGTGGCTTCTGGCTACTCTGGATTCAAGTTTTTGCTAGCTTAAACTTGACATTGTCGTTAGTCGTAAGATTTTATTACTGAATGATTATTTACATGCTAATTTACTTACGGGAACCCCTGTGCTTTGTTTCTTTTTAATAGTTTTAGGCATTGCTTTGTGCAGATGTCTGTCAATTTTTTGAAATTCGAAAGGATCCATTGGTGGAATTCTTGCTACATATGGGCAGGTTATAAATTCTTTATGTGTAGTTTCTGTTTTTGTTCTCGTTGGGCGTTGGGTGCCAAGTTGCCAAGGGTCATTATTGAACTTAAGTCGGAATATTAGTTGTTGGATTGTATTTCAGGATGGGTTGAAGGTCCATTTGGGTTTGGTTTATTGATGAGCTGTCGTTTTGTTCAAGCATTCAAATTGTATTACTTATTTGTCAAGTAAGTGAATATGAACTTATACTGGTACCGTCAGAGTACAGACCTTCAATTAATATAGCACTAAACCTGCTACCTATCATGTAACGCTCACTATAATTTTAATGCCCAGTCTCTTGTTTGTTTTGTTACTTTAGGCGGCGCCTGCCTCCAATCAGAACAGTTGTCTTGCTTCCATTGCTTCTCTTGCCATGGCTTGCTGCGGTTGCATGTAAGACTTATTGCAATTACAGATATTCATAGCTTACCCATTAAGAATAAATAACAGAAATAATAATCGTAAGTAATTTTAGAAATTGGTATGCTACCTGATATCTTTAGATTAAGTTCGAACTTCAGGTGATAACTATACGTGATTAAGTTTCTGTATAAAGTATGATCGCATGTTTTCATGTTATGCCCATAACTGAACTAGCTGTTTTTATCCTGTAGTTCTTCATATAAAGAGGCCTCTGAATGACAGGTGCCATTACCGCAGTCAGTGGGTGATTCTAATGGTCGGAATTCACCTCTTATACATTGCTTCTATTGTTGCCATTACACGGTCTCTTAGGCACATCGAGTTCAGATTTCATGAATTCAAAGACCTCATGCAGGGAATAGTTGTTTCAACCGTTGCCGTTGGTAGGTTTTGCTGGGCTTCTTAGCTAGCTTTTGTATGTAAATTAGAGAAGTATGAAATGGGGCTTCAGTAACTATGTCCATGTAGTTCTTGTTATATTGAAGCCAAAATGTTCATTACTCCCTGACAACCCTGACCCTCTGATTCGTCATTAGCAAGCGTTTTCTGTTAATTCTCAATATATATCATATATGTTCTCTTACCTTCTTGTCTCATATACTTCATGATGCAGGAGTATGGGTTGCTGCTTATGTTCTGAATGAGGTCCATGAAGACATTGCATGGCTTCAAGTAACTTCTAGATGTTTTCTGCTAGTAACTGTAAGCTGTCATGTATTCACTCACACTCCTTTGACATTTTGTCGACATCCACTCATGTACATTTTTGTTGGAATGAGACCCATACTCATTCTTAACTTCAACTATATCGAGTACATCTATGTTTGAGCTCTTTGTCTTAACTTGCTAATATGTATAATTTTTTTTTTTTTTTTTTTACATAGGCAAGTATTCTTGTCCTTGCCTTCTACTCAATATCAGTTTCGCAACCTTTGCTCTCGCAAGTGAGCTTGAGGAGAAGAGATAGACATGAGTTTGAGACAATGGGTCAAGCTCTGCGTATACCAGATAGCAGAAGACTCCAACAAATGGAGCCCATTCTGGATGTTGATTCTAGTGAACCACTGGATAAGCTTCTTCGGAACAAGAGATTTCGCCAGTCCTTCATGGCCTTCGCGGACAGGTCTAATTCCTTGTTTTAGTTTTTGATCTTTCTAAAATACGTGTGTGTCAACGCCAGAGTTCGAGATCAAATATACTTCAGAAGACTAGAAACATTACAACTTTTCCTTGCATAACAGTTGTTTGGCTGGGGAGAGTGTCCATTTCTGTGATGAAGTAGCCGAGCTTGACGTAATACCTGTAAATGACCCAGTGAGAAGGATCTACATGACCCGGCACATTATCGAGAAGTACATACGTGCAGGTACTATAAGCTTGCTCTGCGTTCTGTTTCCATCTTTATGATTCTCGAAGTCTCCCTTAGGTATGTACTGTTAGCTTTTCTCTTCTCTTTTCATGTCATGCATTTTGATGATTTGGTGTATAATGCTATGTGCAGGTGCCACAATGGAGGTGAATATATCTCATCGAACTCGCCAAGGAATTCTAGATACTCTTGATCTTGCACATCCAGGGCTCTTTAATAATGCGTTAAACGAGTTAATGCACTTGATGAAAACGGTAATCCCTTTTACTTGTATTGTACCAAGGTCCGATTTCTCGAACGAGCTTCCTTTTTAGTTACTAATAATTGGTTTGTTATTGGTGTGATGAAGAACTTGGCAAAAGACTACTGGTCGTCAATATTCTTCCTGAAATACAAAGAAGAATCAAACAAACAACAAGATGGGATTGAGTTCATTGACCGAGTTAATGCATGGGACCATTCCCCTAGGTTAAGTTCTGTTCACGGTGCCGCAGACGATCCTTTCCACCAAGAACAACCCTTGAAGGTATCCTCCAGCCGCATGTCTGATAGTTAGCCACACAAAAAGTCGATGAGGAAAAAAGTCTAGGTCCCTTAATGGATCAGTTAGGTCCAGTAAGTAAATAGATTGTACACTAGATACAAAAGTAAATCTAGGTTTAGGGTATAGGAACCTTGACATTGTCCTGTATATCATCAAAAACAGTGTAATTTTATACTTACAGTACTCCGATGTTCCCTCTGGTTAAGAGTATTACATCGATAAACTATAATCATGTATATACTTTATATGAAACGCTCAGATGATAATTTTGAATGCAAAAAGTGTGACTCGACACGTGGCGCCATGTAAAAGCGGGAGCAACGTAGTATTATAGTAGTATTATAGGATCGGCTACATCTTATCTTAGCCTAGTTTGCTTAGTTCGTAAGTAAAGGATGTAAAAATGATTTTCTCTCCTACCTGCATGATACTTAAAAAAAAGAGATTAGGAGAGAGAAAGGGAGGCCAATCTTATCTTTTTGTTATCATTTTTTTCCTCCATAATCTTAGAACTAGAGCTTCAACCAAGAACTCATTAATGGAGTCTAAATGTAATCTCAATTAATCATAGTGAAACAATCCGTCGATGTAGACCAATTCATGATCGAACCTCGTAAATCCGGTGTTAGTCTTTACATTTTAGCACTTATATTTTAAGTTTTTATGATGAATGATGTTTAGATTTAGGATTTGATATTTGGGTGTAGATGTGGGTAGTTGTAGGATTTCCTGCATCTATATTTTGGCGCATAGAAACAGTTGGGAAGAGTAAGAGGGTTATACCCATACCCGAAGATTCACTAAGAAACATGGTTTGGCTTTTCTACGGTTTCCTTATGATTATTACATTCCAAGTTTTATACTATCTTATTTTCACAAAGTTTGGACCTCTACATCTCTTTGTTTTTAAGATTTATCATATTTTTAGGGTTTCTCTCATATCTCTCAGTCTCTAGATTTAGAT
>JAJJWW010004912.1:0-54524 GCA_023531295.1 Papaver armeniacum
TCAAAAATCACTGCCGTAATTAATAAAGTTATAAAAAGAAACTTTTGACTCTAGTCTTTTTTTTTTTTTGATACGAAAACACCTTTCATTAACTAGAAGTAATTTACATAACTTAGAGTGACAGATTTTTGTTCATCCCAAATAATTTGTCTGAATTCATCTGAGACATTAAAGGTATAATCAAAAGAAGATTTGTCCCTTCTGGAAGTCTTAGCTATACTATGAGCTACATTATTATCCGATCTTTTTACATGATTTACAGAAAAACAAGAAATTTCAGACAGCAACTGTTTAATTTCATCTATAATCTCTTGGTTCATCCAATGGACCAAGGAAGTTATCTGCCTGATAGAGTTGATTACATTCAAGTTATCGCTCTCCAAAATAACCTTGTTGAAACTGTAATCTCTAGCCCATAATATCGGTTCCTTCATGGATAGACATTCAGCTTGCTCTGAATCTATTCCTCCATTGAAGTATCTTCCCCTGATGGCGCAGCTTTGTCTTATTGAGTCACGAATTATCAGCCCAATAGCATATTCAGAGGTATCATGATTAAAAGAAGCATCCATGTTAAGTTTAAAATGATTTGAAGGTGGAGGAGACCAAACTTGAACTACTTGCTTATTAACCCTAGTGACATCCAACATCGATTGTTCTATCATAATGTTAATTGAATGAACCGTAAAGTAAGCATTTTGGTTTTTATTCTGAAAAACCTTGGAACATCTATTCTTCCAGAGAAACCATGCAGTCACCATAAGCGTTGAAATCCAAGTATTACAATCTTGTTGAGAAGAATCAGTGTCATCATGGAACCAACTTATGATCCAATCAACCACATCAATATTCTGATTAAGCACAGCAGACACATTTACATTCATAGCTAACCACACAGCTCTATAATGATCACATTGGAGGGACAGATACATTAATGATTCTTCAGCTTGGGAACATCTTGGGCGTAATGTATCAATAGTTGGGTTATAACTATGGAGCTTGAGATTTGTTGGAACAATTCTCCTAAGACATTTCCATATAAACAACTTTACTTTATGAGGTACCTTTGACTTCCACAACTTTCTCCAATTCATATTAGAGTTAGCAGAAGGATTCAGCTGAGATCCATTTTCAAGTTTAGTTAAAGCCTTGTACGTAGATTTTACAGAGAATACACCCGATCTACTTGGTTCCCAAATTAGTTTATCCTGACCATATTGAACAAGATACATTTTAAGTATTAGATGTGCTATGTCAGGAGAGAAAAGATCTGTGACCAATTGTGTGTTCCATCTTCTTGGATTCTCTAACATTAAGTCAGAGACATACACTATAGTATCTGGATCTCTAAAGGTGTCATTTGGAACAGGAGGGGAATCTAGCCCTATAACCCATTTATCTCCCCAGAATGAAATATGTTTACCATCTATGACATCCCATCTGCTAAACTGTCGTACATAAGAAAGACCCAATTCCACACCATTCCATATCCATGAAGAATTGGAGGGGGTTCCTGTAATTGAACAAAACTAGTATATGGAGAGTATTTGGCTTTCATAAGTTCTGTACACAGTTTTCCTTCTTCAGTACACAGTCTCCAAGCTAGCTTTATCAGTAAATCCGTATTAAATCTTACAAGATTTCTGAGAGACAAGCCACCTTCATCCAAAGGGTAACACAGGGATCTCCAAGCAATCATATTTAGACCATGGTTGGATTTATGACCCCACCAGGATTTCCTTTGAGCAGAATCTAGCTTAGATAAAAGGTTTTTAGGCAATCTAAAATTGCTCATGTAATGAGTAGGTATAGAGTTAAGGACTGACTTAACTAGAGTCGAATGAGCTGCCTGATTAAGTGTTTTAGAGCACCAACCTTGAAAATGGTGTTCATAGGCATCTTGTATAGACCAAAAGAACTCGATTTGGACTTTCCCAACATGATATGTAGACCTAAGTATTTATCTGAGGAGCTAAGTTGTTTTACACCGAGAGTATTCCTAATGTTTATCTTAGCCTCTTCATATAAATCACCAGTAACAAAAGCTGATGACTTGGAGAAGTTTATCAGTTGACCAGATATATTGCCGAAATCTTGCAAGCAAGATTTAACTTGGGTGATACTAGATTGGTCTGCCTGAAAAAACAATAAACAGTCATCCGCAAAGAGGAGATGATTGACAGAGAGTTTTTTGCTACTTGTATACCCTTCAGTAACTTCCTCGCCTCTGCCAGCATCAAAGATCGAGAAAGGTATTCCATTAAGATAATGAATAAACAAGGGGATAAAGGATCCCTTTGACGAAGACCTCTAGAAGGTGTGTAAGATTGACCTATATTATACCATTTAATAGAACAGACACAGTAGTTGTTTAAATGCATTGAGAAATCATAGTACGCCAATCTTCACAAAATCCAAGAGAAGACAACATCTTATCTATAAAAGACCACTCTACTCTGTCAAACGCCTTTGACATATCTAATTTTAGAGCTACTAATCCCTTCTTATTTTTGGATTTCTTCATAGTATGAACTAATTCATGAGCCATTACTATGTTATCATTAATGTATTTTCTAAGAACATATGTTGCTTGAGTTGGAGAGATAATTTTCTCCATCAAAGGCTTCATTTTGGTGACTAGAAGTTTTGAAATAATTTTGTAAGTTATGTTACAAAGCCCGATGGGTCTGTAATCATAAGGAGTAGAGGGGTGTTGATGTTTAGGGATTAAAATGGTAACAATGTTATTAATACCCTGCAGAATCTTTTTTGTTATGAAAAATTGTTGAACTAAGTGAACCACATCTCTGCCAACTATACTCCATTCATTTAAGAAAAATCCAGCCGGAAAACCATCCGGGCCCAGTGAATTCCAGCTAGGCATACTCTTAAGAACATTAAAGATCTCTTCCTCGGAAGGAATAAAGACTAAAGAAGCATTTTCCTCGGGAGATACAATCCGAGAGATTATATCAAAAGAATCATCTTCGAAATGAAGATTCGAAGATTGAGCTATAGAAGAAAAATGTTTAGTAAGTAGAAGCTCCATATCTTTATGAGAATGATACCACCGGCCTTGATCATCTCTTAGAGCAGATATATGGTTTCTAGATCTTCTTCTATTAGAAAAAGAATGAAAGTAAGTTGTATTGTTATCTGAATCTTTAAACCAATTAACTCCTGAATTTTGGTGCCAAAAATCCGCTAGCTTCCATTTTCTTCCAGTAGTGCAACCTTTGAATAGTTATATGTATCTTACTAGAGATAGCATCGCTATAAGGTTGATTCTGAATGAAGGGCAACTGATTTTTGAGATATTTAACATGAAACCCAATTTTACCAAAATATTCTCTATTCCACTTAGATAGCTTACTTCTGGCATTGCATAATTTTTGAGTAAGATTCATATCCTTGATAGAAGAATCCTAAGAATTTGCAATAACTTCAGAGGAGTTAGGGTCTCTAAGCCAGCACCTATAAAACTTCCACACATTTCGTGGTTTGACAGAATCAGACTCAGATATGAGCAAAATAGGTCTATGATCTGAACCCAAAAATGGCAGATGGAGAAGTTTTGAGTCAGGAAAATCTCTAATCCAGTTAGAGTTGTGAAAGGCCATATCAATACGAGCTCTTTTAGGCACTTTTCCATTGACTCTATTTGTCCAAGTATGTGAAGAGCCAGCATACCCTAAGTCCATTAAGCCATCATCATTTAAGAGATTACACACCCAATTATCAAAGGAGCTAACACTACTTGAAGCATCATTTTCTAAAACATGATTAAGGTCACCTAAAAGAACCCATTGCTGGAAAACATTTTCACTAATCTCTCGAATAAACTCCCATTGTCGTTGTCTCAACCCAAAATGAGTAGAGCCATAGACACACGAAAGCAACCATCTTGCTTAGAAGGATCACTAGAAATCAACAAGTGTATCATGTTGTCCTTAGAACACACAATGTCACAAGGAAAACCATTTTTCCATAATAAAGCTATTTCTCCAGAAAGCCCAACTGAACTAATGAAATGGAAATTAGGATAATTAAATCTCTGAGTTAATATTTTAGATTTATCCAATCCAACTTTAGTTTCAACCAAGAAGATTATATCAGGACTATGGGTTTTAATTATTTCGTCTAAATGATCTCTAGTTTCTTTCCCAGCTAGTCCTTGAACATTCCATGACAGTATTTTCATGATTGCAAATTCAAAAGAAAGTAAGATAAAATCACCAAAATGAACAAAAATACCAGAAATGCAATGAGCAGGCAATAACTTGAAAGCACAAGGGAAACGTAAGTGAGAATTTAAAAGAGAATAAGTAATTACCTAGACATCAGCGCTTGAAGAAGTTGCTTTGAGTCTTTTGTGAAGGTTTTGCTCTGAAATAGTCACATGGAATGAAGAGATTGAGTTAGGCGAGGGATAATTCACATCCAAACTAACATGTCTAGTGGAAAATGGGGTTTTCCCAACCCACATCCGCGACTCTCCTTGACCGTAGTTTAACCCTTGACTAATGAAGACCGTCTCAGATATAAAAAAAACACGGAAAATTTCACAATCGGTTAAAAACAGTCTCTGAATATTTACTACTTTATCCTTATTCAGGGACCCATGCCGATGCCCATGATTAGTGATGTATATGTAATTAGATGAACGGTTGAAGATGCTTGAGATTTGATCCATTGATCGAGATGATATGGATGGCTGGATCATGAAGAAGAGACTTCGTTATTACCGAGGATAAATATCTCTTCTTCTTTACGAGCTGTGCCTTATCTCTCTCTTCTTCAGACAGACAGAAGAAAAGTAGTTCATCTTCTTCTTCTCTATCTCTTCTTTATCTTCGTCTCCCTGCCAAGAGATTAACTGTCTGCTACTTCTAATACCCCTACCACTTTTTTCTCCATCTTCTAACTACTTTTATTTTCACATCCCTTTTATCTTCAAAACCCTATCTTCGTTTTTTATCATTACAATCAGAAAACCCTAACTTTATCCCTCGAAAATCAATAGGTATAAACCTTAATTTGTCCCATTTTTCACCTGTCACTACTAACATTCTCCGAATTTTAACTTTAATTTTATAAATCTACACTTCCGTTTTGATCAATTTGTGGTTTTCTTTGCAGATTGTTTAAGAGGTTAAACATTTGTAGATGTTTCTTACAAGGTGAGAAGAAAAACCCCTTTACTTTTCAAATCTAGGATTTTAATAATTTCTATTTATTTTAGAGGATTTTGATTATTATTATTTTTTGGGGGATTTCTTTCTCTGCGTGGGATTGAAATTGTTGATTTCTATTTCTGATCCTTGCAATTATTGATTTCTTTAAAACATTTTGTTTTGTGTAGTATTTATAAACCCTAATCCACATTCTACTTTTCTGATATTTTTCACAACAGTTAAGATCTTGGATATCACCACTGCTGCTCAATCTCAGGTGATTCAATGTCCCCAGTTATTCTTTAGTTGAAACTTGGATAATTTCCAGTATTTTTTTTTGATTTTTTACATTTCAATGTCTGTGTTGCAGGTGATTCTTAGTTTGCAGGACAATTTGCAAATGCTTGGTAACTTGTCATTTAGAAATTACTTCAAAACTCAATCTATCCGATTGTCGAATTTAATCCTGCTCAGAGTACATCTTTGATGACAAATTATGAGTTTTTATTTCCTTTTTATGGCTAGTCTATTGCAAAATATAGTATTTAGATTGGTGAGAATCTTAGATTCGTAGTTCCATATGCAGATTGCTAACATGAGGTTAAATTTAAGAATCTCACTTTATTGTGCATGTGATGTCATGTTTGGAATGAAGGAATTGTTTGCGTTAATTGTGCCGATTAGCTCGATTGTGCCAATAATAATTTGTATATTGGGATTATGTTGAATCTAAAAGTAGCTTAGGATCCATTTTATAGGCACACGTTGAATGTTTAACTTCTCATTTTAAGAACCGCCCATTGAAATCATACAGCGCTTTGTAGAAGCCCAAGGGTTTATCGAGTACTTGTGCATTGCATAGTGGATTAAAGCTTTTTCTTTGTATATGATGTGTGCAATAGCATTTTTGGGTTTGACGGTATTAGTGTGGCCTAAGCAAAGTCTAAGGTCTGATTATAATGGAAACAAGACATGGATATATGTCAGACTTTGGAAACTAAAGTCGAATCATAAATGGTGTATATGGGGTTGGTCCTGCTACATGTTCCAAAGCGTTGTTCGTAAATTGGTGTTGCACTTATATTATGTTCGTAAGTTGTTCTAGTCTAGTAAAAGCTAAATCCGGTGTGGTTCCTCTGAACTGCAGGAAAATAAAGATGCGAGATATGTTAAAACACATGAGGTTGCACTCAAGGAAAAATACTTCTCGGAGGGTCCATGGTCACAGAATAATCTTGATAATGGGCTGGCTTGTTAATTCCCGTCCCTATGCCTCTTAGGGGTGTTATCATTATTATAGAGGAAATAATTGTTTATTGTAGTGCCGGCGTATTTAAAGTAATCCCGACTAGACCTATAAGTTACTACAAACACTTGTTGATTTACATCCTAAGCTCTAGCCGGCAGATGGATATTTACACGCTTCTTTCATTTATTGATCTTTTTAATCTGCTTTTGCAGTCGATTACAAGGGAATACAGAAGGGTTGATGCAGATGGCTCTCGTTTCTTACTCAGTGGTCATGCATACCCATGAGAAAGAAAGGTGACTGATATTTCTAACTTGGACAGTCTTAAACGCGTATAAGCCAATTATGTTTTGCAAAATAATGTTGAAATGGATTCTTGTTTTTTCTCATTGTATCAACTGTTTATTTGTTGCACAGTAACTGGCCTGAAAATTGAGCTCAGATTGGAGGTCAACTGTTTATTATATGTCAACCCAGTTTCCAGTTCAAATTGGAGGTATTTAACCTCAGATTTACTAAAATATATTTGTCATACACCAAAAAGTAATCTTGGTTAGTCTGCAAGAAAATTAGTGACAGGGGAAAAGCTAAGACTCGTACCAAAATACTGATGTCATTATGTCTATGGAATTCTGGTTATCGAAGAAAAACCTGACACCTCTAAAGACAAAAATTTAGGAGGCTACGTGTTACCTGTGGACCATGGTCCTTTTTCAGACCTTATGTCGACTACATCGTCTAGTATATTTTCAGAAATTGATTCCACCTATTTTGCATCAAATACTTTTTGCATCTTTCAACTGGTTTCCTTACGCACTGGTTTCTTTTTTTTCTGTAATATGAAATATGGATTTTGTTTCAGGTTAGAGATAAGGCAAGCTTTTGAAGGAGTTCACCATGTTCCGGGAATTGTTGAAGCTAAACTTCGTAAAACTGCATATGTGAAAATAATTGAAGTTTCTGGGTATTTGAACAGGTGCTATAAGTTATATGTTTCTTTAATACTGTTGCAGTTTTAAAGTTAGCACAAGTTACTTTTTATTATTGTCTACTTATCAGAACCTTGCACCTGAATTGAGCAGTTGGCTTCAATGAGTATACAAAGAGAGCTGCAATACGAGGAGAATATAATGAGAACTACAGACGAGTTCTTATTATATGATAGGTTAGTGAACTATAAAGGAATTGGATTCCTCCAAATGGTTTAGTTACTTTCATTTTTGTATCCTTATCAGAACCTTGCACCTGAATTGTGCAGTTAACATCAAGGAGAATACAAGGAGGTGGGAATACTGGAAATGCTTGTGTTGCTCGCTTGGGTATGATCCACAACTATAGAGCTGAGATGATTAAATTATAACATGTGGCTTATTTGAAAGATAATCATTCCTTTACTTTGCTTATAACCCCATCTGGTTTGAATTACTAAGACCTTATGCTGGTATGCTGCTTACTTTTTAATCTGTGATATATGAAGGTAGATAGTAATAAATGAGCTCACTTATAATCTTTTACCTCATAACTTAACCAGTTAATAAGCTCACTGCATAACATTTTCGAGGTTTTTTGAGAATTATTCTCAATTCCTGTTACTGTCATGTAGCTCATTTGGACATAACCTGTCATGTAGCTCATCTGGTAATGTTGCTTTCTAATACATAGGACCAGCCATTGATCCAAATCTTCCATGGTGATTACTATGGAAGTTCAGTTTTAAAACCTTGACTTACTTACACTGTGCTTCAACTTGTTTTTGCATTTCTTATGTTTCTTTTCTTTCCAATTCAGCAGTATTTTTCTTACAACTTATATTTCTAGGTCCAATGAATCTGCGGATACAATGCCAGGCTGCATTCACTGGAAGTTCTGCAACTGGTTCTAAGGTGATGGCCTCTTCAGCTCAATTGGTCAATTTTTTTATATTTTTGAGCCTTCTCATTTGGTTTGTGATTGTGTGGCAGCCTGTCTCTATGGAACTTGGTGGTAAAAGCCCAATTGTAATTTTTGAAGACACATATCTTGATAAAGATTTGTTCCAATGACCTAGAAGCCTTTTTCTTATTGAATTTCCCTTACTATAAAGAAGTATACACAGTACTTTCATTGTGTATCTTAACTTTCAGTAAGGATTGAAAGTATCGGTACTTATAGGTATGGACGCTCATAAATTTGTGTTGTGTTTGTAACAGCTGCCGAGTGGAATATTTTTGGTTGCTTTTGGAAAAATGGCCAAATCTATAGTGCAACATCTCGCCTTTTAGTGCATGTAAGTTCCAGAAATGGACGCATTTGTTTCTCCTAGACCTTTATCTCTTGTGCCAAATTCGGATTTCTTTTCTCTGGAACCATTTAGTAACCTTGACAACTTATGTACCCTTAGTTTCAGGATCGTAAGTTGTTAGACCTTTTCTTTAGATTATTGCTTCTTTGAATGTCGTGTTTGTGTCTATTAAGCTCGGGATTCACTCTAAATTCTATTCTCATGTTGATAACCATCAAGAGTTTAAACATGTGAAATAGTCTTCTCAATTTTTCTTTGACTATGTTATAGGCAGATAAGATTACTAAAACAATTATGTGAGTGATAATTTGTAATATGTCAAAGAATATGAAGTGTATGGTAATACTTTTTTACATTTTTATCGAAGTGGTCTTATTTGTGGATCCATAAAGCTCTTTATGCATCACTAATGAAGTTTTTGTGCTTAGGGCCTGCAGTGATGTACTGAGATTCGTCATGGAAAGTGGTGACAAGGGTTGCGAGGTTGTTTTCTCAACTGCAGAGTAAGCTGTCATGTGCTTCTTTGAGAGTAAGTTGTTCATCTTTGCAGCTTGTATTATTCAGGAATGTTCATCTTTGCATCTTGTATTATTCAGGACTGTTACCTATCCCTTCTGAATTGTTGTGTTTTGATATGTAGGTTCTCTTGATATCCTGGTTACTTTGGAGCTTACACCATAGTGAGAGGCATGGTAGTCTCAAGGAATTTTTTATATGTTCCTTTTGGTTTGGCATGAGCTCTGCAGATTTAACATTTCGATTATTGCCTATCACACATTGTCAGAACATCGTCTATTAGTTTAGCATGTTGTTGTTAGAACTTACTAGCTAGCTTGGACATCTATTGTTCCGAACTTACTAGCTAGCTTGGACATGTATTGTCTTGAACCAGAATTTCATTTTTTTTTTTTTTTGTGTAATTTTAAACCCAATGGATAAAATGAATGAATGAATGTGGAATTCTCAAGTTTGAGTTTAAATTTGAATTTCAGTTTGGGTTTAATTTGAGTTCCATTTGACTTTACTTTTTTTGAGTTCCATTTGACTTGACTTTGCCTTGACTTTGACTTGAGTTCCATTTGACTTGACTTTGGCTTGACTTCCATTTGACTTGACTTGACCTTGATGCAGTCAGATTATTTCAGATTTAGCCATTCAGGCATTTCAGCAAATCTGAATCAAAATATTTTTTTATATTACAAATTAAATATGAGACTCACGGCTGAGGGTCTGTACCTTGTTACCCTTAAAATCAGTCATTATTTTGAGACACATGGCTAAGGGTCGTACAAAACAGCTACGCTTTATCAAAGACCCCAACAGAGACGATTACCACTGGTCGTATAACTCGTATATATGACTTGTCATGACTGTCGCGGAACTTCTGTTTTCCACTAGTTAACATATTATCCCGGTCCGACTAAGATAAAAGTATGTTGTTGAGTTTCATACATCACCGATTCACCTATTGAAGACGGAGAACCGAAGATATTTGGAGAACTTCATCACAAAAGGTAAAGACTGAACCATCATATTTACTTTAATGCTCTCTATCTTTATGAGATAAAGTCGTATGACTACGTGGACTTTAAACATTGCATAGAAGAAGTTTTGAGTCAGCTTGTCTTGTTGAATATCTCTAAATAGGATTGAAAGCAAGAATAATTTATATAGTTGATGAAGTTAGTTAAGAACAATTTATTGTTTATGAACTAATTAATGATTCAAGATTTATCATTTGAGAATAGCCCGGGCGATGATATTCGTCATTGATGTCAATATGGGAATGTTTCGAATTAATTAAAATAGAGATATAAAACTACTGAAAATCTGGATATTGAAAGGTACGCATAGCGACTTAAATTTATTAGTTGTGTATAAGTGGTATGCATACCGGCGTATCTCTATGGTTTGATGACTTAGGGTACACATACCCAGAATTCATACCTAAATCATATGTTCGTGAATTGGCCTTTTATGGTATGTATACCCGGTTAGCGTACTAAAGTGCTTGAGTTCAGAAACTACTTTGAGATACACGTGCCTGATACGCATACCTTGGTAGTCTGAATTCAAGAATATACTGGGTTGGTACACATACCTAGTATGCACACCATTCATGTCGAATATTTTCAGATGCATTCAAACTATTTTCTACGATATGTTTGGCATTTTATTAACTCTCCAAGACATATTTGATCACTTAATCACTTGTGATTGTGCATTAAGATTAAAGTATGAAGTATTAAATTAATCATGACTAGCTTATGGTTCAACACGGCTAACCGGCAATCAACTATCATTATACACGGTTCATTACGAATAACCACAATGTATACTCTACGATATGATTTCAAGGCGAATTTATCATATGCTTACGTGAAACCATAACTAGTGTTTCATCTAAATTGAGAAAGTGCTTTCTTGATTCCCAGGATACCTTAGATTGAATCTAAAGCGACCTTCGAACTTGAAAGTAAACAACTGGGAAATTCTATCCCTAACACTTTCGTGTATCGTAGTTGTATACTAGAGTCATCCGCTCTTAACTTAGTCTTCCTCTAAGAAACATAATTAGGTTAACAACTTAATTAAAGACTTCACTTAGGGATTCGTAAAACTAGGTATGACTATCTTTTACCTTGATAGTTAGTGTATCATGATCTCGCTTTTCTGTTATCAAGGATTTCGTAATCATTTCAGGCGAGATAGACAATAATCAAAAAGTTCTCTTCGTCTTATACTTTGTGATTTGAAAGATGGAGATCATATAGCAATTCTTAATTGAACTCGCCTAAGATTGTTCTTGTGAAGTGAACATATAATCTAGGATGCTCTTCAGGAGTCATAAGTACATGATTTAGAGGTTGGATGAACTTTGCATATTGCAAATAGATTTCCTTACCTTGATATCACGATCTAAACGGAACTCAAATAGGCTTATCTGTTACATGCAAATTAGTATAAAAAGTATTCATTTTGGTTGAAGCAACTCTTAGGATGTAAAGGAGGTCAGCTAAGAAAATCAATTGCGGTTGCGAGGTTCAAGAGATGTAAGGAGCGCGGCCATAAATGAATTTCTTGGAGGGTGGATTCGATCTCAACCACATTGCGGTCTGAAGTTCTGATATTAGGCTAGTGTCTGTAGTGGCTTAATACAGATCGTTGTTCAAACTGGATGAGGACCCGAGGTTTTTCTACAGGTTCAGTTTTCTTCGTTAACAAAATTTCTCTATGTGTAGCTTTACTTTGTACTTCCGCATTATATTTGCGTTTGATATAATTAAACTAAAAGCAAGTGATTCGATAATCAACCTAAACAAATTTTTAACTAAAACTTATAAAACCTACAAGACTTGTTCTTGAGAATTTATATCTTGAAATATAGATTATGTTAAAGAACTGATCGGTCGAACTCGCAAGCGTTGCTATCTCAAGCTTTTTTGTCGAGTTTAGTTGATCAAAATTATAGACTTGATTTCTAATCAACTTATAGATATGTCTCGGATTAGGATAGAAGTGTGCAGTTGAGCATTAGACTTCACGATGTTCACCAATTGAAGAAGAAGATCTACTGAAGATCTTTGAGGAACTTCATCAACAAAAGGTATGTGGAGACTAAAACTTATCTATCACTCAAAAGTCTATTATATTCTATCTTCTAATGTGACTAAGTCGTATAACTATATAGCATTTTCGTTATACACATTTAAAATTTTGAGCCGAGTTTATCTCGTTTATATATTTCTCGAAATAAGTGTTGGAAGCTTTTTAGCTTAACTTCATTATCTACTTAACGAGTTTAGTTGTAGAAAATTTATTTGTCATAAACTAAATATTAAGTCAAGATGATCATGTGAAAATTACCTTGAACAGAGACAAGAACTGTGTTGAAAATGCATCTTGTCTCATGTGCCCGTATAAAAAGAGACAAGAATTGTGCACAACCGGGCTCTAGGGTCAGAAACTATTCTAGTTTGTATCTTGAATATTATTATTTGAACTTCCATGGTTTCTATTCATATTTTTCTATTTTTCAAGTAATGGTATTGAAAAGAAGAGATTTCACCCTTATTGAAGAAAAGGTTAAAATCGACTTTTCTACCTTTTTTAAGGTTATTCGTGTTGATTGTACGTGAACCCTACTTACTTTGTATATAGGTTTCGTAATCCTGTAGTCTTTTCCTTCCTTTAAACACTTCTCATCAAAAGTTTGCTTGTAGAGCTGTTGTATTTGTGTTTCTTTTCACAAACGCATATTTCAAAATTATGACACTTCCTCTGATGGAAAAGATGTCAGTATGATTGTCAAATCTACAATCATGAAGGACAAAGAGAATTCACATTCCTCTACAATTGTGAAGAGAAAACAAAAGAATATGAAAAAACTAAGACCTAAATACTCGAATCTTGAAAAGTTTTATGTTGTTCTTGAAGAGTTAAAACAAACCAGGATGGAGATTTCAGCAAATAAGAGCTATTGTACTAAGATCTCTGGAAATTCAAAAGGCTCTGGTTTGACAACATGAAGGTTTGTTGGAATTGACTCCTTTCTTCATGAACCTTATGTTCCAATGTCTGTTGACGATAAGGAGTTCGGGGACTATAAAGAATTTTTCAAAAATCTTAATGTCTAGGAAACTTCTTGTGAGAATTTATTGGTATGTTTAAGAAGGATAACTAGGGTATGGTATAGCAAATATTGTGATTACACATAGCTATTTTCAACGTTTTTCATCTTGTAATGTTTTTAGATTTATTTATTAAAATTTTAAGTTGTTTGGAACATGAACTTGCAGTATTTAATCTTATTTTGTTTTATATATTGCAAATGTCTTATGATATATATATGCCTTTACGTTCGTGAATCGTATTTTCATCTCATATATGCTCAAAAGTTAAGTATATTTTGTCCTTATGTATATATTGATAAAAGATAGAATGAACTTTTTGAAAAATTCTGCAGTATTGATCTTCCCCTGATCGACTATTATTGTATTTGCTCCATAAGTTTTCTTATATATGTTGAGTGATTTTTTGCTAAATTAATTTATAAGATCTTTTTGTGGTTAATTTATTCGATGTTTACCGGATACAAATCCATGTGATTTGTTAATGACATAATCAAAGCCATGAGCTAAAGCCTTCTGGAAAAGATTTATAGTTGAGATAATTAAAATCATGAAACAAGGGTTAGGAGGAAGAGATACATACTGGCCGAAAATCCGCCATTCTTCTACACCCACAGTACTTTGATTTTGAGCTTTCTAATCAAAGTTTTTCTTCCGAGATTGCTCCCAGGGCAATCTGATTGACACTTTTTTTTTGCGGCACAAGCTACAGTCGCTGTCAATTGGACTCATCTGCATCGACTCGGATCTAGGCTTTTTATTTCTGACCAAGTTAGTCGAGTCCACCGATTTAATAGCGACCGGACATCGGCCTTTGGATGATACGTTCTTTAAGGACAGCAGAGTTTTTCACAATTACTAGTCACAGAGTCACGAGTCTGTCCAAGTCCCAAGCAACTCGGAAGAAAGGGCTTGTTACCTCTTTGTAAGCTGGAGCTGGCTTATCCGACAAAACCGTGCGCTAATCCATCATCTTGAAAACAATGCCATTAGCTATGGACAGACGGATCAACAAACAGCTCCAGGGAGGGTCCATAGCTGTACTTGTACAGTCCTTGCAAATCCTGGCATGGCAAAAGCTTCCTGAATATTTGGAACGATTTACCAAGCTCAATTCCGTACTCAACTTGGAGCACAACAGTTTGATCTTAACTATAGGTACACAAAACGTCAACATGCAGAAGATTTTCAACTTTTACAAGTCGTCAACAAGTGAATCAACCAATGGCAATGACAAACTAAAATTAGGTAGCCTCTGACACTAACACACATGTATTTACCTGAGCTTCAAACCGCGCGCTAAACCATCATATAATACTTAGAAGCATGCCCATGTTAATGTTATAAAATTGCATTTTTAACAAGTAAGAGTAAACCAGCTGAAGGAACAAATATGGGGATGTAGCTCAAATGGTAGAGCGCTCGCTTTGCATGCGAGAGGTACAGGGTTCGATACCCTGCATCTCCATTTTTATTATTTTGCTTCTGCATGATTTTGTACATCCGTACCTAATCATGAAGCAATTTATTACTACATTGTGTCTCAAGCTGGGTTGCACGGAGGCTACGTTTTTTGAGTCGCGTCAAGTTTACTAAACCAAAAGCCGTATAAATAAGCAGAACGTAAAATGTAACTTGTACAGAACCCAATAGTGCTATTCTATATTCATAGAAGACCAGCGCCTATGAAGTGATTTTTACCAATCTCGGTGCATCTTGCCTGCACTCGAGTGTTGCACGTATTTATTCTTCACCTTATTTGTATATTTTCTCATCTTTGAATTTACTCCAAGAGCTTTCAATGAAACTGAACTATGTACATGTGGAATTCCTGCGCCCCCTAATCCCCAACCAAAATTTTGCTAAATGTGTTGGTTTTTGGGTCGTAACAGCAAAGAGTCTTGTAATTGAACCACAACAGAACTTCATTATTTGTTGTGAGGGCAATCGGCAACAGAATATCAAACTCGGCAGTTAGGTACGGGAACGGTACACTAAACTCAAAACTCCAACTCCAAGATTCATAGCCCTCTTCCAAAGCAGAGCCTATCTGATGATGATGTCTGCTTATTTTTGAAGGACCATATGTCTACACCCTCCCCCCACTTATGATGAACAAAACACAAATCCCCACCCAACACCACTAGTCGATAACAAACGTACTCGTCACGTAGGAAACATGGTGGTGCTGTTGGCAGCAACCGAAATTCTTCACCAGTGATTGGATTGCAGAGGTAGACAGGATCTTCAACACGATGATGAGGTACTAAGAAGCAAACCAAACCATTGCAAGAACCAACCATGATATCTGTGAAATCTCGCTTGTTCATGACTGAATGCTTGATTTTCTCATGGTCATCATCAGTAATGGTAATAATTTCATCATAATATCCATAGTGAAGTTGAACGTTTCTTTCCCCACCTGACGCAACACATGAGGATACCAACTTCCAGCTTTCTACGAGAGAGGAGAGTGTTCCAAGCTTTCTATGAGAGAGGAGAGTGTTCCAAGTTTTCGACACAAGTTTGCAGTCTAAGACGGACTTGCGAGGAACGTCCGAAAGAATTTTTGATAATATATCCTCGTGAAGTTCTTCCATTAAAGCAAAACTTATTCCAGTAAAACAGTATGCGGCCCGTATTCAAACGCAGTTTTCTTGTCTCCTAGTTAGTTGGTGATGATGAACCTTATTATTGGGTTATGAGTGTATATACAAACACACGAAACAAATTGAAAGAAAGGCGAATACCGAAAGAGGCAAATCCTTGTCACAAAGCAAGCACTCTGTAGACTTGCACCATATATACAGACCATGAACCAATATAATCCTAAATTACCCAAGCCCACTAAGAACCTTGCATAACTCAGCTTGGATAATGAGAATCAAGTCTCAAGCATATAGCTTTACAGATAGAAACACAACAACAATCAGGTTCATACTCCCTGGTAAAGTATAAGCACAGTGAAAAGCACTGCAAATCATCAAACATACATACCATGACAATTAATAGAAATTCAAACACCTCTATCCACATTACATTAGAATGATATGAAAATATGACAGCAATATCACTGTAAAGTTCAGAAGGTCTACAGAAGTCAAGCAGATATGGATATGGAAGAAAACTAATACTGCGAAATGTTTACGCAGATCTGAAGTCCACTATGACGTACAAATCACTACAGCAGTCTGTAATAAGCAAAATTACTCCAGGTATTTAAAAAAAAAAAAAAAACATCATTTTAGATCATCGCCTCATCTTTCAGTGCTCCCTCTTAAGCCTCTTCTTCTTCCACTGCAGACAGTAGCATATCAACAAATTCAAAACATGTCGCTGCCAATTGAATCGATGGAGGTACATGGAGAATTAAATTTGATTTCTTTTGATAGCCATACTCAACAATGATAAGGTATCATTTCACTTACTAAATCATTGATAGATTTCAAGTTCTTATGCTATAATAGGATTCTAAACCATTTGTTGGTTTTAGAATGAGATGAGTTTGAACAAAATGAATATATAGGTATAAGGAAAGCAGTCATATTTGTATTCCTACTACATATCTAAAACCAACAAATGAGACATACTAATGCCTTAACTAAAGCTCCCACTAGGGTATGACGAAACAGCATCACAGTCATACAAACTGTTCCAAAATACATTTTTTTCATATAACTGCACCACTGGTCCACTACTAATTATAAGCAGCATTTTAGGAAACCAGCAACAACTACTGCAAGTCTCATTTCTCATTTGTCTTATGAGATATAATGAATAGTTATAATATTTGCATGGTTCCCAATACAGTGCAACAACTCAATTACATCACATAGATCCAGTTGAAGAAAATTTCTACTCAAAATCCAAGCATTTTCAACCACAATCAACTCGTTGACTATTGCAGATTTGTAGTGATGATACTAGTCCAAGAATGTTTATGTTGAAAGCTTATACTTGTACCATCTTGTATATGCAGAGAAGTATTTGCTTTAACAAAATCTCTAATTGAGCTAACACTTATCCTAGACTCATCATGTCAATCAACAGAAAAAGGAAAAAAAGAAAAAGAAAGGGGGGAAATTACCAATACGAGAACCAATTCTCCATGGTGAGGTTTAAGATCCCTGACAATTACCTGTAAATCGAAAAACACCCATTTCAAATCCAAAAATATACGCTCAAGACATAAAATATGAAAAAGGTAAGAACTGAAACATTAGAAGAGAAAACCTACATGAATGAGTTCCTGAGGAGGCGAAGGGATGAAGAATAACTGTGTTCTTTGAAACTAATGCTCCTCCTTCACCATTGTTTTGCACTGCATTGCTTCTTGACCCAATAGCATTTCTAGAGCAAGAATTTATCTTCACAACCCTTCCTTGCAGCCTTTCCATTTACAACATGGAGATCAAATCCCAAGTTCTTCACCAATTGAACCAAATTATCAGAAATTCTATAACCCAAAAACCCCAGTCTTCTTTGATCATTCAAGAAATGGAGGAGAGAAAGAGGGATTGTCTGCTGACCACTAAGCTGATAAATCATTATCTCACCATTTTTGTAGAACCCTAACACCAAGTCACCATTTCTCTGCACAATGCATATTGGGTGCAATGAATTGTCTCCTAAAAGTTTCTCCTTGACCCACTGGATCACCACATTGGAGTTACAGTTGATTGAGCTCTCAAATTGAAACAGGAAGATCCTAACTTCACAGTAACATATCTTGTAAAAACAGCACCTTTGCCAGACTGTGTTTCCTCCGAAGCAGAAACAATGGTATTCATTCTTTAGTAAAAGAATAGAAAGGGTCTTGAGATGGAAAAATTGTGTAAATTGGGGGAGTTGAGATATTAATGGTGATGGACCGATGGTAAATTGCAGAAAAGAAGATGGATCGGTGATTGTGATGAGTGTTGAGAGGGGATTATAGCATTACAGGAGAGTGTAATGGTGAAGTAATAGAAAGAGGTAGTGAGAGAGATGAAAGGTAGATTTATAGCAAAAAGGAATACCTCTAATTTTCTACTCTTCTTCTTCTTCTTCTTCATCTTCTTGATCATCTTGTTCTTGATCTTGATTTTGGCGGGAAAGGTCTAACCAACTGAAGAAGTGAAGTGAAATCAGTTAGGAAACGTCTCACCGCCCCCAAACAGTTAGAAATCTGTTAAATCAACAACTGGCAACTGAACTCGGCTGACTCCGCCGAGTTGGTATTAATTCAAGCCCTAATTTCACTTCGCCCAAAATATCTTCAATTCCATCCCATCCCTGGTTGATTGTGTGTAAATATATCGCCATATCTTCGATGGTTAGTTTCTTAAGGGATTGTAGCTGCAACTGAGGTTTTCTCATAAGTGGTGAGAATTGGGGGTTTAAAGGTTTAATCAAATTTGGGGGTTATTGTAATGGTGGTGTGGTGAGGAACTAGAAATGAAGCTTTGACGGCTATGTTTGGTTTTCAATAGGTTTTGAGTAAACTTGAAGGAGATGATTTTGAGAAGGATTCAAAGTGTGGATTTAAGAACAAGGGATACAAATTGGGTTTCTTTTGGGAGAGAAAGAGAAACAGAAAGCTGAAATGGTTTTGCCTCGGAAACAGAAAATATAGTGATGACTCCAAAGTCAACAAATTCTTGACTATCTGGGCTGAGTCAAGATGTCAACCCTATGGGTACTTGGCCCATGAGGCAGAATAACATCGTGTCTGTTTACATCTGAATCGCGATTTGGGAGTCAACCACTAACTTGTCCCGAATTAGATGTTAGACCGTTTGTTATTAAATAAATTTTAGCCAGACATAGCTCAAACCTAATTTTTGATATGGATCCGTTTGAGTCAGATAACAAAATAATCCAATCTCATGAGACCAAACTACCGATTCACATATTTTTGACTAAGTTGAGTTAGATATGACTCAAAAAAACAAACATATTGAGTTAGATTTATGAGAATTAAGTGATTTCAGACAGATTTAGATGAGTCAGATCCAAACGACTTAGATACAGGAAAAAAACAAACATAGTGTAAGACTATTGTAGCATATAAAGTTAATATTAGAAACTTATTTTGAGGCGAAGCTAGAGACACATGTAGGTACATTAGAAGGGATATTTTTTCCCACTTATTTTCCCATTTGGTCGCTCATATTTTAACAATATTTTCTCGTATGTCATATCTTGTGGATGGTGTGTATCCCGAGCGACACGTTTCTTTTTGAGTAGCTCAATCTATGATCTGGGTTTTGGCATGACATTTCCTTGCCTATTGTACACATACATCACACACATAAGCACACCACGAAAGATTCTATTTTTTGCAGAACGATATTGTTACAACAGACATTCAAAGTGTGGGTTATCTGGTTCAGTGGGATTCAGGATTTGATTTTGGGACTTTTGTTCTTTTGGCTTGATTCTAGTAGTGATAGTAATGGAACATTGTAGAGGCAAGAGGAAAAGAAAAATAAAATAAACTGATAAACCGCTGGCGTCTTGCATCATCATTATCTGAACAAAAAACCAATGAGTTGTTTCCGAAGGAGAAGCCTAGCTAAAGTTTATCCAAATGCCATTAACCTTAATGATCAAAAAGAAAATTAAAATAATTTATGGTATACCTGTGCCAGGAAAGAGTATCTAATTTGGAATAGATGATAAATATATTTTTACCTAATTAATTTTTTTTTTTTTTTGGATAGTTTGCTTTAAAAACGGGAAAATAGTATTTCTTGTCTAATATAACAATGTTTGGAGTGAAAATATAATAAAATCTACTTATTTGTGACAAAAAAAAATAATCTAAATGACCATCTCGTTTTTATCTCTTACGATATTTTTAGAATTTGTTTTTAATGTAATGATATTAAGGAAAACAATATGAAAAAACCCATTCATGAATCATTATAGCACATGTTCTTACCGCCATTTTCAAATGCTCTCGATTTCATGCTAATTAAATCATAGTATGTTTTTAAATAATTAAAAAATCCTTTTGGAAAACAAATTATTATTACCCTAAATATTGTAGTGTGATAATAAGGGGTATCCTATTTTTCTAATGGAATGGAAATGAAAATAATAATGGGGATAGTTAAATTACTTAGATACCTTTGATTAAATTTGACCGGACATATTGAGTTAGATATATGAGAATTAAGTGATTTCAGACAGATTTAGATGAGTCAGATCCAAACGACTTAGATACAGGAAAAAAACAAACATAGCAAATTTGACATACAAAATTATTACCCTAAATATTGTAGTGTGATAATAAGGGGTATCCTAGGGATAGTTAAATTACTTAGATACCTTTGATTAAATTTTCTTAATTTGGGCTCCAATGGCGTATTACATTAGTTGAACAGGTTGTCGTGCTAGCCTACCATCGAGACTCATGAGAAACCAGCTAAGGGAGCCGAAGCGGATAAGGGGTTAATTATATCGCAAGGATGGGCAAGCTAACTCTACCTTCCATGTAAAATTTTGCAGTATTGCATTATCGGGGACTCAAACTTGGGACCTCGTAAAACGCATCAAACCCTTTAAAGAACTGGAATAACCAGCTGAAATAGCTACCCGTTTTTTATTATTTTATTAATTTTTAAAATATTTTAGTTATTCTTTGACTGTTTTTCTTCTCTACTCTACATCAATTGAATGCTAACCTAACTTCAATGTTCAACGAAGATTAAGTGGATCATAAGTTGTACAATATCATTGTTTATAATATCTGGAGAAAAAGTAATTATTGTATATACAATGAAGTATTGTGTGAGTAATATTTTGTCTTGATGAGGTTGTTATGAAGCTTTCTGCTAGGTCTAATAAGATCAATCCACTCTAATTTTTCTAAAGATTTTATTTTCAGATAAAAGGTGTTGTAATTTTGTGTAAGATTTGCACTTCGATGGAAAAGACTTCAATGTTGCAATTTCTTCCAAACAGACAAAAGATTTTCTACAAAAGTTGCACATTCAATAGTGCACACAAAAACTGGCAAACTTAACATTCCTATGCAAACCACGTAGGTGTAGCATAGGTTTCTATGATCATCTGGTCTTTTCCAGCAATTGATGAAAGTAAACAAGCATATGCAAAGACACATAAGAAGGTAGTCTAACATTCACTTCATTACAATCCTTTTCACTACTAGCAGTAAATGCTCCATTCTCTTTATTAGAATCATGACATTTCCTCATCTTCACTGTGCAATCTCTTCGACGTATCATGGTTAGACACCCATCCATTTCTAAGAATTCGTAATAGGAATGCACAGTATACAAATTAGCTCCTCTGCCATCAAAGTGCAAATTAGCTGACAAGAAAGACTCATAACCCCTTGTGTGATCCTGAAATTAATATATCTTGCTACTCAAAACGACAATAAAGAAACTTGGGTGTGCTTCCAAATATGTATTATCCAAATTGATGAAATGTGAATCATGTTCTGAAAAAGCCGGGGTCTGAAAACCACACCCAATATTTCGTTTAGGAAATCTATACGGACTAAATCAACTAGACAGTCAGACTCAATTAAGGAAAATATATCCAAGAGTTATATCTCTGTTTCTCAATGTAATCAACAAATCAAACAAATAGAAATCTGCGATCCTGATTATTATAATAAACAACTTGAACGTTACCAAAGACTAATGTTCAAGTGTCAATAAATTTCAATCAACAACCAGAGATTGAATTTACCAATTGATTGAACTACGCACAACCTGTGATATTTCAGTTATATAGAAAATATAATGCAGAAAAGAAATAACACAGACACCAGAAGTTTTGTTAATGAGGAAACTGCAAATGCAGAAAAACCCCGGGACCTAGTCCAGATTTGAACACCACGTTAAGCCGCTACATACTCTAACCTAATACAAGTTAACTTAGGAATGGAATGTAGTTGAGCCCTAACAAATCTCACACTAATTAAGGTAAAGTCGTGTTCCTTACGCCTCTGAATCCCAGCAGGACTCTACGAAACACATTGATATTATGAAGTGTGTGACAAGTTACAAAACAAGGGCTAGGGTTTAACTATTTATAGCATATAGTGATATCAAGAAGTGTGTGAAAGGTTGCAAAACAATGGCTAGGGTTCAACTATTTATAGCACATAGTGAACCACCAGAAGACAGACTAAAACATAAAGAAACATAAAGAAACTAACACTAGGTTTACACTTATATCATCTAACTCTACTCCTCAAGCTAATGTCTCAACAATGTGCATTAGCTAGCAAATACAAGAATTAAACATAAGAACTCCAAGGCTTTTAATAAACATGTCTGCCAACTTATATTGAGATGGAACTTAAGCCAACTTTAGAAATCCATCTTCCACCAGTTCCCTAATGTAGTGATAGTCGATCTCCACATGCTTGGTACGAGCGTGAAAAAAAGGTTGGTGGCCAGACTATTTGCTCTAATATTATCACAGTAAAGTGTGGTAGGTTTAGAAATGATAATACCCAAGTATTTAAGTAAGTAGGAAACCCACATCAGCTCTGTACTGGTGACTGCTAAAGATTTATATTCTGCCTCAGTGCTTGAGCGAGAGATAGTCGGATGCTTTTTAAAAGACCAAGAGATAAGAGAATGTCCCAAGTAGATACAGTAACCACTATTCGATTTTCCAGTGTCAGGGCATCCTGCCTAATCAGAATCTGAGTAGGCTGTAAGAAAATTACAATTCCCAGCAGAGAGGGTGACACCAGAGATAATGCTACCTTTGACATATCGTAACATCCTCTTTACTAGTAATAGATGAGAAGTAGTAGGAGCATGCCTAAACTGAGAGACATATTTGACTGAAAAACACAAGTCAGGTCTAGTAAGAGTGAGATATTGTAGGCCTTCAACTAAACTCCTGTAGAATCCAACATCACCAAGAGGATCACCATTATATATGGATAGTCTTGGTCCTGCAGCAACAAGAGTACTAGCAGGACAACAAGTTTGCATATCATCCTTCTCCAACAATTGTAAAGCATATTTATTTTGTGTGAGAAGAATAAATATAGAAGACCTGGAGCATTCAACGCCAAGAAAATAATGAAGAGGACCCAGTTCTTTCACAGATAATTCCTTACCCAAAACAGCTATAAAAGAGTCAACCAATGTTGGAAAAGAACCAGTCAAAGTTATATCATATACATAATGTAAAAGAAGTATCTGCTGCTCATTAAAAGTATAATAGAAAAATGAGTGATCACAAACAGATTTATGAAACCCTTGACTGTCAAGAAAGAGACTAAATCTCTCAAATCAAACTCTAGGAGCTTGTTTGAGGCCATATGAAGATTTCTTAAGATGACAGACATGTGTAAGTCTTTATTCATCTATACAAACCTTAGGTTGAGTCATATAAACATCCTCCTTTAGAAAACCATGAAGAAAAGCATTAGATACATCCAACTGCATGATATCCCATCTATTTGTGACTGCAATAGTTAACACACATCTAATAGTTGTAATTTTGACAACAAGACTGAATGTTTCAGAGAAGTGAACACCATCCTGTTGAGTGTATCCATGTGCAACTAATCTAGCCTTGAACCTCTCAACTGAACCATCAGAATTGTACGTAATTTTGCACACCCACTTACTTCCAAGTACATTCATGCCATCTACAAAATGAACTAAGTCCCATGTTTCATTATCCTTGAGAATAGTATTCTCATTCTTCGTAGCCACCCCCTCATTAGGATTATTTAATGCTTCCTTGTAAGATTTAGGCTCTACCTCATATGTCAAGAGAGACTGTAAAGCAATAGGCAAAGAGAGTATAATAGAGTTATGTGCTACAAAGTCAGATGGAAGATGTTTGGGCTTAAAAATGCCTCTAGACAATCTAGTAGTGATAGTTCTGACAGGAATTTGAGGTGGTGGTGGAGGAGAAAGAGGTAAAGGAATGTCAATTTTGGGTGGTGTAGGAATAGTAGAAGGTGACAGTCGAGGGGTATAACAATTTCCAATTTGTAGAGTCACATAATCAGAATCAGTAGTAGAAGTATTAGAAGTGTTAGTAGAAAAAAGAAATACTTTTTTATCAAAAGTAACTTTTCTGGATACAAAAGTCTTCTTAGTGATGGGATCAAAACCCTTATATCCTCTATAAAGAGGACTATAGCCTAAGAATACAACCTGGCCGTAAGGATATCAACAGATACCCATTACCCGGACCGGACCTTGTAGAAATGGGTCTGCATCCGGGTCCTAAAGTTGGACTCATTAACAATTTTTGAACCGACGGGTAATTACCCGATTGGACTCGAATCTTAACGGGTTCAAATGGGTAATACCCGTCTGGTACCCGCGGTCGGTTATTCTAACTTTTATTCATCATTGTAGCAAAATTATAAGTATTTTGTTAGTTGTGCATTAGATTTTTTTTTTCATTTTTGGTTTTTTTTCTTACATTTAGTCTTTATTATAAAGATTAAATTAATGCATTAATGAAGAAACAATAATAAATTTTTGGAAAAAAATTTATACTAAAGCCAAAAAGAAAACTATATTAAGATTTTGAAGTTCTTTTTATAGTTTTCTTGATACCCAATGGGTACCCAGAACCGACGGGTACCTGGGACTTTTAACGGTCCGGTTCTGGCCGGTCCACAAAGTTAGGGACCGTTAAGAACTGGACCCGACTTTTATAAGTGGGGTCCGGGTGCAATGATACCCGGGAGGACCCGGACACATTGACATCCCTACCTGTTGGGCTTAGGACTTAGCTTATCAGATCTATAAGAAGATATATAATATCGGATAACAGCTATATCCAAACACTCTAAGAAGACTATAATCAGGAAGAGTGTGATAAACAAAACTTGAAAAGGTATGTTGTAGTGAAGAAGCTTACTTAGGGTTCTGTTTATAAGGAATGTAGCTGTGAGAAAAGAATCAAGCCAGAAGTGTTAGGTAAAGATGCTTGAAAAGCAAGAGTATTTCCCACCTCAGTAATGTGTATATGTTTTCTATCAGCAAGGCCATTCCGAGCTTGATTATGTGGACAAGAAATTCTTAGAGTAATTTCACAAGAGTCAAGGAAAACTTTAAAAGGGCCTTTTGTAAGTTCAAGATCTCCATCACATAGAAAAGAAACAACATATCAGTTTAAAAGATTTTTCATTTGTAGCTTTAAAATGTTGAAAGCATTTCAATCTCTTAGTTCTGGATGTCAAGGGATAAATCCAGTGGTATTTTCTATAGTCAGCTATGAACAAGATGTTGTACTTAAATCCATCTAGAGACTGCACAGGGGTAGGACCCCATATGTCATAGTGAACAAGTTGTAGAAGACTAGCTAGTAGTTACTCTAAAAGAAGAATATAAAGGCAATTTTTGATGTTTCCCTAATTGACATTCATGACATAGAGTTACAATGGATTTTGAAGAGAGTTTAATAACAGTATAGTTGTGCAACTTACTTAGAATTTCGTGAGAGGATGACCCAATATTTTGTGCTAAAGGGATGAATCTGCAAGACTAGAACTGAAAGAGACTATAGGAGCCAGCTGAATAGGGTAATATGAAGAAATTTACCATTTCTCACCATAACATGCTCAGGACCATTGTAAGGAATGACATCATAAAGAAGAGTTGGGTTATTTCTCATGTGAGCAGAGGCAGCTGAATCTGGAATCCATTGAGTCGAAGTCACAGATTCAGTGTCATCAGAGATAGAGCTCAATGAACATGTATAAAAGGCCTGTGGTGGAGAGTCATTGTTAATTAGGTGGGGTGGTGATTCGGTAGAAAATTCATGTAGGTATGATTCAGTATAAAAGGCTTTGGGTGAGGATGTAGTTTGAGGTTTAGATGTAGAAGGTTTAGAAGTTTTAGGGGCGTATATCTAAATCTACACCTATTAGCAGTGTGACCTTGTTGTTTGCAGATTTGACATTCAATATCAGAGAAGTTAGTTGGAGTGAAGTAATCTGAATGAGTTGTTTTTCCTCATTGTTGGTTAGATGGTGTTGATGTAGGTGTATGCGAATGGTATTGAGGTGTGGGTGGATGTGAATGATATTGAGATTTATTCCACCATAACTGTCATTTCCATGTGAAAATCCACCGAAATATTGTGAATAGATACCATTAGCTTGTGAAAATCCACCTGAATGTTGTGAACGGTTACCATTAAATCCACAGGATTGACCAAAGTGTTGTGAATGATTTCCCCCTGATCCAGAGGATGAGCTAGAGTATTGATTTCTATTTCCACCAGTACTAGAAGAATTTCGATTATAAATCTTTATATAAAACGCATAAGGAGCATTGGTAGACTCAAGAATCACAAAAGAATCATGAGATTTACTCTGTAACCATTGTTCATGATGAAGTAATTTGGATCGAAGCTCATTAAACTTATAAGAAGTTTCACGATGTTGAGCAGTAACAACAAAGTGATCAAAATCAGGGTTCAAACCATTTAAAACATGTAAAACTACATCTTCATCGAAGACTTTATCATTAATATCAGCTAGATTATCCACAATTTCTTTGACAAAACTTAAATATTCTGAGATAGAATTATTACCCTGCTTAATAGAGTATAGTTGACGACGCAGAAGAGATTTACGAGCCATTAACTGATCATTGAACTCCAATTTACGACGTAGAAGAGATTTACGAGCCACTAACTGATCATTGAACTCCAATTTCAGATAATCCCAAACTTGCTTCGAAGTTGTTATTCCAAGAGTACTAGCAGAGATAGATCTGGTAACCGTAGCATTGAGACAAGATAAAACAAAGTCATCCATCGAAATCCAGTATAGATACTCTGGGTTTGGAACCATAGCATCATTTTCACGAATCTGAGGAGCAGGACAAAGATAAGTCCCATTAACAAATCGTAGAAGGTTAGTAATGGTAAGAATGGTCTCAAACTGGTGTTTCCATAGAAAATAGTTTGTGTTATCTAGCTTGAAAGACACAAAGTTGGATATATCTTGAAATGGTAGAGAAAAATTGAAAGCAGGTGTAGGAGAGATTATGTTGTTGTAAGACTTGAATCAGATCTGTAATTAAAGTATTTGGAGTAGTCATAGAATTTAATAGTTGTGCAGAAGAAATCAAGAAATTTCAGCTGAAGATATGGGTAATAAGTGTTGTTCTTGCAGCCGCCGGGGACAAGAGCTATGAAGATCGAAGTTAATGTGTAAAATAAAGTAATGGGGTGTACAATTAGTGGGTGCACACATATCACTCCATTATCATGCATGCATGGAATCATCTCGATAATGTTGGTGAGGATTGATGATGCACTGATTGTTTTTACACATTAACTTTGTGTCAATGTGTACGTGTTAATTTTCTCAATGGGGTTAAATGGTTTATCTTTAATCTTTTGGCATACATTTTGTTTTATTTTCTAATATGTTGCATAAATCAAGTAAGCAAGACTTTGATGACATGGTGCACAGATTGTATGCTTTAACTATCTTTGATTCTTTTTTGTGAACTTTTTATTTGTGCATCTTAGATTTTTTTGTGCGCATGAAAATGAGATATTTTCTTCCAAAATGCACCTTACTTTTGATGTATCTACTCCCTCCGTTCTTAAATAATAGGCTGGTTTCTATAAATAAATGTTACAAAAAAATAGGCTGGTTTCCTAATTGGGAAAGTCAAATGTTACTTTATTTTCAGGGACCATTTTTTTCTTAACTTCTTTTGATGACAAGTGTTATGGGACCATTTCACTTTACTTCTTTTACTGACAAGTGTCATGGGGACCATTTCACTTCACTTCTTTTATTGACAAGTATCATGAGGACCACTTTCAATGATTGGCTCTCTCAATTTCCTTAATTTTCTCAAAAAACAAAACCAGCCTATTAAAAGAGAACGGAGGGAGTACTATTCTTTTTCGAAACATCGAATGTATTAATTAGGTTGGTATATACCTACAACAAAATGGGTTTGTAATACGTCGCCTTCAACACGTACTACTATGTTCGTACTGCCATCACTAATGCACCACCCCCTAATTACCTTAAAAATAAAGATGTAACGACTCGAGTTGCCCGTTATCAGTAATCATTTTTATAAATGTCATCCATGATAACAGATTTTTTTTTTTTTGATCTTTTAGGTAACTTCATCTCACTAATGACGTACCTTGCTCCAGTGTAAGTTCTTGCTTCATGATTGTTAGGAAATAATTATTTGATAAGGTTTCAAGACCAGTTTAATAACGATTAATTAACCATAAAATATTTCTCCGTATCGCAGACCAACATTTTACAGAATTTACAAGAAAAAAACAGCAGAAGGGTTGCCAATCTGTACCATATGTGGTTGCACTATTCAGTTCAATGTTGTGGATATATTATGCATTCATCAAAGCTGATGCAACTTTTCTTATCACCTTGGATGTGTCATCGAGACTATCTACATCGCCATGTACATGGCATATGCAGCAAGGAAGGCTAGGGTACGGACAAATGATTAACTCAAAATGTTCCTGGATAATTTTTTTACACGTTAAAGTAGTAGAGCACGTCCGGAGAGAGTACTTATAAAGTGATGATGGCATTGTTTGAAGGTCCAGACAGCTAAGCTTCTGTTGTTCTTGAATTTGGGTGTGTTCTGTCTGATTCTTCTTCTCACTCTCTTACTGACAAAGGGAAAAAACCGTGTCGTCGTTCTGGGATGGGTTTGTGTTGCCTGTCTGCGTCTTTGCGGCAGAGATCCTATCATTATCTTCAGTAGTTACAGAGTACCATCAAGTATATATTAACACACGTGAGCTGACATCGATCCTCATTTATTCTTACAGAAAAAAGTTATAAAGACAGAGAGTGTAGAATTCATGCCGTTTTACCTATCACTTCTCCTCACAGCGCCGTTGTGTGGTTTTCTTACGGCTTCCTACTCAAGGACATGTACATTGCTGTAAGTAAATCGGTGATTTGGAACGAAAATTATTGTTTCATTAGATTTAACAGCAGTTTCGGCACAAGTGTTATCTGGTTAATGAAAATCTAACTAGTGTGTTGTGCTTTTATTCTGTTCAGCTACCGAACATTCTGGGGTTCATTTTTGGAATAAGTCAGATGATACTCTACCCAACACACAGGGGAAGGAAGCAGCCAAAAATCGTCGAAGATAACGTAGTCGAGATCAGTACTATCAATGCTGCTAATGCTTCTACTCTCCTCAACGTTGCTATCAGCATTATTGAAGATGTTCAAGAACAACTAGCTAAAGAAAAGAACATTCGCGGAGCAGTACTCTACCAGTACCAAAACGTTGTTGAAGTGTAATTCAACTACCTATATTTGATATGTATGTCTGGTTTGTCATGGCAAAATAGGGGTTGATTTCCACAGTAGTCCTTCCCATCTGCTATCTTATGTATAATTAATTAAGGATCTTCTAGGGTTTACATTCTTGTATCTATAGTTTAATCTTAATTTCCTTTTACTATTCCCTAGTGTAATGTAATAGTCAGGCTGACAAAAGAAAATCCATCCATTAATCCATGTACGTCTATTACCAAATCATGAATGTATAATTAAAACTACGCTAGCTATACGTATGTTTTCCCTGATGGCATCTCCTATATGCGATCCCCTTAATGTCTCAATTATCCCATATTCCTTGCACTTGATTATCTTAGTAGTTTAGCCAAGGAGGTTCACCAAAATCAAAACAGGATCGTACGTAGTAGTTATGACTTTTCAACCTAACAAAACCTTATTCAAAGCTGCTGCAACCTGTCCTAGTTATGGACCAAAGGCATAACAGGCAAGGTTGGCTCAGCTTGACCATTTTATGTCTGGTGTAGGAGTAGAATCTCGCAACAGCAGTGTCCCAGCGAAGATTTAACCAACAAATGTTTGCGAAGACCATTACAGACTATTTGAGGAATGACGTAGCAGGTGACGTCAGCCTAATCACGAGGAAAGTGTGAAGACTTTGCGAGATTGAAGAACACGTGCGAAGAAAACCTTTGTAAGCTTGCAAGAATGACGCAGGCCAGATTCGAAAATAAAGGTTGGCTTAGCTATCATCCACTATGTAACATCCTATATAAAGGACCAAGTAAACTTGAGAGAGGAGAGATCTTTTTGGGAGAATAGTGAGAAAGCAAATAGGAGAGAGAGAGTCCAATGTAATTCTTATTTCCTTGTATTCTTATCATTCTTGTAAGTTTCATAAAAGAAGTTAATAAAGATTTGGTGATGGTTCTTTAGGTTTGAGCAAATAATTGTGTAAATTCTAGGTGTGATTGCTGGGAAACCTGCAGTCACATATTGGCGCTAGAAATAGGGAGAATTGTTATTGTGATTTGAAAAAATTTGGAATAAATAGTGAAGAGTTTGTGTGATTTTTAACAGATTATTAAAATTGAAAAGATGGAAAGACAAACAAATGTTTTGGAACAACTAGCAACAATTAGGAGGAGTAGAAGAATCGCTGGAAGAAGGAGAGGTGAAATTGGAGCAAGAAACAATGGATGAGAACGAGTTCAACCACCAATTCAGCGTGCACCGGTACAAGACGGAATTATTGATTATGATAGAGTTAGTGTACACACTTGGCAGACGGACTCAACAGAGGAAGTAGAAGAAACACAACAATTGAGACGAATAGAGAGGGATAGAGAAGTGGAAGAAGGAACAATTCATGGAGAGCAGGAGAATGAAACGCTAGAAGCATTAAGACAAAGGTTGTTCGAAGAAAGGAGATTATAAGCAGAGGAACGTGCGAATTTAACAAGACAAAACCATGAATTAAGGATGGAAAATATAAGATTACAAAATACCAGGTCGAGAAGTACTACAGGATCAAATTCAAGATCAGTTAGAGGAGAAGAGAGATGAGATTCGCCTATGAGGGATGTTGCAGAGGATATTCAAGAAGGTATACAGAATCCTGGTGAAGGACATCGTGAAGAAAGAGAAATAGTGGAAGATCGTTACGTTCAACATGGTGAAAATTATCACAATGAGCAAAACAATAGGGATCAGAGGAATGAACAACATTGCGAACGAGATAATCAAGGTGGCGAAGAAAACCGGGAGGAAGGAAGGAGGATATTATATGGGAGAGAAGTGCAAAGGAATCAACAAACGGTTGAGGATGAGATTGAGAGACATAATACCGCACAAACACATATAGCTTGCGAAGAGAAAGGATGAGGGCGGAAATTGAAGAACAAGAGTTCTAGAAGGATATACGCCAGAAAAATCATGATAACCGAGAGAGAAGGCGCGAACGATACCGCAACAATGATAATATTAATGAAGAAGCTGATAGATTGAAAGGAGAGAAAGAGAAATGATAAGGAATGAGCAAGGTCACAGAGGAGAAAATGAAAGGCAGAATCATGTGCGAACAAATGTAAGGGATGAAAGAGAAAATCGCAGAGGAAGACGAGAAGAGGATGATGAAGAGGAAACGCAAGATCTCGCAAGGAAAAACAGGCATGAGCGCGGGAGAAGAGAAGCAAGGCTAAAGAGACCAATGGATTAAGAGTCAGGCATGAATGAACAAATTCTACGAGAATTGGCAGAAATGAGAGGGATGCTCAATAACAGAAGAGAAGGAGGCAGGAGACAGTTGGATGAAGCAATGGAGGAAGCTGCGAAAACGCCATTTACACAGGAAGTACAGCTGAGGGGAATACCCCCAAAATGTAATTTTCCTGCATTAACTAGCATTTTCGACGGAACAACCTGTGCAGTTCAACATATCAAAGCTTATGTGAGGTACATGTTACAATGGGAAAGCCATGACGCTGTGTTGTGCAAATACTTTGCATCAAGTTTGAAAGGAGAAGCGTTAAACTGGTTTGAAGGTCTGCCAAAGGATACCATAACATCTTTCAATCAATTACAAACGGTGTTCTTATGAGCTTACATAAGTAACAACTCATCACGTCCAGGCATTGAAGATGTATTTGGATTGAAACAAAGAGTTTGCGAAAGTTTGAAGCACTTAACTATGAGGTGGAAAACAATGTGTAGCAATATGGCTGGCCGTGTGGATGAAAGATATCTTATTTTATCATTTATTAATGCAATGTTCGCAACAAATTTTCTGTATGTCCAAATCTTTAGAATCAAGAATACTATCACATTGACTGAGTTGCGAATATCAAGAAGAATATATTACTCTTGAGGAAAAACAGAGTGAGATGGAGTCATACCCAGTCGCAAGCACAAGTTCAAAGGTAGTGAATGCAAGCTTACTACCAAAGTTAATAAATTCAGTGGCGAACACTTCGCAGTAACAACAGGTAAAGATGATGGTCGAAAGTCAACAGAAACTGGTAGCATTGGGAAGTCATGATCAAGAAGAGCTTGAGAGAGAAAAAAGATTCTTTAACCGTGGTGAAAATAACAAGATTCAAAGATTCGACCATCCACAAGAAACTTATGGAGGTCAGAAACACAATTATCATAGGGGACAAGGAACTAAGAAGGTAGTATGGGAAGAAATAAAGATGCCTCCTCTAAATGCTAGTGTGGAAAAGATATGGGAAGCCATAATCTTAATGGAAAACATCCCAGCACCTTGGAACATGGGAACTGAGCCACCCACGAACCACAGAAGTCATGAATTCTGCTCATATCACCACTTCCATGGACACACGACAAATGATTGCAGGAATGTAAAGAGAATCATCCTTAGAATGATAGACCAAGGCAAGATGAACCATTTTCTGATAAGGCAACCACAGCCTTTGCCATTACCACCGCCACCAGAAGATCGCAGAGAAAACGCAGCAAAGGGAGGAGACACGTTTCTAATTGAAGTTGGAGCGAAAGCGAATAACCTATTTTGTCATTCTATTGCACATTCGTACAAAATAATTGAAGATTTTCATGATAATGTTAAGAGCAGAGTATTCGCGGGATGTTGATAACTATTTTGTAAAAGACGCTAGGCAAGGCGAGGCGCCAAGCCCAGCGCCTAGCGCCTTTGGCGCCTAAGGAGAGCGCCTAGAGCGCCCGAGATTTAGAAAACAACAGGTGAAGGTATACTTTGGCGCCTTGGCGCCTTTTTTGGCCAGGCGTTAGACCTGCGCTTAGTGCGCCTTTTACAACATAGGTTGATGATAGAGAAATAATGAATATTGCAAGGATCTCGCCACTAAAAGAATGGCAGAAACAACTTATTTCCTTTACAGCAGAAGAAATACCTGAAGGTGGAGAAATGCATAATAATCCTTTGGTGGTAAAGCTAGAGATCAACCCGAAACCTAATGATGATGAAGATGATGAAGCTGAGAACTCATGGGAGATTAACAGAATATTGATTGACATTGGAAGTTCTATAGACATTCTATTTTACCATACTTACAAAACTATGGGAGGAAAGGATGAGGACTTGATACCATCGACTTACAAGATCTACGGCTTTAATGGTACTGTGAACAAACCTAAGGGAGAAATTGCTATGCGAATTCCTTTGAAAGGATTATCTTTCGAAATTTTGTTCTGTGTTGTTGACGTAAAGTCGCCGTATAATGCACTAATTGGCCTACCCTGGTTGCATGGAATTCTGGGAGTAGGTTCAACCTTCCATCAATGCACAAAGTTTCCTCATCCTAGCGGCGTGGGAATCATAAGAGGAGATTGGGTTGAGGGACGAAAATGTCATAAAATTGATGTAGAGAAATGTGAAGAAAGAGCAATTAAGAAGAACAATTGGAAGCATAATATTAAAGAAAAACAAAGGGGTGAAAGACTGATGGTTGACTCAGTAGAGCATGGAGGAAAAGGGAATGTTGCGAAAAGCTTGTCTGCTGAAAATGAGAATAAGCGAATAATTTGCAAAGGGGATCTGGTGTTATGTCTACAACCAACTTATCAGAGGAGTGGCGAAGATGATTCTGCGAACAGGTGGGAAGGCCCTTACACGGTAACAAATGTGCTAGGGAATGGAAAATATGCTAGTAGATGTGAAAACTGCAGTGTATAATGAGAAATATCTGCGAAAATATGGTGCAAGTGGTAATGATAGTACAGAACAAGAAAAGAGTACTTTGCAAAACGAGATGATAAATAGTATACGAGAACGACATGAGAAGAGGCAAGATATAGGAGTAGAATCTCGCAACAACAGTGTCCCAGCAAAGATTTAACCAACAAATGTTTGCGAAGACCATTACAGACTATTTGAGGAATGACATAGCAGGTGACGTCAGCCTAATCACGAGGAAAGTGTGAAAACTTTGCGAGATTGAAGAACACATGCGAAGAAAACCTTTGTAAGCTTGCGAGAATGACGCAGGCCAGATCCGAAAATAAAGGTTGGCTTAGCTGTCATCTACTATGTAACATCCTATATAAAGGACCAAGTAGACTTGAGAGAGGAGGGATCTTTTTGGGAGAATAGTGAGAAAACAAAGATGAGAGAGAGAGTCCAGTGTAATTCTTATTTCCTTGTATTCTTATCATTCTTGTAAGATTCATAAAAGAAGTTAATAAAGATTTGGTGATGGTTCTTGAGGTTTGAGCAAATAATTGTGTAAATTCATTAGGGTGTGATTGCTGGGAAACCTGCAATCACATCTAGTGTCATCGAAACAAAAGCAAGGTATAGACAGTGAAAAGGATGAAGATTTATTTATAAAACTGAAAAACTACAACCACAAGAGAGATTTATCCGAGAAGGATACATAAATATAAACCCACAGTACTGACACCTTAGACCCATTTGGCTTTACCCTTGCATTTGTCATCAGCCTTATTCCGACCTAGAGATAATGTCCGGTCGACTGCATAGTCTTTTCCATGGATCATGGGGCTTAGAAGCGCAACTGTAAAATATATTAACACATAGTGCAAGTAGCTAAGTCATATTATATTACCCCCTGCATGTAGATCGATCACTAGAACTAACGGAAATGTATACCTGGGTCAACAGATCGCGAGGTCCCAGCAACTGCATGGTTTGATGGGCCAGGCGCTAGCTCTAATTGTCATATGAGATTCTGCTCAACGACTTCTTCCTGTTCAGCTTCCTGTTCAGCTTCATCCGCCGTCATATCATCTAGAAAACAACAATATCAATGAATTATATGAGGAACAAAAAGGCAATTATTTCTTCAATTAATAATGTCGGGGTTAAATGCCGCACACGTAAGTATCATGCGAAGCAAACGAATTACTAAGGAGCGAAGGGGAACCGCACGTAGCATATCTCAAATGACGGAATCAGTGACACTACAGGAAAAATATACATCTACAACTGGGGTTTTACAACTCTTTGTTAAATATCGTAGAAAGTCTTATGTTTTACAACTGGTTTCAAAGGAAGAGTTGTCGTATATCATCACTACCAACTCTTAGGACCAAGGGGTTGCGCTAAGAAAACAAACAACAACTACTTAAGCAAAAGAGTTGTGACGACATTTAGCTATAACAACTCCGTTCCACAAATGTAGTGACTAAGCCTATCACAATTTTCACAAAGTTGTTAAAAAAAAAATATGATGATGAAAAATAATGTTAGATGGGAGATTCGAACATGAACCTACTATGGGTTAGTCTAGCTCATCAACCATTTTTACAGTTCACAAGTTTTTTTTTTTTTTTTAATAAAAACGTATAACAACATTTATAAGAGTTGTTGAAGTAAAAATATAATGTTCAAAAATAATGAGGTTGGGGGGATTTGATCCTCAGCCTCCTGCATGCAAGTCAACACCACTAACCATACCTACACTATCACAAGTTCTATCAAGTTTGTGGTTCTTTAATATACTAACTTTATGACAACCCTTTATAAGAGTTGTAAAACAAAATATAAATAATATTCAAAAATAATGCTCAGGTGACTGAGCCGCAATCATCGTGAAGCCTTTTCTATAAAAGTTTGATATGAAAGTGTTCATATGGCTAACTTCGGTTAATTATTGTTGAGCCAAACAAGTGTACACGTTTAGGTACGGTTACTCATATCTAAATGAAGGTACATTTCATTTGTGTATAACAAGCTAAGACTATCTAACGGTTGAAAGATATTAGCTTGAATCTAATTAGGTTTTCATCTAACGGTGAATATTGAATGCTTTGTTACCAAGGTAATATTGATTGCAAACCGTGATTCGAAGTCTATATAAGAGAGAACTCTAGCAACTGGAAAACCTAATCCCCACACATCATGTGTGATACTAGTTGCGACTAGAGTCGATTCTCCTTTAACCTAGATTTTTATAAAACCATTAGAGGTTAACGACTTAAAGACTTCATTGGGATTCTGAAGCCAGGCCCAACTATTCTCTATGTAGTTGCGCGTTCTGATCTTACTTTGTTCTATCGTATTGAGTACTATCTTCTCTTAGATTTGCTCGAGATTCAATCTCCGATGGGTAAGATAAAAAGTAGTCACAAACATCTTCGTCTCATCATTTGTGATTCCATAATATATTGTTCCGCTACCATACGGTTAAGATCATTGTGAGGTGATTGATATTACTAGGATATTCTTCGGAAATATAAGTATAGTGTATCAATTGGTTCATGTTCACCTTGATTTATCAAAAGACAAAACAAAAACTCGTAAGTACTTTTGTGGGAGACAAATTTATCTATTTAATAGAATCTTCTGTGGGAGACAGATTTGTTTATCAAGTCTTCGACTTTGGATCGTAGCAACTCTTAGTTGTGGGTGAGATCAGCTAAGGGAATCAAGTGCGTAAAGTCCTGCTGGGATTCAGAGGCGTAATGAATGTGACTTCACCTTAATCAGTGTGAGATTGGTTATGGCTCAACTACATTCCAGTGAGAAGTTAACTTGTAGTAGGCTAGAGTCTGTAGCAGCTTAATACAGTGTGGTGTTCAAATCTGGACTAGGTCCTGGGTTTTTCTGCATTTGTGGATTCCTCGTTTCAAAATTTCTGGTGTCTGTGTTATTTATTTTCCGCTTTATATTTTCTATATAATTGAAATATCACAAGTTGTGCATAATTCAATCAATTAGATTATCCAACCTTTGGTTGTTGATATAAATTGATTGAGACTTGAACATTAGGCTCGCGGATTTCTATATGTTTAATTTGTTGATTACATTGAGAAACAGAGATATAACTCTTGGATGTATTTTCCTTGATTGAGTATGACTGTCTAGTTGATTCACTTGGAAATATATTGGAGTTAATCCATACAAATTGCCTAAACGAAATATTAGGTGTGGTTGTTAGACCTCCGCTTTTTCACTAACTCTACATTCCATGTCAAACTCTGCAGTATTGCATTATCGGGGACTCAAACTTGGGACCTTGTAGAACGCATAAAACCCTTTAAAGAACAGGAATGACCAGCTGAACTAGCTACCCATTTTTTATTATTATATTAATTTTTAAAATATTTTAGTTATTCTTTAACTGTTTTTCTTCTCTTCTCTACATCAATTGAATGCTAACATGACTTCAATGTTCACCGAAGATGAAGTCGATCATAAGTTGTACAATACCATTGTTTATAATATCTGGAGAAAAATTAATTATTGTATATACAATGATGTGAATTGTGTGAGTAATATTTCGTCTTGATGAGGTTGTTATGTAGCTTTCTAATGGGTCTAATAAGATCATTGCACTCTAATTTTTCTAAAGATTTTATTTTCAGATGGAAGGTGTTGTAATTTTGTGTAAAAGTTGCACTTCGATGGAAAAGACTTCAAAGTTGCATATTCTTCCAAACAGACAAACGATTTTCTACAAAAAGTTGCACATTCAATAGTGCACACAAAAACTAGCAAACTTCACATTCCTTTGAAAACGACATAGGTGTATCATAGGTTTCTATGATCATCGGGTCTTTTCCAGCAATTGGATGAAAGTAAACATGCATACGTAAAGACACATAAGAAGGCAGTCTAGAAATCACTTCATTCCAATCTTTTTCACTACTGGCAGTAAATGCTCCATTCTTATTATAATCATGAAATTTCCACATCTTAAATGTGCGATCTCTTCGACGTATCACGGTTAGACACCCATCCATTTCTAAAAATTCGTAGTAGGAATACACAGTATACAAATTAGCTCCTCTGCCATCAGATTGCAAATTAGCTAACAAGAAAGACTCATAACCCCTTGTGTGATCTTGAATATATCTTGCTACTCGAAACGACAATAAAGAAACATGGGCGTGCTTCCGAATATGTATTATGTAATTCGATGAAATGTGGATCACGTTCGATAATCAAATTCCAACGTTTATATACGCACTCGAATCTCATAATTAGTGTCTTCATCGGGAGTCTGCTCAGTATCTGAAAAACCTTTAAATCATCATCAATTAATCTATTACTAACAATGTGATCGGTTATTATAATCAACACATGCAAGCCTCATTCTCTTCTCCTTCTTCGTATATTTCCTCATGTTGTTTTGCTTCTTCTGCTTCTCTACCTCTACATATTTTACTTTCACAGGTAATCATCTTCATCATCTTTATTGCTGCTTTGTTCCGGGCTGTAAAGTCCTTGCAAATATTGGCATAGAAAATGCTTTCAAGATTTGGAAACAATTTACCAAGCTAGATTTCATACTCAACTTGGAACACAATAGTTTGATCTTAGGTTTAAAAAATGTTAACATGTATAAAACTTTATAAGGGGCGGAACTACGTCCAGGCTTGGCCTGGGTTAAACCACCCCCAAGCAAATTTGTTTAGTTAAAATTGGTTTGAAGTTTGTCCCATTTTGGATTAAGCCTTAGTAAAAATTATGGTGAAGCAAGGACAAGAATACCCAAGCATGTGTAATTTTTTTTGAAGCCTTTCCTATGTTCAATTTCTAGCTCCGGCCCCGAAACTTTTAACTTCTTTCAGTCGTTAATAAGTTAGTGAGCAACCAATGGCAGTAACAAACTAAAATTTGGGACCGTATGAAACTAACACACAGGGGCGGATGCAATACATGACTTCTCCTGGCTTAAGCCATTGGTAAAAGTTTAAATTGACCACGAATTGTCTAATTTTCATGTAGTAAATAACTTCTTTTTGACTCAAGGCGAGGTGATTTTTTTTTTTACAAGACCAAGCCCCTTCCATGTGTAAAACCTAGCTCCACCACTGCTAACAGCCTAACACATGTATTTACTTGAGTTTCAAACCGCACGCTAAACCGTCATAAAATTTAGAAGCATGACCATTTTATATAGTTGCATTTTCTACGACTAAAAGTGGGAGTAGACCACTAGAAGAAGCAAGTGTTGGTTCTTCTTCTCAAACCCACAATGCTATGTAAGAGTACAAATTTAACAAAATAATAATTCAGCAGCCGCGTTTAACGATGAATAGGAATGGAGGTATCTAAAAGCGTACTGAGAGTTAGTACTTAAATCAAACAAGAAAAAAGGTATACGCATGAGGATGTAGCTCAAATGGTAGAGCGCTCGCTTTGCATGTGAAAGTTACAGGGTTCGATACCCTGCATCTCCATTTTTATTTTGTATATCCATACCTCATCATCAGCGCATGTGGCATCATCTGTTAGAAAAAGAAAAAAGAATATAAAAATATCTGAGCTTAGAAAAAGAAAAATAAAATATATATATATATATATATATAAATTTTTGAGACCAGGTTCAAACCGGGGATCTTTAGTATATGAAACTAACGTGATAACCACTACACCACTCAGACATGATCTGTTGGTGCTGGACATTGATCTTTAGTTAAAAAAACGGGTACTTTTAAATAAGGTTTTAAGAGTGAAACATGTGCGTTAAATACATGCTTCAAGAAAAATAAATTGTCCTCGGCAGGGAACACATTGCTATGGTTGATGGTCTCGCCAAGGGTAGAAAAAAGTTTTTAATTTCTTTTATAGCGTGTTTGGCTACCAACAACATAAGTGTTTCTGCTTTTTTAGAAGTCAGAAAACAAAACAAAAAAAGTTAATTTTTTTGCTTTTATAAGTCATTCTAAAATTGTTTGCCCAAACTAACTTTTGACATTTTTGCTTTTAGCATTAAAAAAAAAAATTCTAAATTTATATCTAATACGCTATTAATACTTTTGATATGTCGTTGAATGACAAAAAGAGTTACTTTGACCAACTTTGTATTGGGCATTGCCCAAAATTAGTTGAAGTCAACGAATATCTTAATCGATCAGAAAAAAAAATGTGTGTTACATAATTTTGTTATATAACCTTTGGTTCGAAAGTACGTTTTTAAAATGTGAAAGAAAAAATATGTGTGTGTCGCTTTTGCGGTTTAAGTTGGGCCATGAATGTTGGCTAGGTTTTATCTAGAATCTTATGATAAAAAATTTCCTTCAAAGTTTTCCAAAAAAAAGTTCCTAATTGTTCCTTTTAAATGCATTTTTCCTTCTCATCGAAATAGAATTCACCAAAAATAAATATCCCAAGGCAAGCTTTTATCGGTAACAATGTATTGAGATTTATCACAGAGTTTTACAAAAAACATGTAAAAAGTGATAAAAGCATCTATAAATCAGTTAATTGCTTGAAACCTCAACTGGTGATTCCATGTTCTAGAGTTGCTGACGTTATCCGATTCGACAAGACAGTTTTTGGTGCTGGGAAATTGAAAGTTGATCTTCCTATAGTTCATGGTGTAGAACTAAGAGTCGGAACTTTCATTTTCGTGGTTTATACCACTACTACTCTGTAAGTGTTATCTTGCCTTTTCTTTTTATGAAGATGTTTACTAGATCATCATTATTGTGTTTTCTTGATCTTTTCTTTTTGGATCCTAAAATCCCGGAGCTCAATCATCTGAAGGTGGTGTAAATAAGATTAACACATAAAGATTTGAGAAATGGGTAAAATGAATTTGGGTTGAAATGACTAAAATAGCCTAATTGAGCAAACTGGATAAGAAATAATATGATAACTACCAAAAATAATTGAAATTAACAACTATATAAGCATTAACAAGTCTAAAATAAGTTATATTGTTATTAATACACAATTGAAAAAGAATAGATTTTGCATCGTAAAAAGAAAACTTATTAATCGAAAAATGAATAAAAAACATATTAATTACACCACTAATTGAAATTAACATCAAATGTTAGCCTTAAAAAGTCTCAAAGAATACTTATTAAAGATTAATTCACAAGAGTGAAGGAATTTGGATCAAAGGGAATAGATTTTGGGTCGAAATGACAAAAAATATTCTTATTAAGAAACTTTAAACTCCACTAACAACCGACTCTTACTACTTGTTTGCTCCTATTTGAGTGTTTTTCCGTGATTTTTTTTAAAGAAATATTCAATCTTTCGGGTGATTATTTCTTGCGTTTTTTGGTATGATGGTGAGATTCACTGTCATTCTTCTAAGTTTTAAGTTGTTTTAACATAACCAGAATAACTAACCATGAAATCTTCACTATAAGGGTTATAAGATATTGAAGGAGTTTTACAAGACAAGTTGTTGAAGAAAAAGGTTATTAGGGCTAAGTTACACCAAGCTATGTCATTTTCATTTTCATATTAATATTTTTGTTATGTTTTTAGACATGAAACTTATTTTAACTAAGTTAATATTTACCAATTAGCCCTCATACACAAAGCGACTCAAACCCGATGTCGGATGATTTTAAAAAAAGCATATAATTAGATTTATGATTCTACACAAGAAAAAAAAAACAGTATGAATTCACATAAAGAGTAATCTATGAAATATATGTAATTCAGATAAAGAATAATAAACTATATGTTTTTATTGTATTGGTATAGATTGTAAGAGCACTGCTCGGTCGAACTCACAAGCGTTGCTATCTCAAGCTTGTTGTCAAATTTAGTTGCCAAAACTATAAGTCTTGATTACTAGTCTACTTATATCTAAGTCTCGGATTAGGATAGAAAGTGTATTTGAGCATTATACTTCACGTCGTTCATTGATTGAAGACGAAGAACTACTAAGGGGAGCTTGTTGAACTTCATCAACAAAAGGTATGCGGAGACTTGAACTCATCTATCACTCAAAAGTCTATCTACTATATCTTCTATTTGAGACAAAAGTCGTATAACTATATAGGCTTCGATTATGCACATTTGATATTTCGAGTTGAGTTTAACTCGCTTACATATTTCTCGAAATATGTGTTGGTAATCTTTCGCTTTAACCAAGTTCATCTTATATTCTTGACGAAAGTCAAAAAATGATCATGTGAAAATCACCTGGTAACATCTTACATAATTTGTGTGAGACAGTCATTTGATGTAGACTCGGAATGTTTCGTATTGATCATTCGATCATTTGAAAATTGCATTGAAGCTAATGGTTTGTGTGAGACAGCTATTGTCGTCTTCTAAGAATGTTTCAATGATTGAATTGGGAGTTTAGAACAATTAACCATGATTGGATATAACACAGTATGCGTACTTGTATGCTAACTGTTGCAAGTTATTCCAAGTCCAGGAACCATAGTATGCATACTTGTATGCATACTGGTAGGTTTAATAAAGGTCCACCAACTTAGTATGCATACCGGTATGCGTACGGCGTGAGTTTCAAGTTCCGGGATTTAACTGACCTCGCATACTGGCGAACCCAAACTTAGTCCGGCCACTTAGGTATGTGTACCCGTTTGCATACTTGAGTAGGTTATGTTCTAAAATCGGTTTGTTCATGAACTAATACATTTATTTATTAAGGAATGCAATCTTTTTCAAACCGCGGCTATAATGTTCATGGATTGATTCGAGTGAACCAAAATCGATTTTTCTTCAATTGTGTCTTGTATACTTCTATGTGAAGATAAACAATTGAACAACTCTAAAACTAGTTTCATTTGAGTCATTTCAACTAGTTATGGTTAAAATGAACAAGGTTGATATGAAAGTGTTCATATGGCTAACTTCGGTTAACTATTGTTGAGCCAACCAAGTGTACACATTTAGGTACGGTTACCCATATATAAATGAAGGTACATTTCATTTGTGTGTAACAAGCTAAGACAATCTAACGGTTGAAGGACATTAGCTTGAATCTAATCAGGTTTTCATCTAACGGTGAATATTGAATGCTTTGTTACCAAGCTAACATTGATTGCAAACCCTGATTTGAAGACTATATAAGGGAGAACTCTAGCAATTGGAAAACCTAATCCCCACACCTCATGTGTGATACTAGTTACGACTAGAGTCGATTCTTCTTTAACCTTAGGTTTTTCCAAAACCATCTAGGTTAGCGACTTAAAGACTTCATTCGGATTGTGAAGCCAGACCCAACTATTTCTCTGTAGTTGCGTGTAGTATTGAGTACTATCTAATCTAAGATTTGCTCGAGATTTAATCTCCGATAGGCAAGATAAAAAGTAGTCACAAACATCTTCGTCTCATCGTTTGTGATTCCACAATATCTTGTTTGGCTACCATACGATTAAGATTATTGTGAGCTGATTGATATTACTAGGATGTTCTTCGGGAATATAAGTCTAGGGTATCAATTAGTTCATGTTCACCTTTATTTATCAAAAGATGGAACAAAACTCTTAGGTATTTCTATGGGAGACAGATTTATCTATTCAATAGACTTTTCTGTGTGAGATCTTCGACTTTGGGTCGTAGAAACTCTTAGTTGTGGGTGAGATCATCTAAGGGAATCAAGTGCGCAGAGTCCTACTAGGATTCAGAGGTGTAAGCAATGCGATTGTACCTTGATCAGTGTGAGATTGGTCAGGGCTCAACTACATTCCAGTCCGAAGTTAACTTGGAGTAGACTACTGTCTGTAGCGGCTTAATACGGTGTGGTGTTCAAATCTGGACTAGGTCCCGGGGTTTTCTGCATTTGCGGTTTCCTCATTAACAAAATTTCTGGTGTCTGTGTTATTTCTTTTTCGCATTATTTTTGTTTATATAATTGAAATATCACAGTTTGTGCGTAAGTTCAATCAGTTTGTGAATCCGACCTTAGGGTTGTTGATTAAATTGATTGACACTTGGATATTGGTTTTTGATACCGTCCAAGTTATTTCTTACATTCAATCGGGCTCGTAAATTCCTATTTATTTGATTACATATTTAATTGAGAAATTGAGATATAACTCTTGGATATATTTTCAGTGATTGATTCTGATTGTCTAGTTGATTCTCTTCGAATTATATTGGAGTTTTTCCATACAGATTGCTAAACGAAATATTGGGTGAGGTTGTTAGACCCATGCTTTCTCAATTGGTATCAGAGCAGGCAAATACATTTAAGACCTTATAAGTCTGTGTCTTTAGAGATCTGACTCTATGGAAAGTAATGATATCTCGATAAATGCACCACCAGATCCAGGGATTCCAGAGTTCTCTTCCATGATTGATTTAATAAAATTTGTAGAACAAATTCTATCTAAACCTCCTTCAGGTTTAAAATCCCTAGAAGTATTTTCAGGGCTTGAAAAAAAGGCTTGAGAGTTTATCTCTTGATGTTGAGTTATATCTCCAGAAAGAGCAAAAATCTCTTGATAAGCTAAATCAAGTTATGATGAATAATTCTCATGTTGAGGTTGATATTGATCTTCTTATCAGTAAGGATCTTCCGTCTCCTTCTTGTGTCTCAGACAAACCGGAAATGGTACAAGAAGTATATAAACCTCATCTATCAGTCAGTTTCATCTCTGAATTTGATTTTGTTCATCAGTCAAACCCTGATACACCTGCTCAAGATAATGGTACTGCTCCCTTTAGTGAGAAAGTCATGATGTCCATTTTATCAAAAGTGTTTCCCTGTGCAATACTGAATATTATCTACAGAGACTGTGTTTTATAAGTTGTAAATGAAGAAATCAGGAACACAAATTATCTTGTGCACTTTTTAAGTTCTTTCAAAAACTTGTAAAAACTGTCCCTTGGGTTTCTCTCAATACTGGAAGTTGTAAGAGTTGTTGGAAAGAAACTCTCTCTTGGTGTCATGATGTGCAAGGTTATGTTTTTGTGAATTACTTGGTAAAGATTTGTTGAGTTTTGCTCCAATCCTTTTATAGCTTGTTTAATAACAATTCATAAAACAAACGAGCCCTTGTCCATGTACGGTTCATATACCCTGAACTCGTACCCTTTGTGTGTTTGAACCGCGTTCCAGAATGAACTTAACTGGTTCGGGTTCCACCGTTTGACACTTAAAAGGAGAAAGAATTATCTTCGTTCACCTCGCCTCTTCTTCTTCAGTTTGAGTGCGAAAAAGAAACTCAAACAGTTCATGTACCTTTGATCTCCATAACCTCAATTCTCAATCATTTTGGGCGTTCTTGATATCATTGGAATCACAACAAGAAAGTTTCTCTTTTAAAGTTTAATTAAAATTTAATTTAGAAAATGCAGGTATATAAGTTTTGGGGATATTTTTAATGTTCACGTCGGCAAGGTTTTTAAATGGCGGAAATAAAAATCGACATGGAAAACCATGCAGACATGAACAGTAAAATATCCTCCATTTATTGGTATACCCCAATTAATCTGTCATATTAAACCTTACTTACTTTTTCAATTCTAAGTGTAAATGTGTTTGTAACTGTCAATTTTTGATCTAGCAGCATGATAAATTCATCATTTTAGAATTTGAACAATATTCAATCAACATAATCAAAATATGACAATTAGGAAAAAATATATGCCCAGTGCGGATGCTCTTGGATCAATGAGTGATTAAACAAAAAAATAAATTATACACCAACCATATTCGCAAGCACCACATAAAATCAATTTTATATTAACAAAAAAACAGAGAAGCGAAAAGCAGTGGCAGAGCCAAGTGGGTGCATAGGGTATCCCATCACAAAAATAAGGCTAAGTCCTATGGGCTAGATTGGACTGCTAGATTGGCCAAAAAGTGTTGCAAATCATGAAAAAAGTGTGGGAAAAAAGTTAACACTCTTTCTAGCTACTCTCTCTCCTAGCATTTGCTCGTGATCGAACTATCAGCGAGATTGAAATGTTGAATAGTGCGACGCTCAAAAAGTGACCAAAACTTATTTGAATGGTTCGGCGCTCACAAAAATCTAACTTGTTTGAGATTTAAGCGCTGAATGGTTCGGCGCTCAAAAAGTAACCAAAACGCTGAATGGTTCGGCGCTCAGAAAAACGCTGAATGGTTCGGCGCTCACAGATGACGTGGATGGCCAATCTAGCAGCTAGATATATAGCCTATAAGACTTAGGAGGTTGCCCAGGCTGACGTGGATGGCCAATCCAGCAGCTAGATATCTAGACCATAAGACTTAGCCTAAAAGCAGAAATGGTATGGTTACCGAGAGAGTCTCCCGCAAAATCTCCGGCAAAACACATGATGTGGGACCCAAAACCCATCTGATAGACACATTTTTGTGTCTATTTTGTTCTCAATGTTCTGTATTGTTAGTGCTCGATATTGTACTAATTATGGTTTTTTGTGTGTTTGTAGGTATTTTTGGGCAATAAACATTTTTGGAAAATTCGGCTTTAAAAGTTGTCTAAAGCACCGAGGAGGACACTTACTATTCGGACTGTGATTTTGGCTAAGGGACATCCAATTACTAAGGGGCACACTAGCTGCTATTTGCACCCTAAGACACCCCAGTACTAATGGAACCCCGGCAGTGGTTAGGGGGACATCCATCTTCTTCACGGGAAGAACAAGTATTGGCGGGAAAAAAATAAACTTCACCTGCGTTGATTTCTGGATAGATTTTTTGAGAGATTTCAGCGGAATTTTGGTCGGGACTGAATTGGGAACTGCTGAGTGAGGTAAAACAGGGTTGGTTACGTGTTTAATCTCAAAGAAAAGGGAAGATTACGTGCAAACAAGAAAACTGGGAAACACGGTTTCAAGGGAGGAAAACTCGGGATTTCCTGTGGTTTATTCGTCGAAGCTGTGTGTATAAATCTTCCTGGAACGATTTGTACTCAATCAATTATGAGAAATCTGCATGATGGACTATGTGAACGCTGGACAGCCGCGTGAAAGAGTTATTGAAGGAAATAATCCCGAAGAAGAATAATGAATTAATTACGAGTTATCTTGGAGATTTCCTGGAGACTGAGACTATATAAAGGGAGTTAGAGAAGCCAAGCCAGAGAATAGAGAGTTTGGGGAGATTACAGAGCATCACATAGGCAAAAATTTGATCACCATAGAAACCTGCTGCTGTTGTTGCCATTGAAGAACACGAAGAACATAAGACGCACGGCGTACCATCGTACATGCTACACTGATAACGACTCACATCCGAGGGTCGTAGTTCTGGAGACAGTCTTAAAAAAAAACAGTGACAGGAAGATTTTATCGTTCTTAACAGCTCGGTTTGTAACACTTATAACTGTTACAAACCCGGTTTTTATTATATTTCTCCTCTTTTTCACCATTTTAAACACCTTTTTGAACAATGAAAAAATCCTTTGAGAGTGTTTTCACCATGCGGAGCTAGAACCCATCAGTGGGACGACGGAGGAAGCTGTTTTGCACCCATGTGGTAATTCTATTTAATTCCTTTATGACTATTTGCACTATTATAATTGATTTATGATTTTTCTTGATTATTTGTGAATTCGTTAGATGTCGCATGCTTAGTCTTAGGTACTTTAGATGCGTCATGATTGTGAATTACATATATTTCTTTATAAAATCTACCTTGGCAAAGAATTAGAGTCGATGTTTGTTATTTTATGAGCTTTAATTGTCCGGAATTAATAGATGAACCGCATGAATGTGAGAATTGGTGGAATCCCGAGTCCAAGTAACTCTCTTCATCTTGTGACATAAATTGTATATTTTCTCTATTTTTATTATTTTTCTTTATTAAATCCTAAAATCGATTTCAACAAGTCCGAGTGAACGACAACTCTACTTACCACTATCTAAAATTCGATTAATTTTTGGCGCCGCCGACACGGACTTGTGTATAGATTTGTTTTTATGTTCATTTTTTTTTATTATTTTTGTTCTTTTTTACGCGTTTTGGTGTTTCTGTTTGCTTTCAGATTTGGAGTGGAGCGAAAGAAAAAGAGAAAGTGTTGAAAAGAAAAGCAAAGCCAAAATAGGAAAGAAAAGAGAGATCCGAACGGAGTGAAGAAGAAAATTTTGTATATAGTGTTATTATTATTAATTTTTAATTTTTTTTTTAGAAACTGTAATTAGGTAATTTTTTTTGTTATTTTTTTTTTTATTTTTTTGAACATTTTTTTTTTTTAATTTTTGGACTTTATTTTTGGACTTTTGGACATTATTATTTTTAAAACCCTAAGGAAGGGTTAGTTTAAATATAAAGCGCACGAGGAAGGACGACGATTCACGATATCGTCTCGGCCCCTCGAGTTCGTACATTGACATAGGAGTCGGTGGCCCGAGTCGACTTCAACGGTTCATCCCCGTGCGGAACGGGAGGTAAGAATTCTAAACACCCATGAATCCCTGTCGGCGGGTTTCTTGGATGATTTTGTATGCATATATGTTGAGGTCTTGAATACGGCTGTTTTAATTTCCTAGTAAAGGACAAGGACTGGCCATACAAGATAAGGGTTCGGATTTCATCACCGTTCTCTTCTTGCCCGCCTTAGGAAAATAATACCAAATGCGAACCTAAGCTTAAAATTTTGACTAGAAACGAGACCGATAGGGTAACGAGCTTAATAGGAAAGTCATTCGAAAAATATTGGTTACTCTTTTAAGCATACTTTGAAGTTCATGATGGTTTCTGTGAGTTGAATGCGTGACTGTGCCGCCTTGTAATGCGGTGAGGCCTTGGGTATCAAAGCTCCACGCAGCTTCCCTCGCCTCTATTCAACTTACTTAAACTCGATTGATTCGAGAGGGTTTGCTTTAATTGTAACGAATTCCCTTTCGAAGGATTAGAAGCTGGTCTAGAAACAATCTAAGTGGAGCCATCATGCTTTTTGTTTGCTAGAAATTAGTAGGTTTGTTGTGGTCGAGTCAGCCTTGTTTGTGTTTGTGTAGAATTCCCTTGCAGTTAGGATGTCAAACTGGTATTACAATAGCCATCACAATGAATATGAATATCCAACTGAATAATATGGACATCACTCTTTTTATGACCATAGTGTGAATAGTGGTTGGGAACGCCAAACTTTTGAAGTTTATGGGTCATACCATGGTGAGCCCAATTACTATCCACACACCAACCGGTCATACGAGCAAAATATCTCTCTACTAGAGTCAACACGTAAGTTAGCTGAGTCGACACGTAAGTTCGCAGAAATGAATAACTTAGTTATGGACAAAGGCAATGCAACAAGTGAAATTTCTTTCCTAGATTCAATAAGGAAGTCATGTGAGTCGAGTCACGATACAGTAAGGAAGTCATGTGAGTCGAGTCACGATACCATAATAAAGTCATATGAGTAGATTGAAAGCTTTTGTTAGAGGCCCTTAACGGAATGCTCGAGATAATCTTAGTGTTTCCAATAGTACCCACGAAAATGAGGATAGTTATTTACATAATCAAGATGACGAGGATAAAATTGGTAACACTACTTGTCTAGATGAGGTTCAACCATTTTCATATTATTATAATGATGATTATGATGAGGATAGTGTTGATGATGAATTTGAAATAAGTAGGCATAGTGATCAGGAATTTGTTACTCCAATTGAGCTTAATAATGATAATATTTCTAGTTCAAATCCAAATAATTTTAATAATTATTCACCTATTCAAAAGGATGAGGATTTGACTAGAGATACCCCCGTTTTAGACGATGTAGTATTTCCTTTTGATTACGAAGCCAATGATGGTTTAGAGGAACGAGTATATTTTGAATCTAGCGATTTAGAAACAATAAACTTAGAAAAAGAAAATGAACTCGTAGAGATGAGTGAGGATGTACCTAACTTAGAAGAATCAATTGACCATTTTCAGGAATCAGATGACCTTGAAATTAGGGAAGTTGTGACTAGTCTTTTTAGAGACACTGAAAACTCTAAGTTTGGGGTGATTATCATTGTCCATGTGCCTTAACTCTTAGAAAGGTTTCTAACTTGGGACTTGACATATGTGCCTCAACCATTTTAAAAGATTATCTTCATACACTTTTTCCTGAACCTAGTTGTGTCCATAAAGAAGTTCAGTTGTTAAGAACCCATCCTCTGGTTGATGTGGTTAACCTAGGCTATGATACCACGATTGATTTTGTTTTCCCACCAAATATTTTTCAACCAATTGTGGGAACGTATAAGTTTCAGATGTGTCAATTATTAAGTTTTGAGGCTAAACCTAATTACTTTAGGAGATTAGGATCGACACATTTGCTAAAGAATGACCACTACGTGGTCAATTTGTGTGAGTCAAGTCGATTGACTTAGAGGATCCCCAGTTATTCAGGTTATTGTTATGTTCTTCTAAGTTATTAATTGAGTATTTCCAGACTCTAGAACCTGATCTTCAGGATCCTGCCTTTGAGGAAATCCAGCCAATGAAAGCTTTTTATCTAGACCCTTTTATAGAGCCTAAACCCGAACCACAACTAGATGTAGTTGTCTTAAACAAAAAAATAGATAAGGGTGTGTTGGATATCTTCCCTGGTACATTGCAGTTTCCTCTTCTTGTGGTTAGCAATTTTTGATCCAGATGACCCTTGATTATTAGGCTTCTTTGCTTTATATGATTCTTGAGGTGACTAATCTCTTCCATTGTCACGGTGAAGACTTTAAACGTAGCACTTCTTGGGAGGTAATCCAATATTCATGCGACATGGTAATATCTTTCCTTATCTCTTTTTCTTCAAATGGTAACAGTTTCTCCTTGTTCATGTTTTTAATTTCATCTTTAGAACATTGAGGAAAATGTTAGATTTAAGTTTGGGGGTATGGGAGAAACCTTTTAGTTGCAGTATTAATAAATAAACTCCAGAGCCTAGAAATTTATGTTTATTAAGGTCGGCACTAACCAATCTAAGTGGATGGAAACATTTTGGTTGTAGGAGTTGAGGAACCAATCCGATTAGATGGAAACATCTAGAAGAGTCTATTCATAAAAGCACGGAGCTCGGGTGTTAGAAAAGAAAACATGGTAGTTTCGCCATATCCTCGTGATGGAAACATCGAAAGAATCCTGATCACTTCTTTTTCTTTTTTTCTTTTTTTGTTTTTACCATTGCTAGGGTGAAATAGAGTGACTGAGATACCAAAAAATAAATAAAAATCTACCAGACCACCAGACCAACCAGAATAAATACAATAAAGTAGACCACTGGTACCCTTGTATATGCCAGCTGAGTTGACCTAGAGTTAGGATTATCGACCACTGGTTCCCTTATATATGCCAGTTTATTGATATTAGTCCAGACCAGTATCTCAGTCCATTAGGATAGGTTCACCTTAGTCAAACATCATATACGTTTTTTTCTCAACATCCATCTTCTTAATCTATCCATGTGATTGGTTGACTCCGGTTTATGATGTCTAGAAACTATCTCGAGTGAAGCTCTGTCACTTTCTATGAATTTTAGTATTCTTGAGTGCAAACTCGTGTACATCAATTGGAATTTCGCATCAGGGTACTTCCTCATGTAGTCAATAAGTATGCCAACCAAGGAGATTCTTTAGTGCCTTCCAAGATTCTGCGTAGATAGCTAGGGTCTGGAGTAAAGTTTTTGTAGGTACACCTCTGGTAAACCCTCAGGAGACATCACTCGCCACTAAGTCCACCTAGCGGTTTAACGACTTTTTATGACGTGCTAAGTGTAGTCATTTTATTTTCTAGAATAAATTTGCTCGAGGACTAGCAAATAATAAGTTTAGGGGTATTTGATAGACATATTTTTGTGTCTATTTTGTTCTCAATGTTCTGTATTATTGTACTAATTATGGGTTTTTGTGTGTTTGTAGGTATTTTTGGGAAATAAACATTTTTGGAAAATTCGGCTCGAAAAGTTGTCTAAAGCACCCGGAGGACACTTACTATTCGGACTCGCAGTTTTGGCTAAGGGACATCCAATTACTAAGGGGCACACTAGCTGCTATTTGCACCCTAAGACACCCCAGTACTAATGGAACCCCAGCAGTGGTTAGGGGGACATCCATCTTCTTCACGGGAAGAACAAGTATTGGCGGGAAAAAAAAAAAACTTCACATGCGTTGATTTCTGGATAGATTTTTTGAGAGATTTCAGCGGAATTTTGGTCGGGACTGAATTGGGAATTGAAGAGTGAGGTAAAACAGGGTTGGTTACGTGTTTAATCTCGAAGAAAAGGGAATATTACGTGCAAACAAGAAAACTGGGAAACACGGTTCCAAGGGAGGAAAACTCGGGATTTCCTGTGGTTTATTCGTCGAAGCTGTGTGTATAAATCTTCCTGGCACGATTTGTACTCAATCAATTATGAGAAATCTGCATGATGGATTATGTGAACGCTGGATAGCCGCGTGAAAGAGTTATTGAAGGAAATAATCCTGAAGAAGAATAATGAATTAATTACGAGTTATCTTGGAGATTTCCTGGAGACTGAGACTATATAAAGGGAGTTAGAGAAGCCAAGCCAGAGAATAGAGAGTTTGGGGAGATTACAGAGCATCACAGAGGCAAAAATTTGATCACCAGAGAAACCTGTTGCTGCTGCTGCTGCCATTGAAGAACACGAAGAACATAAGACGCACGGCGTACCGTCGTACATGCTACAGTGATAACGACTCACATCCGAGGGTCGTAGTTCTGGATACAGTCTTAAAAAAAAAACAGTGACATGAAGCTTTTATCGTTCTTAACAGCTCGGTTTGTAACACTTATAACTGTTACAAACCCGGTTTTTATTATATTTCTCCTCTTTTTCACCATTGTAAACACATTTTTGAGCATTGAAAAAATCCTTTGAGAGTGTTTTCACCATGCGGAGCTAGAACACATCACTGGGACGACGGAGGAAGCTGTTTTGCACCCATGTGGTAATTCTATTTAATTCCTTTATGACTATTTGCACTATTATAATTGATTTATGATTTTTCTTGATTATTTGTGAATTCGTTAGATGTCGCATGCTTAGTCTTAGGTACTTTAGATGCGTCATGCTTGTGAATTACATATATTCTTTATAAAATCTACCTTGGCAAAGAATTAGAGTCGATATTTGTTATTTTATGAGCTTTAATTGTCCGGAATTAATAGATGAACCGCATGAATGTGAGAATTGGTGGAATCCCAAGTCCCATTAACTCTCTTCATCTTGTGACATAAATTGTATATTTTCTCTATTTTTATTATTTTTCCTTATTAAATCCTAAAATTGATTTCAACAAGTCCGAGTGAACGACAACTCTACTTACCACTATCTAAAATTCGATTACCATCCCCTATAGTTCTCTGGTGGGTCCCAGGGGTGTGAGTGGGGTTTTCTCGGTACAGAAATTTGGGTCAGTATATCATCTCCCAAATAAAAGTGCATTTCGTCTCAAGTGAAGAAGAGAGAGAGGGAAGGGGGATTGACCAGACCAGAGCAGGCCATTAATACCCTAAAACCCTAAATAATCAGATTATTTCTCTTAAATCTTAACAGAGTAGTAATTTCCTCGGAATCTCCGAATCTTGTTTGGGTCCTCCTGAAAAACTTCATATTTTCACTCTCTTCTGCGTTTCTCTGCAAGTAAGTAGTAATCTTTTTTTTCCCTTTTGAACCCATTATAAAATTTCGATTTTTAGCAATACCCAATTAAGGTTGTTCATTTTTGATGATTTAGCTAGTTCTGAATGGCATTTAAGTGTTACTTTGTATTTTTTTTTCAATCAGCTTAGCTTAATTCAGTTGTTAAAGGATGTAGATGATATTCCATGAGATAGCCAAGTGATAGAGATAGAAATTTTTATAATGTGCATTCAAATAATTTTTCCCACTGGCACTGGTGGCGAACTTGTTTTTTGATGGGAAATGGAAATTTTTGTAAACCTCTTAACATAAACTAGGTTCTACTTGTTATGAATGAACAGAAGAATAACACCATAACATGTGCTATGAAGTATTAGGGTTGTCGAGTTGTCAAAGACTGAGGTTAATAGCCTTAAGGATCGCCCTCGTATTGATTTCTCTTCCACTTTTAGTACAGTAAGGTTCATTTTGTGAGAGTGACAATTTAACTAATCACCTGCTTGATTTGTGGGGATTGTACTGGAATAGGTCATGTTGGGATATATATTTAAAAACATAGTTTTGTAATATTGATCAAATTAGAGATAGTGTGGTGGTATTATTTTGGGCTCCCACACTATAGACTTGGGTTCAAGTCTCACCCCACACATTTGACTAGGTATATTATATATAT
>JAJJWW010004914.1:0-68768 GCA_023531295.1 Papaver armeniacum
TTTCTTTTGTTTGTACCATAAGTAAAAATACCACTTAATGGGCCAAATTGATACTTGAATCATCATTTAGTCCTCATCCAAGCCCGCTAACCAGCCAACCAAGGCAATTTCACCAAAGATGCATGCACCTGGTCTATGGTCAAAGTCAACGGCTGGTCAATAGTCAAACTCAACCGCTCGGTCAACTATCAAAGTTAGTCGCACCCTTATCCAATTTTAGTCTTTAGATAGCGAATGTCGCTAACCAATTCAGCCTAAAAACTCTTCCGACATCACAACCATCCAACCATGCCGCGCCCAACCTCCATCCACATTGCGCCTATCATGCCCGCGCCCATCAAGCCATTCCCTACTCCATGTAAGCCACCGTTCCAAGAATTGTCCACCAATATCGCCACCATCATTTATGCGTAATTTATCATGGAAGCATAAATGCAGTTTCATGCAGAACTGAATTCCAACAGCTGCTCAATTTATGCAAGATTAAATACAATAGCTTTCACCATGCGTAACTAATTGCAAAGTAGTCACCATGCAATACTAAATGCAATATTTCATCCATGCAAGATTAATTGATCTATTTCATACATGCAGGATTAACTCAACTGCTTTGCATAAAAATTGATGATGGAGGCATGAATGATCGGGCTTAATGTAATTTATGTTTATATTTAGATATGGAACCGTATAAATAGGAGAGCTGTAAACTGAGGTAGGGGAGCTAAGAGGAGGTAGCCATATAGGAAGGAGATAAAACATACTTTGTAATACAAAAGTCAATAAAAATATCTCCCCAAGGGATTCATCCGTGGACGTAGGCAAACCATGCCGAAACCACGTTAAACCTATGTCTTTTATTTTGTTCTTCAAATCGCCTCCTAACCCAAAATACACACCAAAATACCCATTCATCGTGTTTCGTGCCCAAAAGTAATTTTGGGTACAAACATTGGCGCGACTAAGGGGAAATACGAGAAAAGAAATCGTGTTTTCCCATTGAGAAAGTTATAGAAAATGCTTCAAAATCGTGTCCGTGAAAAAGCAACAGCGCTTTTGGAAAATCATCGTCAGCTCAGCTTGATCTCAATCAAGTGCAGTCCAGTTTGATCATACGAAGTCCACTTGATCGCAGCTGCTGCCGACCGTATAATCGCACATACTACAGCCCAGCTTGATCACAATTGCCGCAATCAAGATTCGCTGCTTCAAATTTGTCAAACTATTACTCGCGGATATCAATAAAAATCGTGATCACTACAAAACTCGATGATAGTGTTGCTGGGACGCTCAGTTCAAGGCAAAAATGTAGTGAAATACCATCAAATCAAGTAGGATATTCGATCCACAACATGGTGGATCCAGCTCGATTTTATCATCGCCATCCACTCGATCGCGAAATTTCACGGCAGTCAGCTTAATCACAATTACTATAGCTCAAGATTTAGCCGAAAGCCACCAAAGCCGACTTCATCATGAAAATCACCAAGGTTGTTGTCGTGGATGTTCGATCCGTAGCATGTTCAAGTCCAAAGTCCGAAAAAATTGCTTCTCAAATAACGCATTATCCACTGCTCAAGTTTGTCATATGACAAAATCAATACCGCCATGATCGCAAAGTTGTCAAGTTGTTTACATATCAAGGCGGTTGAATACCCAAGGGAAAACCTCCAGAAAAGCATCTAAAATTCCAAAAAGGCCACAAAAGTGAAGGAAAATCATGGTGAAAATCCTAGGAGAAACAACAACACCACACAACCGTCGCTAAAAATCCATAGGATGTTACGAGAAGCTTTCAAGGAAAACACAACATGTCAATGAAACGTCACCAAAGGTCCGAAGGCAAAGATCAAAGTTCCAGAAATGTGTTACGAAAGTTTTTAAAAAAAAAAAAAAAAAAAAAAGCAAAGGGCCAACTTCCGGCATAAGCCTGGCTAGTCATTACGATATGGGCTGCGGCGAACGGCCTCAGATCTGCTCACCCTCTTCTGTGGGTTTCGTTCACCCACCTTTCTTTTTACTCACCCACGTCAAAGGTGTCCATCACCCACGTCAGAGTTCTTCGATGCTTCTGGTTACATCAAAGTTCGATGAGCAGCAAATGACCACCGTGGATTTTCTTTGTTAAATCAAACTTCGATGCTCCGCGATACATCAAAATTCCATTCTCGCTGATGCTCCCAATGGTGGTACATCCATTCGATACGTTGGACACACTCACCGCTGATGCATCAAAATCAAATTTGGATGATCGTAAAAAAAAAAAAACAAACAAAAAAAAAGACCAGAATGCCATTACGAGCATTTACTTTATCCATGGCATGGCCACTGCTGTAACGGCCACCACCGAGCGGCAATCCAAGGACATCATGCACAAATGGCCGATTAATCGGGTACGACGATTAATCGTCGACATTGGAGGGCTCGATTTGGACGGCGTGCATAACTTAATTTCGTAGCCCCTATTTCAATGCATCGCGACGCAACTTAATCCCGTAGCCCTTTGATTATTCCGCCCGCTTCTCTTGCCTTTATGGATATGTACACCCCACTAGGGCTTGGTCTAAAAATTTGTTTCGTTGATATCTTCTTCGCCTCACATCCGAATTGGATGATTTTTGGCTCGCTATGATCGCATTTCGATATCCTACGACATGAAGGTACAATTTTTCAATTGGAGAATAATATTTTTTGGGTACAATCACGTCATTAACATGTTTGGAGCAAGGCGCCGACCAACCAATTTTGTTTCGTCGATAACTTCTTCTTCGTGCATCCAAACTAAGTGATTGTCGGCCCGATGAGATCGTATGTCAATTACCAAGGTCATGAAGGAGACATTCCAAATTTCGTGAGAAAGTTAAAAATTTTAAGAACGTAAAATGAAAACACTAGGAAACGGTCACATTCAATCACCACCGAAAATATCTAGCTTTTTAGCTGACGAATCGCCGCAGTCCTTTTCCACATAACTATTACAAATGCATTGATCTAACTATTATAATCTGGTTTCACATCACCGCTTGTTGCCTCGTTGATCGAACATCACTGAGTCCTTTTTAATTCCTATACCAATGGTCGAACTGCCAGAAGTCCGATTTTCACCAAAACTATTTCAATACAAAATTTTCTCACAATCGATCACCTAGTTTCGTGCATAATATTGAAAAGGCAATGATCACAACGCTGAAATACAAGCCTCCGTGGCAACCGTCTTCGATCCAACTTGGACTTAACGGGTGCATTCCAATCCCACCGACAAACAATTACTAAGTCGAGACGAGACGCTAAGGAAACTATACTAATCATCGTCAGCTGAAAACACCAACATAGCCTGGCGTCCTAATCACTTTGTAAGCGAAGTCGCAAAGAACATTTTCAATAAGGTAAGTATATAATTTACATATTTTTGCATCTTTTCATATATTCATGCATACTTTTGTTTAGTAAGACACCTATACTGTGGAGAGCACTTCTCACGAGGATGCACATATTTCAATTTTCAAGCGCGCATCCGGAATAGTGGGATTGGCCCCCGCGCGAATTCCAGAGATAGCAAACATCTTCAAAATCCCATGCGCGAGCAAAATGCAAAGAAGGCAAGGCACCCTTGCGTGAGCATCGGGAAAGATGACAATCACTATCATCTCGAGGACGGAGTGTGCATATCTCTTCAATGTGATTAAGTAGCACTTGGGGGCTAGATATGTAACACCTCATGATATGAAATAAATCTTTGGGGTGAGCTACGTAACACTCCATACGCTTGGGGGGCGAGTTACATAGCACCTAATTTCAATGCGAAATTAAGCTTCCGAAAATCGAAACTTCAATTAACCTTAAACTTTTAATCCTCCAACGAGTTGCGTGGATTAAGAGGGGCGAGCGATACCCTAATATTTATACTAATTTTTACAATCGCAATGTTAAATCGTTATAGTTATGTTGATTGAATTATTGTTCTCCGCTCAAAAGCAACCGTCGCGACTCTGGCTGGACGCGACCGATGCAGATTAGCTTTTGCCTATGAATTCTAGAGACTGGCTGGACGAAATCGATGCAACCTGGTTGTACTCGCTGGACGTAACGATGCTTTCTAGTTTTATTTGTAATTCGGTATACACCTAGGTTTATCGAACTATTTAAGTCCAATCCTCAAGAATACTGCCGCACCAAATTCGACGAAGCCGTCATGACCCAGACTGTCATCGTAATTCCTCCGAGCCCACTGACCGCAGCTCGTCGTAGCTGAGGCTCGTCGCTCCTAGCATCCAACTACTAGCAATTGGCTAGCGCTAGATTTGCTTGTCGCTCCTCGTAGTCTAGCACGATCGCAACTGTCGTAATGCTCGTCGTTGCCAGTATTTCACTGATCAAAGTCGATGCGCCTACCTAGCTCATTCACAACTCCTGCAGCTCCACATGATTAGCGAATGATTGCATAGTATGAGCTTTTGCTCGTCGTCCCAGAATCTCCCCGATCAAACACGTTAAATGCTTGCAATGCTCGATGTCACGTAGCCCAATTGATTGAAGTTGTCACGCGAATTTCCAATGAGAAACAAGTAGCTCGCAGCAGCCCGGGCCCGACCGCCGCTTAGCAGTAAGCTTGCTTGCCGGGCCGATCGGTGGTTGCAAAGAAGCTTTTACTCGTTTCTGCTGCAGGCCAGCTGATTGAATTTGCTGCAAACCATTTTTGCTCAATGCTGTTACTACCCAGTTTTGCTCATTACTGTAGAAGACAGTTGTTTGTGGCCATCACAGACAAGTCCAACGCAACTACCACATTTCAATTTTACATCAGAGCATCACGCTGCTAAGGAGGGGCTTCAGCCTTCAGTCCCGATTTAGCATACAACAATGGTTCGTACTCAACTGTTTCCCGCCGAACACAATAGCCTCACTTGGGGGCGACTTGATTACGATCTCCACAATCAATGAAGGCGGTTCTATTTACGCTTCCAAGAACAAAAATTTACTCTGGGGGCGTCTTGATTTCCGCAAACAACAAGGGAAGTTCGCCGATCACCTCAACATCAATAGTCCACACTTGGGGGCGAGTTTTATCATTGACTAAGGAACACGAAATGTTTCTTAACCCCCAACAAGTTGGAGGTCAAGAGGGGGTAATGTTTGTACCATAAGTAAAAATACCACTTAATGGGCCAAATTGATATTTGAATCATCTTTTGGTCCTCATCCAAGCCCGCTAACTACCAACAAAGGCAAGTCACAAAGATGCACTGCATCGGGTCAATGGTCAAAGTCAACTACGGCCAATAGTCAAAGTCAACCATCGGCCAACTATCGGTTAGTCGCACCCCTAGCTAATTTTCAGCCTTAGAAGCCAAGAATGTCGCTAACCAATCCGCAGCCAAAACTCTTCCGCACTGCCAAATAGTCTCCAACCATGCCGCAAACAGCCTCCATCCACATCGCCACCATCATGCTCATGTTAACCATCAAGCCATTCCTACCCATGCAACAATTGTTCCACAAGCAATTGTCCACCAATACCGCAACCATCATTTATGCCAGAATTTATCATGGAATCATAAATGTGCGTTCATACAGTGCACTGAATTCCAGCAGCTTTCAAGCCATGCAAAGACTAAATGCGTTAGTTCAAATGTAGAACTAATTATGTAGATTTCAACCATGCAATACTTAATGCAGTAGTTTCAGCCATGCAAAGATTAATTGCAGCAGAATATATGCAGATTAACTCCAGCTGTTTCATACAGTAATTGACATGGAGGCATGAATGAGCAGTTAATGTAATTTATGTTTTTATTTAGATATATGGAACCGTATAAATAGGGAGAGCAGAAACCGGGTAGGGGAGCTAAGAGGAGGGGGTCCATAGGAAGGAGATAAAACATACAATGTAATTCTACATATCAATAAAATATCACCCATGGGGATTCGCCCGTGGACATATGCAAACCATGCCGAACCACGTTAAACCTTTGTCTCTTTATTTGTTCTTCAAATCGACCCCTAACCAAAAATACACACCAAAACTACCCATTCATCGTGTTTCGTGCCCAAAAGTAATTTTGGGTACAAACACTTTCCACTCTAGTTAAGGAGGACCTAAAACTGTAAAAGTGCAATGACTATGTCCTGCAGAATTATAAACTAGAACAGGCTTGTTCTATCACTGGTAACACTGGTTATTAGAGTATATACAAGGTAGCCAAGGTCATCATATAGAGAAGGACTGAGGAAACCATATAATCAAGGCAACGTACACAAGAAGCCGAGGAGTGAGAATGTCCGAGGCAATGGTACCATGTGAAGTGAGGAGCAAGTCAAATCGACCGTGCAACCAAGCCACGTGGAAGTGAAGGACAAGTTATATAAATTACCTAAAATAACGACCTTCCTAGTTTAGTTTAATCTAACTCTATAAATTAGAGATCTCCATGTAATTGTAAATAATCCCAGGATCATCAATTAAGAGATCAATAATATTCACCCTAAGGGGTTTGGTCCGTGGACGTAGGTCAAGATGACCGAACCACGTTAAACATCGTCTTCTAGTATGTAGATTTATTTATTCGTAATCGTGTATTATATCATTGATTAATTTTGATATTGTCTGTTGTGATCAATGATATCCATCTTAAATTTGATCTACATATCAAAATCTAAGACTGGTTGAACTTGGATTTTTCATTTGTTGTTGATTGCAACATCGTAAAGCTTACGTGGAGGATCATATCTTTTTAGGTACGAAACGTTGTTTGTCTTTGATTATTTTTGAAGTCTAACCGTTGTTTTTATCCGGCGAGAGATTGGAGTATACCCATATTAATGGTGGGGTATAGCCAATTTTAAGTGGACTCTTTTTAAGGGCAAAGGGGGAGGGCATATGGGTAAAGTTACAAAACTACCTTTTCACTTTATAACTCTAATTACTACCCTAAATCAGTTTTCATTCTCTTCATTTCATCTTCTTCTCTTCTTCTTCCCCCCTCAAACACATTACCGGCTCCTTCATCCCCCACCACCGAAACTCGTCGATTAATTCATCGTAATCGTCGATTCCAAAGTTCTGATTAATCTTCAAAAATGGATCCGCCACGACCTAGAACAATTCGTATGAAAGACGCTAATCGAAAACCCAATGAGTATAACCCCGGAATTGCAAGTTTGGTTCAAAAGAAAGTGAAGAAAAAACTTTGAAGAAGGAGAATTTGCAGTCAAACACGAGAAATGGTGCGATTAAGAAAGTAAGGGCCTACTTGAACTCACTCAAAAGATTTTTAATTTCATGTTTGCATGTCAAATTAGGTTAGAAAATCGAATGTTTGAATTTGTAGGTTATTTGGCCGGCATGTTATAATGCTATCGATCCTGCCGACATTTCATATTTAAGGTTGGCCGACAAGCTATTAGGTTGAAGAACTTGTCGCCTTCTTAGTATCCAGAATCGCTACTTGCAGGTAGGCTTCTAAGGTATTAGGTTAAAGCACTTGCTTGCCGCTTGTTTTTTGTTAGCTTCAGTTGTAGAACTTTAACCTTGCAAACAGGTTCAATTTTGTTGTTGCGTCTCCTGATGCCTTTAAGTATGAAAGTCGGAATGGTATCTTGTCAACACCATTCCGCCGATGTTAAATTTTACGGGGTAACAGACCTTGCCTACCTGTAATGTGGAAAATCCTTGTGTCATATTTGTTATAAGTCAGTTGGCTATTTGAATAGATACCCTCCGGCTATTGTTTAGCCTGCATATATGTTTTAGTCGAACCTTCCGGCGTTGTTCCGCCGGTTGGTTTTATTTGACGACCCCGTTGCTGATGGTGGTTTTAGACAAAGGTAAAATCGTAAAACCCGAATAACCTAATGTCATCTACAGACATTTATTAGAACATTCAATGCATGTAGTCGTAATTAATAGGGGTATTTTTTCAAATTAGGGTTACAACGTACAAACCCCTAATTCCCCTCCGTGCCAATGGCAAATCACGCCAGCCACGCCCAGCCCAAGCTAGTCACAACGCATGCCAAACGCATCGCCTTGGCCCTAGCTATGCTAGTCACACCAAACGCGCCAAAGCATGCCAACCATGTTAGCCGCACCTCCGCGCCAATGGCAAATCATGCCAGCACACCTAGCCCAAGCAAGCCGCGCCATGCCAAACGCACTCCGCTGCCCTAGCTTACGCCTGGTCACACCATGATAGGTGTAGAATACACCTAATTTACTATCTAGTAGTTTATGCTTTCTTTGCTATTTTTCTTGTAAATTATGTATTTTACGCTTGTTTTGAGTCTTATAGTTACTTTGGAGTCGCACGGAGGAAAAGAAGAAGAAATCACCCTATTTGAGCCAAAAGGGTAAAATTGTCATTTCACCAAGGAGGGAATACTATATGGAGCCCAGCCGAGGATAAGGGGTGACTCAAATTACTGAAGGAAAGACAATAATAGATAAGGGGAGGTCAAAGAGGTGTCCCTTATAGAAGGGAGTGAACTCTGACCCATACCCAAGCCCACATGTCTGATCCACCCATACCCTAACCTAAGCCCATCCATCTACACCTGCTCCACACCCGTACCCTGATCCACGACCCGAAACCGGATCCAAACCTACTTCACCTTCACCCTAAATCGAGAAAGGGTTTTTCTTTCTCTTCAATCATTTCTATTTACTCATTTCCACCTAAATCGAATTAAAAACAGAAGCCCATGATCGCTAATAAACTCGAGAGGTAAAGTGCATTAGAAATTGAGAACAAGAGAACCGAGATGAAATTAAAGGAAAGAAAGAATCTGGGTGGCCATGAGGAATCAAGTGAAGATGGGTCTCGATCTTTGAAGGAATTAGGTTCACGCCGTTAATCGATGAGAGTTGTTGTCTGACACAGAGATGAAGGAAGAAGATGAATCAGAGGAGAACTGAGAGAGATTAGGGTTTGTGATGTTTCTGATGTAGTCGAATGGGAGGATTGATGGAACTGTTGATTCAAGGTGAAATTAAAGATACAGATGTGTCTCCAGTGGTGGTAGTAGAGATTGAGAATGAAGATTCGTTGCAGCGAACCAAGGTGCAGGGGTTCTGTTTTGCAATGTTGATGTTGGTGCAGGGAGAAGATGAACCTAATGTTGGAAAAAATTGAATTGGGTGTTCACCGGAAATGATGTTAAGTGGTCTCTATAGGACGGAATGTGGCTTGAGACGAGTTGTTCCGATTCAATTGAAGCCGAGATTGCCATGCATTTGAAGTTATGGGTTTGTGGTGGTCCGAGGTATTGAAATCGATTGAGCCGGTGGATTTGAATGGAATGGGTTCTCCAGGGAATGAATGAGTTTTTGAAGAATGAGCTGCTGCATTGAAAGCAATTGTCCGAGTGAAAGAAGGGGATGAATCATGGATGACAAAGACAATAAGTAATTGAAAGGGTTTCGTGAATTTGAGTTGTTAATGGAGTTGGGAACATTGGCAGGGTCAGAACATGGTGTTAGTTGAAACCCGTAAAAGGAAAGATGGAGTTAATGGGTCTCAGAATGCAAAAGGGTTGAGCTTGCAGTGCAGAAAATGGAATCAAGAAGTGGGACTAAAACCGTAGTTGCAGCCGAGTTTACTTGGTGTTACAAAGATGATGGAGTTGTTGGAATTACAAGATGGCTGAGAAGCTTGGCGTTGCTGTGGATCAGTATGGTCAGGGCAAGAAATCAAGAGGTTGCTGTGGTGTTGGTAGTTTGTGTGAAGAACATAAGAGGGACTGCAGGAGTGCAGCTATGGCTTGAAATGGCCTCGAGGTAATGAAGTGTGTAGTCACAGTGGAGATGAAACCGAGCCAAGCAAGGAATTATCGGGGAGGTGGCAGTTCTAATGCGGAAACGCAGGAGCTATGAATTGATAGAATGGTCGTGTGGAAGGAGTGGACTAGATCGCTGTGCAAGGGAAGTCGCTGATACAAGCCAATAAGGTTGTGGAATTGGCGGTGGAGGCACTGTGGTAATTGTGAATGAGGAATGCATGTATAGATGAATGTCAGGATGTTTGCAGGGTGTATAGCCATTATGGCTGGATGAAAAATAGTGCAGGGCCATCTTGGCTGTGGCAAAGCTGTGGCATGTGCAAGATTTTGGCCTGCCATGACTCAGCTGAGTAAGACCGAGTAAGAAGCTAACCTCGAGTCCGACTCCCTCTCGACTCTGACCCTGGCTGACTCGACTCACTGACGCGTTAAGTTTGACCCGTTTGACCGTTAGTCCTAACGGAGGATCGACGAATATTCCGTCGAATATTCTCCCGACGGACGTAAATGCGATGGCCACATGATGACTATTCCTACTGGGATTCCTGCCACAATCCCAGCTTTTCCTGAAGCCAAAAATTCCAGATTTTCTATGGACTTCTCTCATGGGTGTGAAGACTTGGCTAGGAATTGGATGGAGAATTGGACTCAAATTTGGAAAGAGAAGGTGGAAGAGTTGAGGAAAAGCTTGGAATTGGAAATTGAATTGCAAAAGGAAAAGGATTCTACTCCTTAAGATTTGGAGAATATTGAAGCCTATAAATAGAGAAGTTTTCTACAACTTCTACACACCTTCTACACACACCTTCTACACACACAACACTTGTGTTTTTGCTTGCTTTTCTAAGATTTTTCTTTTTTAATTACTTGTGTGAATTTGAAAATTCTTCTTTTTAATTAATTATTATTATTTGTGTGAATTTCAAAAACATGAGTAGCTAATTTTCCTATTGATTGAGGATGAATTCTAGTTCTTAACATGATTTGAGTTTTTGTTTTCAATTCTATCTTGAGATTTTTCACATGATTATCGATTGTTTTTACTAATAGAGTGATCTTAAAGACATTCATGATTGATTGATAGATTGTTTGGAGTGCACGCTAAATTAATTTGTTAATTGATCTATATCTAGTATAAGTTAGGGAATATGTAATCGTTTCCTCGACACTTTACACAAGTAGAAAACACGAGACCTTGCGGAGGGATTCCGTGGAGCAATTGTGTGTAGAAACAACGCTAGAAAGTGACCAAGCGAACCGAGTTTAACTACTAGTACTAAACATAAATTCATAAATCTTAATGCATTCTGGGAATTACATCTGTGTTTTAATTCCTCAAGGTGGTTCTTTTGAATAGAATCGATAACTGCTTTAATTCCCGTTACTCAAAGGAAATTGTGATTTTGGGGCCAGCTGCTGCACTTTCGCTAACCTACTATTGGTGATAATCCGTGATTTATAACAAGTAGAAAAGAACATAACTTTAATCATTGTTTTGCAAACGAAGAAGGATTCCTTGGATCTTGTCTCTTATTGCTTTCATCTTTAACTTTCAATTTCAATTGCTTTGTTTATTTTTATTTTGCTTTTTACACCCCCTTCGTGACAACTTTTACAACTAAGATCTCTGCTCCTCGTGGGAACGAACTTGACTTCCATTATATTATTTTTAATTGAGTGAACATTGATTAATTTGATTGCACCTACGACACGATCAAATTTTACGGTTAAGCATGCTTTAAAAAAAAAATTATAAAAAAATGAAAATTTAAAAAAAAAAAAAAAAAAAGTTTTACTTAAAAATTCCAACTTTTAAAGATTTTAGAGTCACTAGCATATTTCTAGGTATGTTTACATGAGATTTTGACCGACATAATTGAACTTGGAAATGTTAGAGAACTACATTCGATTTCTTGCTTGTTTGAGTGTTAAATAATGGATTTAATCATGCCGGTGATGCGAATTTGGCGGTGGAGAAGTGCGTTATTAGAGTTGCCGATCAATCATTAGTGGAGACTACCCGTATTCATATCATGTGAGGCACCACCAGAAATTTTCCATCTACTAAAGAGCTTCTTTTGAGTGTGTGTCACCGTATGTTAATTCCTGTAATGGTGAGCTACCCAACCTCCCACCAATAAAAGCACTACTCTTTGATCTCTTGAGTGCTAATTTTGTCAATCATGAGGGTGACGCCCATGGATGAAAGCTCTTCTTGTAGTTCGATTTTGCGCTAGCACCATTCTCTCTCGCGACAACAACGGATCCATGTAAAACACATTCATCATCAACAAGGAGCAACATCAAAATCTACAAGGAAAGTTGGAAAAGTTTAAGGTTTACAAGCAACTAATGAGAAAAGAGCAAATTTCAAATATAAGTAAAGCAACATACAAATGAGCGAATTTTACATATATGTTCAAGACTTACACTACAACGAGGTAATTTTATATCCAAGTATGAAGACTTATTCATGAAAGCGAAGAAAATTAAAAAGGTGAGAATTTTTGAAGTTTATGATTTCAAGTTGTGAAGAATCAAGTGAAAATACTTCTCCACTACCATGGTTTATTTTATTTAATTTCTTTTGTTTTCAAAACAAAAAAAAAAAAAAAAAAAAAAAACAAGAGAAATATTTGTTTTGTTAATAAGCCGTGGGAAAGGAAAATATATAAGGAAGTTTCAAGCGACAAGGATTCTAAGGTAAAAAGAGTTAAGAATTGTCAAGGATTTATGAAATTCGAGGGTTTATCATCAATAGTTGAAACCGAAGACGAAGACCAAGAAGATCAAGACGAGGAGCGGAAGACGTTTCTATTGGATGCCGTGAGAGTGGTGTTATCATAATTGGCGATCGGATGAAGGTGAGTAAGTAATCTCATCCTAAATATAAATGGTTGATTTCCTTTCGTAGAGATCGTTAGAAAATGGTTTTTCAAAATATAAAAGATGTGGGTTTTAAAATATTTCTAAGATGTCCTTCCCACCATTCAACGTGATGCAGATTTCTATATTCATTCCTACCGCACACATGTGAGAACCATAAAAGTCAGTTTTTGAGTGCAATTATCATAAAATCATATTTGGGTGAGGCGTAAGTCGAGGCGAAATGCTTATTGATCGCTTTTCAAACACGCGTTTCTCATTATGGTGTGGTTATTTCTCACTCAACATTTAAGAACGAGAATATGTTCTTTAGTATTTCTAACTTCTTATTACTATAGCATGCAGAAATTCTATGTCCTCATAACTTTTGATGCTTGTGACGCTTGAACGCTTTGAAGTTGTGAGTTTTTAGTTTGATTTGCTCGAGGACTAGCAAAGTCTAAGTGTGGGGGAATTTGATAGGTGTAGAATACACCTAATTTACTATCTAGTAGTTTATGCTTTCTTTGCTATTTTTCTTGTAAATTATGTATTTTACGCTTGTTTTGAGTCTTATAGTTACTTTGGAGTCGCACGGAGGAAAAGAAGAAATCACCTATTTGAGCCAAAAAGGGTAAAATTGTCATTTCACCAAGGAGGGAATACTATATGGAGCCCAGCCGAGGATAAGGGGTGACTCAAATTACTGAAGGAAAGACAATAATAGATAAGGGGAGGTCAAAGAGGTGTCCCTTATAGAAGGGAGTGAACTCTGACCCATACCCAAGCCCACATGTCCGATCCACCCATACCCTAACCTAAGCCCATCCATCTACACCGCTCCACACCCGACTCGATCCACGACCCGAAACCCGATCCAAACCTACTTCACCTTCACCCTAAATCGAGAAAGGGTTTTCTTTTCTCTTCAATCATTTCTATTTACTCATTTCCACCCGAAATAATTAAAACAAGAGCCATGACTCGCTAATAAAACTCGAGAGGTAAAGTGCATTAGAAATTGGAGAACAAGAGAACCTAGATGAAATTAAAGGAAAGAAAGAATCAGGTCATGAGGAATCGGTGAAGATGGGTCCCGATGTCAAGGAATTAGGGTTCCATGTCGCTAACCGATAGAGAGTTGTTGGCCGATTACAGTAGAGATGAAGGAAGAAGATGAACAGAGAGAACCGAGAGAGATTAGGTTTGTGATGTTTCGATGTAGTCTAATGGGAGGATTGATGGAACTGATTCAAGGTGAAATTAAAGATACGATGTGTCTCCAAAGGTGGTAGTAGAGATTGAGAATGAAGATTCGCTGCTGAACCAAGGTGCAGGGGTTCTGTTTTGCAATGTTGATGTCTGCTGGGCAGGAGAAGATGAACCTAATGTCGAGAAATCAACCAAAGTTCACCGAAATGATGTTAGTGGTCTCTATAGGACGGAATGTGGCTTTGAGACGAGTTGTTGCTTTGATTCAATTGAAGCCGAGATTGCTACTGCATTTGAAGTTATGGGTTTGTGGTGGTCTGAGGTATTGAAATCGATTGAAATGGGTGGATTTGAAATGAATGGGTTCTCAGTGGAATGAATGAGTTTTTGAAGAATGAGCTGCTGCATTGAAAGCAAGAATTGTCCGATAAAGAAGGGGATGAATCTGGATGACAAAGACAATAAGTAATTGAAAGGGTTTCGTGAATTTGAGTTGTTAATGGAGTTGGGAACATTGAAGGTGGCTGTAACATGGTGTTAGTTGAAACCCTTAAAGGAAAGATGGAGTTAATGGGTCTCCAGAATGCAAAAGGGTTGAGCTTGTGCAATGCGTAATGGAATCAAGTCGGACTAAACCGTAGTTGCAGCTCCGAGTTTACTTGGTGTTGCTGTGTTGACGGAGTTGTTGGAATTACAAGATGGTCGAGAAGCTTGGCGTTGCTGTTGGATCGTATGGTCGTGGCAAGAAATCAGCGAAGAGAGGTTGCCGTGGTGTTGGTAGTTTTGGGTGAAGAACATAAGAGGGATCACAGAGGTGCAATGGTGGCTTGAAATGGCCTCGAGGTAATGAAGTGTAGCCGCAGTGGAGATGAAACCGAGCCAAGCAAGGAATTATTGGGAGGTGGCAAATGATGGGCTGGAAACGATGAGCTATGAATTGATAGAATGGTCAGGGAAGGATGGACTAGATCATGGTAAGGAAGTCCGATACAAGCCAATAAGGTTGTGAATTGGCAGGAGGCACTCGTGGTAATTGTGGGAATGAGGAATGCATGTATAGATGAATGTCGTGATGTTTGCAGTGGTGTATAGCCATTATGGCTGATGAAGAATAGTGCAGGCCATCTTGGTCAGGCAAAGTCAGTGGGCATGTGCAAGATTTTGCCTCGCCATGACTCAAATTTTCGAGTAAGACCGAGTAAGAAGCTAACTCGAGTCTCGACTCCCTCTCCCGACTCTGACCTTATTGACCGACTACCGACCGTTAAGTTTGACCCATTTGACCGCTAGTCCAATCTGAGGATCGACGGAATATTCCGTCTAATATTCTCCCGACGGGACGTAAATTTTCGATGGCCGCTGCTGACTATTCCTACTGGATTCCCGCCACAATCCCAGCTTTTCCTGGGAAAGCCAAAAATTCCAATTTTCTATGGACTTCTCTCATGGGTGTGAAGACTTGGGCTAGGGAATTGAATGGAGAATTGGACTCAAATTTGGAAAGAGAAGGTGGAAGAGTTGAGAAAGCTTGGAATTGGAAATTGAATTGCAAAAGGAAAAGGATTCTACTCCTGTAAGATTTGAGAATATCAAGCCTATAAATAAGAGAAGTTTTCACAACTTACACACCTTTCTACACACACCCTCTACACACACAACACTTGTATTTTTGCTTGCTTTTCTAAGATTTTTCTTTTTAATTACTTGTGTGAATTTGAAAATTCTTCTTTTTTAATTAATTATTATTTGTGTGAATTTCAAAACATGAGTAGCTAATTTTCCTATTGATTGAGGATGAATTCCTAGTTCTTAACATGATTTGAGTTTTTGTTTTCAATTCTATCTTGAGATTTTTCACATGATTATCGATTGTTTTTACTAATAGGAGTGATCTTAAAGACATTCATGATTGATTGATAGATTGTTTGGAGTGCACGCTAAATTAATTTGTTAATTGATCTATATCTAGTATAAGTTGGGAATATGTAATCGTTCTATTACATTTTTACACAAGTAGAAAACACGAGACCTCATGAGGGATTCCGTGGAGCAATTGTGTGTAGAAACAACGCTAGAAAGTGGACCAAGCGAACCGAGTTTAACTACTAGTACTAAACCTAAATTCATAAATCTTAATGCATTCGGGAATTACATCTTGTGTTTTAATTCAAGGTGGTTCTTTTGAATAGAATCATAACTAAGCGGACTCGTTACTACCTGGAAATTAGGGATTTTGGGGCTAGCTAAGCTGCACTCTTAACCTACGGTTGGTGATAATCATGATTTATAACAAGTAGAAAAGAACATAACTTTAATCATTGTTTTGCAAACGAAGAAGGATTCCTTGATCTTGCCTCTCTTATTGCTTTCATCTTTAACTTTCGCTCAATTGCTTTGTTTATTTTTATTTTGCTTTTACACCCCCTTTCGTGACAACTTTTACAACTAAGATCTCTTGCTTCCTCGTGGGAACGAACTTGACTTCCATTATATTATTTTAATTGAGTGGAAACATTGATTAATTTGATTGCACCTACGACACGCATCACACCACGACAAGCCAAACACCCTTACCTTGGCCCTAGCCGCGCCATGCCAAAGTAGCGCCCGCGCCTAGGCTTGCAAACCGTGCAACCTAGGCCAAATTGTCCACGCATGCCATTGGCACATGCCAACATGCATCGCTGGTAGCTTTTCTTACAGGCCATGACCCTAATGGCCACGCATGCCATTGGCACATGCCAACACGCATCGCTGGTAGCTTTTCTTACCAGCCGTGGCCCTAATGGCCGAGCATGCCATTGGCACATGCCAACACGCCACGGTAGCTTTTCTTACCAAGTCGCGGACCAAATTGGCCACGCATGCCATCGGAACATGCCAACACGCATCGCCGTAGCTTTCCTTAGTGCCGTGACCCAAATTGGCTACGCATGCCATTGGCACATGCCAACACGCATCGTTGGTAGCTTTCTTACCAGTGCCGTGACCCAAATTGGCCACGCATGCCATTGGCACATGCCAACATGCATCGCCGGGTAGCTTTTCTTACTGTGCCGTGACCCTAATGTCCACGCATGCCATTGGCACATGCCAACACGCATCGCCGGTAGCTTTTTCTACTGTGTCGCGGCTCTAATGGCCGAGCATGCCATCGGCACATGCCAACACGCCGCTCGTAGCTTCCTTACCTATCCGTGGCCCTAATGGCCGTATACATTGACACATGCCAAACATGCACGCCGGTAGCCTAACTTGCAAGCCGTGCAACCTAGGCCAACTTGGCCATACGCGCCATTGGCACATGCCAAAACCCACGCCGCTAGCCTAACTTGCAAACGGTGCAACCTACCACCAAGGCATTCCGCACATGCCATCGCACATGCCATACACGCCACTAGCATCTCGGCATTGCCACTTACACTCAACGTGCAACTTACCACCAAGGTATTCCACACATGCCATTGGCACATGCCACACACGCCACTAGTACCGGGCATTGCCACTTGCCCTCGAGGTGCAACCCGCAACAAAGGAATTCCGTACATGCCATTGGCACATGCCACACGCGCCTCCTAGGGGGCAGCGCCACTTGCACTCAAGGTGCAACCAACACCGAGACATCAACACAACCGGGGGATGCTTTCCTGTGGTCTTGTTGGCGGTCACATCATGCAGCATACACTACGCCACATTAAGAAAGCGTGAATAGGAATAAAGCGGTCAAATACATGAGGAAATAATGGTGAAAACGTTTTCACCCATAAATACCATGCGGTTACCACCTCCTCCCATTATTTCACCCTTTACTCTCTTCCTTCATGAGGCAATGGTACGTTTCAATCTCGACTTGTATAAATAGGTCTTACCTATTTCCACCTGCACAACAAGTCTTTGGTCAGAGAAAAAAATACAACACTCTCGTAAAAGGCAACTTTGCAAGCTATCCAAATAAAGCTTTCATCTCTTTCAAGCTTCCGAAGCTTTCTACTCTTCTCGATACAAGTCGAAGCACTACTCCCTGCACTACTCTCCGGTCTCAACACCTTTCTTTGCTTCCTCCCCAAATCAACCCTTCTCTCCACTTTGTGACCGAAGCAAGTCCTGGAACCGCCATTTCTTTGTTTAGACCGACTTGTACAAATTGATCTCTCGAATTTAGAAAGTTCTCACGTGCAAAGACATTTGTTTAGGGTTTAAAACCGCTTCACTCACCTTACCGAATTTACCAAAATCGGCGTGGAAACGATTTTTACCCATAAACAATTGGCGACTACAAATGGAGGATTGATCTTTCTCATACAATATCAAATTCCAGCTTCCGTCCTCAAATTTCGCGCAAGCATGATCGGCTATCAGGCCATCTCCACAAACATTGATCCCGCTCAAGGTCATGATAACTCGCAACTTCTGGAAGCAATATGACCAATGAAGAGGTCCCAAGACTGGTTGACCTCGACATTTAGCTCGTGAGATCCATGCCAAAACATGGATCTAATGAAGGATGCGATTAATAAAGATACTCGACTTCCTCATCAGCCTCTAACATCGGAGCTCAAGTGGTTCATGTTCCCCAAAGAGATCAAGAGCAGGGACTAACATCCCGAATGAGCATTCTCAAATCAATGGTTTCGCCACCGATCGGAAGCCAACGGACCAGAGGAGACCATGTTGGTAGAAAACTTATGTGAATTCTACACCTCTCCAAGGACCAAATAATAAAAACATTCTCTCGCTATTAACCGAATAAGATCGAACGCATCACTAGTTCCCCGCACCCACGAGGACTCCAAGGATCCCCGAAAGATCCACCAACAATATTGTTTTCACCGATGACGACATGATGGTAGAAGACGGTCACAACGGTCCTTGCATGTTACGCTCTAGTCAGAGCATAGAGTTCTGAAGAGCGCTCATTGACACGTGTGCATCTTCCAATGTCATCACTCTCAAAACACTTAAAGTAGCCTGTGGTGCGACCAAACGAGATCGTACGACAACCCACTACGATGACAACATTTCGAAGGCAACCAAACCTAGCACATACGGCTACATTAACTTGGAGCCGGGCGAGAGGGCCAATTCAATCAAGCGTGAAGTTTGAAGTGATTGAAAAGAACCAGACTACCACATGATACTGGGAAGGCCATGGCTGCACAATCTCAAAATCATTCCTTCAACATACCACCAATGCCTCGAAAATGCAGATCGAACGAGAAGTTGTCCGCATCCCCGCCATCGTCCCCTATGCACCCGCCATCGCGAGAAGCACATGGGCCAAGGAGGGTTCGAAAGGCGTGACGACCAATATTCATGCTTTCTACTACCAAAATGGACATCGCTCGTGAGATATCGACAAACCTGAGATACCCGCAGAGGAGACCGCCCTCCCACCATCTCCAGGTGAAGGTTGAACGTAACATTCAATTGTTCTTGCAGCTTAATCTCACAAAGGCATTAGACATTAGGATTAACTGATAATAATCCAGCTGGTTAGCATTCACCCTGCAACAGTATACTGTAGTATCGAACTATTTTTTTTTTTAGATCGGTTGTAGTAATCGAACTATCAAAATTAGTTAACTCGATATTCTTATGGCTCACCAAGTCGTTGTACCATTTCTTGAAAACTCATCGATACCCATGCAATCACCACATAACTCGTAGAACCATCTTATCCAACCTCCATTCGTAAAATGAAGAAGGTTCGTATAAGCTACTTGCCAAGGGATTAGCTAATAATGGTCAAGAAAAAACCTAATACCTGAAAGGGTAGTACACCGAGGTCAGCTAAAAATAAGGAAATGGTGTCACTACCTTGCGCCGATTGTTCAGTCCTGCGACCATACATCTCAAAACAAAAAAACGATAAGCCCCATTAGGATTTTTTTTTTTAAACAAAACAGAAGAACAATAATCCCCATTAGAAGTTCAAAAAGACAACTCTAAAGACTAAAAAATCAAAATATTAAGGCCAAGTGAAAAAGAAAAATAAACACTAGTCAGTTTATTTTTTCCTTTGAATGCAGCGCTCAATAATTGCTACTCTAACTTGTTTATTCATCAAGAACAAAACAGCAAAACAGAAGACAATTACAGATTAGGTAATTAGTATTTTTCCACCAAAGTATAAAAACCACCTAGCTATGAACAAACAACGACAACGCCAAACAAAAAAATTAATATAAGCAACCATACAATGAAAAGATATTCAAGAATCACCGTTTATCGATTTCTAACAAAAATCTATCTTCTTTGGATAACAAATGGATGTTAATTATGAAGCGCAGTTTCTATGCTAACTATTTAATCATTGAGTCCAGTTATGGCATTCAACATGAGCATGGTGAAATATTCACTGATAAGGTACCAACCAAATATAATCAGTTCCACAACATGTTATTATATCTAACATCATAAACTTAAATTGCAATAAATATATTTTCTCTTCCACGGTTTCACACCAGCAGCTTATCTCTCATTCTTGTACAAAGATACTCCAAATGCCATAATTGTTTGAAACATACAAAGATACTAACATGATCACATTCAACAATAGAGATTATATGGTTAACAACTTACCATAATACCAAATTACTCAAGAAGGTTGATTTTTAAAAAGCTCAAACTTACCGTCTTTTTCTTGGCGGCTACAGGGAGCCTGGAGCCCGTATAATTGCAAGAATATAGGTTAACATTTTTCCAATGATGCAAAACATATTTATCCTAACAAAAAAATAAAATAATAGATAAATTGCGAAAGTAAAACCGACTTAAACATGATTTGTTTTCTTACCTTTTCTTAACAGGTTAAGTGGAGACCCCAGATTGGTATTTTTTTAGTACACTAAACTAACATGCAATGTGTCTTGGAATCAAATTATCGCATAAGAAACTAAACAAAGAAAATAAATAAATAAATAAGCAAGATTGGATAATTTTTCTAGTACACTAGGGGGGAAACCGAAAACATTAACTAATGGTTGGTTTTGGTTTAGAAAGATGCAAATAGAGAAATCAACCAATAACCAATGGTTCGAATATTGATAAAAAAAAATCATTGAATCAAATTATCGCATCTTTAAAGAAACTAAACAAAGAAAAGAAAATAAATAACCAAAACCAAATGGAACCATTTGGAAACCTAAACCAATGGTTAAAATTTTTAGAAAAAAAAGTGAAACCGGGTTGATAATAGTTACCCTTTGAATGAAAACTCACCCACGTCCTTTTTCAAATCTTTATCTTATCCTTAATCAAGACAACACTTAAAATGGGGCATATACCGTCGAAGGAAAACGGAAGGAAAGAGAAGAGATCGCAGGTGTGTTCTCTATAGCATCACTCCCTCATGCTTCATACGATTTACTCTTGCCTGCTCGGAAGTCGTTGGATCTATATCCATAAATGGTTTCACGGTTCTACCCATGGATTTTCTTGCTGCATGGATCATATGTAAGGGTAAAAAATAATAATCATGTTCATAAACCCAAAAATACCAAAGCACGCATGATAACATATAAAACACATACAACCACAAAAAATCCACACTCAAATACCTGCATTTCTACTGCTGCGCACTTCACTCCCAAACACCCCCATCCATTACCAAGTCTAAGGAACACTCCACGTATGCGAAAAATTATTTTCTTTCAATATTGCGAAATCGCACTGTAAATAAACTGACACTATCAAGAAGATCTGCCGATGTATGATTCTAGAATAAATAATCAAGCCGCTAATCCATTTATATACAGATTCTAGAGTAAATAAAGCTGATTCCACTGCCTGGAATCAAACTGATCTTTAAATACCTTTCGATACACATGCATAACCACTGTGCGATTTATTGCTGAAAATCTTAAAAAACAACGTGGTACTACGAATAGTCGATCGAAAGTGAAAATTTTCTCACCGTGATGTAGATATCGAAACATGAAGCGAGGAAGAAGAACATAATGTCTTCGAGAGAGGATGATCCAAAAAATCAACCTGTTCCTGGAACAAAAACAATGAAACAAACAATAAAACAAAACCCAAGAAAAAACAACGGGAATAGTAGATAAAAAATAATATCTCTCATAGTGATGTAGCCTGGAGTTGATGATCCAAAAAATAAACTTTTTTTTTAATCAGGCAATGTAATTTAACTTTTTAGTAGCACGGGTATGTTTCCTGCTTATAATATATTGGATTTGTCTTTTAAGTTTTATTTTATAAAAAAATCAATAAAAATTAATAAAATATTTTAGATGTTATTCTTTAAAGTTCACTGTACTTATTTCAGCTTCGTAGTTGGTTAATAATTTTTCTTTTCCATACTTTCTCTCCATATTATTCTTTAAAATCCTGGAGCTCGTGTTATTATTTTTTTTATATACTCTTTTATCCTTTGGTCCACCCAATTATTATTGGGTTTTCTTCAACAGTGGAAGCATCATCAAAATAGCAATACATCAGAATCTCGAAAAAGTCGCGTTCATTTGCTTAACTTTTTTATAAAGTCATTCATCTTGATATGTCATGCGATTCTGTTCTTATTTATTGTTTTTAATAAAATTCTCCATTTCTTTTGTAACCTAATGGTTTTCTTTTGTGTTTTATTTTTCTCTCCACAAAGTAAAATTATTTTCACATGAAAGTCATCAAACTTAAAATAAATTAGAATTTATATAATATAGAGATGATATCAAATGCTCCATCTCACCAAGTTTAGATAAAGGTGTGAATGAATTCAAGGTCTACGAATTTTTCAAATGTTTTCTCAATAAAGTTTCCTTGAATATTTAAGTCTTCTGATATTTAATTCCTATTCTAGGGTGGATTTGGAATCTAATGGATCATTTAAGAATATTAGCTAATGAGACTTATAAAAAGACTAAAAACTTCGTCTAAACATGGATGGAGTATAAAGTGGAGAATTTTATTTTTATCAATATAGAGATAATATCATGATATCTAATCTTTACAAAGTGTACACTTGGGTTTAATTTCGTGTTGTAGTATGCTAAAATAAAAATAGTTAGTGTACAAAATTAAAATAACGAAACACCCTTAAAATTCTCATTGGTCCCTCAATGGTAGTCTTGCTTGTATGGTCGTTTCCTGCTAAGCACTTTCGGCTTTCTCCTACCATGATACAATAATAGTTAAAGATTGATTATTATTATTTGAATGAGTTTACTTAGCATATATTTTGTCCCCATCGTACTTTCAGAATTAAGGGAAACCTTAAAAATTATGATAATTGCTAAAAACAAACATAAAAATATTCTTAAAAACTCAGAAAGCGCAGTAAAAATTAACCTTAAAAACTCTGTGCAGCAAAAAGTAACCTTAAAAATTACCAAAGTGCATTCTCACCAGCGCGTTGATATACTTGACTTCTCGCCTGCAAGTTTTTGTGTCTCCTCTTTCACATGGTTGTTTTTCCTCGATAGATAAACCAGTGACTTGCAAAAATATTATGCGCATGTGCGCATAGCTATACTACAATGTAGTCAGTATATAAGCACTCGCGAAATCAGTGAGTACACAGTGAATTGTATCATGAAGGGATTGCGTGCTTATTCATTTGGTGCATAATAAATAAAAAATAGAATTCACATCACTTGTCAAAATAATATCAACCATAACAGTGTTAGGTGAAAGGTTACTGATGAATCATATCTTCACAATCTTCTAGATTAGTCAATTGGATATTTGTAACAATTGTTTTGAACATGTGAATGTGAATACCAATTCTAACCAAGTTTTCCAGAAGCAATCAATTGGTCCATTTGATCTATTAAACTCATTTTAAGTCGTCCAAACAGGTTAAAGAAAAGTCCAATATATGGTGCTACCACGTATTTCCATGTAAGTCTGTCAACCTACCAAAAAATATATATAGTCATGGAGCTTAAGAACATATATACTGACAAAAAATGAAGCTTAGTAACATATTATCTTCATTTGTTACTCATACAATCTTACGGGGGATCATCTCCTCAATGCTACTGTAACAATGACAATTGTAAGAATGAAGGCATTTTTACCGTTTTAGCAATGACTTTACTATGCAAAATTGGAGATGCCTTCCTGCAATTTACTATATGCACGTATGGATTCCAGTTACTAAATGAGTATACTGATATTTATCGACATTGTAAGTCATATATAACTGATATATATGTAAGTTGAACAAATCAAATGCTGAAGCGGGTTATTAGTTCGTGACTTTGAATCGCTCCAAATGCGAATGAATTAGGACCGGTGGATCACTTCGTTTCACGTTCTTGAACCTCCAAACTCGGCGGTGAGTAGGTGCCACAAAAATGAGCACAAACTATATTTCCACAAACTAAATACCGTATAGAACTTCAACTTCCTCTCCAAAGGACACTAAGGGATTTTGGTGATTCTACAACTAATGTTTGAATACTAGATAACTTGAATGCTCACATAGAACTCTCTAGCTTAATCTCCATACTTGGTTTATCTCTTGCTAAACTCACTACTATTGAGTTGTAGTATTATCTACTTCTTATTATTATGTTTCAACAAATGAAACTAGAAGCCTATTTATACAAAAACTTCAAGTATCCTCTCTTGGCAAGTGTCAAGGAAGAACTAAACACTTGTAGCAAGTTCTAACACTTGTTAGCATGGAGATAAACATATGGAGTAAGTGATTAAACACTTGTTAGCATCATGCAAACACATGGTGGAAAGAAACAACACATGTTTCACCATGGCTTGGTTAGTTGGAGAAGGATTTTTCTTTGACAAAGTCAAGCACATGAATTTATATAACCACCCAAGATGGATTTTGGGCATGCACACACACATGGGTGCCCATATTTCCAACATCTCCCACTCACACATAGTGTGTAACGTCAAAGATGCTTCCCAATCAAAGTCCTAAGAGAAAAATGTTCATATTAGTAAATAGTTTGTGCGACCGCCGAGATACCTTCATTTTGGGAGCTCCATACTAGAACCTCATTACGAGTCAAAGCATGGAGACATCAACCCTTCACAAAGAATGTTCGTATCTCATTACCTCAGATAATTTGACTACACCTGACACAATACTCTTAATCCCTCTAGCAAGCAGTATTGCACCCATGTACATTTTATCAATTGTACTCATGATTTTCGACAGACGAAAAACGCTGGCTAGCTATGAGTCACAATTCATGGTGTATCATCAAATTTTCTTCCAAGAAATTCATATCGTTCCAATTCAACTTAACATCTTTCCTAGACATGTATCATCATACGGGAAGTTGCATCGTATTAGAAAACATGCTAAAGTAGCATCATTAAGTATCCTCTTCATGACATAAACTCAAGTCAAAGGGTAAATGAATTGGATATTAATCCAATGGCTCACACAACAATGAAGCAGGAATCATTCATCGCTCTCACAATCGGTCAACTTAGCACATACATCACAAAGTGTATGCTATGACGTTTCTCCCACTCAAATGGGCATGTCCAAAGATAAAAAAGCATACGTCATAGATCTTAGTCTAGTCGCCATTTAGGCGCCTAACTTGATTTTCTGTTCCAACAGTCATTCACATAGTAACTGTTCAAAAAATCACATCTGGCTTTATAACATGCTTCATTAAATGGTGGTCACATTTAATGATCGATCTCTCTATGAAATCTCATCTTAGACATATTAAGGCGACTTATACTTTTATAGAAAAGCCCCCTGCTACAAAAGCACACGGTTTCGAAAAACATATTTTCTGAAAATTTTCTTTTCTTTTTGTCTCATCTTGCTCGCTATACTAAGCGCCAAGGCGAATCACCTGTGTGAGTAGGCCGATTCTTGCCTGCCGACAACTTAAATATCCGTGTACACATCAAAAGTATATGATTTCTACAAAAACATATTCTTTTAAGAAAGCATTAATACTTATAATAATAATGTCATTATCACATGTTCTACATATCACATCCTGTTTAATCCCATGTTCTCTACGTGAGATTGAAAAGCAATTTTCGGAATGGGCTTAGTCAAAGGGTCAGCCAACATTCTATTTGTGGAGATATGTCTAAGAACAACCTTTCTTCGTGCAACCATATCGCGTATAAAGTGGAATCTCCTACCAATGTGTTTGGTTTTTCCATGGTATTTGGGATCTTTCACATATGCTAGAGCTGATGTGCTATCACCGTGAAGCAACACCGCTTTCTTTTGCGTGTTCGAGACACCGAGTCTCTTAAGAAATCTCCTCAACCAGACAGCTTCTTGGACGGCTGCAGAAGTGCAACATACTCTTCTTCCATTGTAGACAAAGCAATACACTTTTTTTTCCGACTACACCCAAGTGATTGCACCACCTCCAAGTTTAAAAACGTATCCCGAAGTGGATTTAAACTCATCTCTATCGTTGCTCCAATCGGCATCGCTAAATCCTCTCCGAGTCTAATGTCTTCACCATGGTAACAAAGAGGGAGATTAGCAGTCCCCTTTAAGATAACGAAATATCCTTTTAACTTCTTTCCAATGATCGGGTACAGGTTACATTGGTAACGACTTACCATCCCTCGCAAACCGATGTCAGGTCTAGTACATAACATAGCGTACATAAGACTCCCAACCGCAGATGCATATGGTACATTGGACATGTATTTATTTTCTTCCTCATTCTTAGGGCATTGATCGTTACTTAGGACACATGCTTTTTCCATAGGAGTGTCAATGGGTTTACAATCATGCATTCGAAAGCGCTCAAGTATCTTTTTTATGTAAGTCTCTTGAGACAAACTAAGAGTCTTTCTTGAGCGGTCTCGAGTGATCTTAACACCTAATACATAATTAGCTTCACCCATGTCCGTCATTTCAAAATTAGAGGACAACCACTTTTTAGTGGCGACAATTCCTTCTAGATCATTACCTCGTTAATAGAATGTCATCGACATAAAAGGCTAGGATAAGAATGCTTTCCGGGGATCGTTTAATGTACACACAATGGTCTTCCTCAATCATTTCATATCCAGCATAGGTGATAGATTGATGGAAACGCATATACCATTGTCTAGACGATTGTTTAAGGCCATAAATGGAACGTTTGAGACGACAAACTTTTCGCTCTTGTCCTTTGACCTCAAAACCCGTTGGTTGAGACATGTAAATCTCTTCATCTAGTTCCCCATTAAGGAATGCAGTTTTAACATCCATCTGGAACAATTCTAAATCCAAATATGCAACAATAGCAAGCACGAGGAGAATTGAGGCAAACCTACCACATGAGAGAAGGTTTCCTCATAGTCAATACCCTCTTGTTGAGTATATCCTTTTGCCACTAGACGAGCTTTGTATTTTTCGATTGAACCATCCGCCTTGCGTTTAATTTTAAAGACCCATTTGTTTCCAATGGCCTTTCGCTTTGTGCTAAGATCAACCAACTCCAAAACGTCATTCTTATCCATTGATTTAATTTCCTCTTTCATTGCAAAAAGCCATTTATTGCAATCAATCAAGAGATGGCTTCTCTAAAAGAAGTAGGCTCATCTTCAATACTCAAAGATACATCAATATTCCCCCTTCAATCTCAAAATGACGTCGGGGTACTTTTCCACGCTCACTTCTGTGTGGTTCAAAAACTTGTGTCACTAGCGGTTCACTCCCACTAGGATGTAGACCATTCCCACTATATTCAGCGATTATAGGTTGAGAAACTAATTCTCTACCTTCGCTCGAAGATGGTAAGATATCTTCACTCTCTTCTATTTCAAAGAGTTCCAAGTTTTTGTTAATGTCTTTGATTCGAGGAAAATCATTTTCAATGAAAACAATATTTGGACTCTATCTTACTCATCCCTCCACTTGGATGTTCACCATACATCACATATCCTTTGAGCAATCGAATATCTTATAAAGACAAGCTTTCTTGCTCTAGGACCTAGCTTTCCATACACATGAGAAGCGTTGTGAACATAACCAAATTGAACCCCATGGGCGCAAATTACCTAATTTAGGTTTTTCTCCTTTCCAAAGTTCATATGGCGTAGAAGGAACCGATTGAGTTGGGACACGGTTCAAAATATAGGCCGCAGTCATAATAGCATCCCCCCCAGAAAAATATTGGGAGGTTGGCTTGCGCCATCATTGATCTAACCATATCTAATAATGTCCTATTCCTTCTCTCTCGCAACACCATTTTGTCAAGCGGAGTATATGGAATAGTAATCTTTCTAGTTATTCCCTTACTCTCACAAAATTCCCTGAACATATCGGATAAATATTCGCGTCCACGGTCAGTACGGAGAGTCTTCAAACTCTTCCCAGTTTGATTCTCAACTTCTGCAACAAAACGCTTGAAACAATCCAAGGCTTCTTAGCGGTGAGCAATCAAATATACATAACCAAATCGCGTATAATCATCAATAAATGTGAGAAAATAAGAATAACCATGTCTAGCTTTAACATTCATAGGTCCACAAATATCAGAATGTACCAGCTCAAGAGGTTGAGCAGCACGTTTGGCCTTACCAAAAGGTTTTCTACAAGCTTTTCCTTCTAGACAAGGTTCACATACGGGTAAGGAAACTTTAGCGAGTGAGCCAAGATGGCCTTCTCTAGCTAACCGAGTCATCCCATCTTCCCGATATGCCTAGTCTAGCATGCCAAGTCACACACTAATAACAATACTACTACTAGCATCGACACTAAAGTCTCGTAAGAAATAGATTTAAACAAGTCTAATTTAAAGAAGTTATTACATAAATAACCATGTCCAAACAAAGTACCATAAAAGAAGATGTCCAACCTACCGTCTTCTATTTTAAAAAGAGTACCCTAAACTAAGAAGAGAAATAATCGAAAGTAGATTATGATGAATTCCCGGTACGTATAACACATCGTGAAGTGTTAAAATGCGTCCGGAGCGCATAGAGAGCTGATATGTGCCAATTCCCATAGCATCCTCACATGTGCCATTGCCTATATAAACTCTATATGTACCACATGAAATACGTCGATAATCTACTTAACCCCGCTCGATCTCGAGCTACATGTTTTGTTGCTCCCGTATCTACAATCCATTGAGGGAGAGAGTGAGAAAGATGTGTAAACAGAGTTAAATGAACAAAGTACCTTTTTCGGCAAAGTGCACTCACGGCCAAAATGTCCTTTGTTTCCACGGTTATAGCATTTCATCTTAGATTTGTCTCTTTTACCAAAGACGCTTGCCACGACGTCGCTTAGCTGGTTTTTCTGCCTTTTCCGCATCCTTTGGCTATTTTACTTGCGCTTCCTTTGTGGTTTGTGCTCACCTTGAGCATACAAGGTAGCCACATGTGTCACCTCTTGGCGTTCACTTCAAGCTCAACGTGTCGAGAGATGTCAGAGAAATTCTTGATGCTTTCATTATGAGTAAGAATTTGCTTCATATGCACCCAAGAATCAGCAATGATCTTATCACGCCTAAAACTTGTTGTTCATCACTTAGAACATTCCCAAACAGATTTCAACTCACGAATCATCGACGACATCCTTCTTAGATGTTCTCGTCATTGAATGCTTGGGATCCTTTCGGTAGACCTCAAATTTCAGCACTAAGTCTGCGAAGTCTAGTGGTGGACGTACTCACCAAAGTCAAATTTTAGTTGGTCCACATTTGCTCAGCGAGTAGGAAACTCCTCATATTCTCCAATAAGATCATTGTGCATGCTACTCAACATAGTGTGGCGTGCACTACGATCTTTCTTAACCCAAGTTTCGTAGGCTTCAAGATCACGACGGTGTTGGGCAAGTATGACCCTCTCCGGGTCGGACCATTTCATTTGTTAGAGTTCCATTTTTCCTCCTTTATCCAACAAGTATCGGATTTTTCTGCACACATCATAGTTCTTCCCATCAAGTTTGTCACCCTTATTGAGATCAGAATCACATTGTTGCTAGCCATTTCTACACGTTTGTTGCACAAAGTTGGACATTATTATTATGTGTACACTCACTATATTGTCTCAAAATCTAATTGATAAAATCATATCTACACACAACCGAGATCGAAAATTTCGCTAGGCTCATAATCATCACCCAAATATGCATTTTAATATAACCTCTATCAATTAATTTGGACTAATAAATATTGGTAAAGCACATAACTTAAGCCAATAAAACCACTTAAAATCAACCAACATATGATGATTAGTTATCTATCAACAAAGATAAATAAGCTACTTATAAACAAAGTACATCATGTGGAAAACGGACACGAAATCAGGAGTTTCTTGCTACTAATTTTCAAAGTACCCCACTCACGAATTATTTTCAACTAACGAAAATAAAGCAAAAATATGCATTGTTTCGGAAACATATATTATTGAAATTATTTTCAACTAATGAAAATAAAGCAAGTAAATTATTTTTCAACTAATGAAAAATAAAATAAAAATATGACCCGTTTCAGAAGTAATGAAAAATCCACTCTTAGATTTTTCTAAAATTCTGAAAATACACAAAGTAATATATATTTTCGCAAACACATACACTGAGTATTTTTGTTGAGCAAGACACTTATGATGAAACTAATGATATTAAATTAAACAACACGATTCAACAAATTAATCATATTAAAAAATATTAATATCATGTATGTTATATTTATATGAAATTAATTAAATCAACCACAAAGGTGATTGTTCCACAAAATTAATTTTAGGTCGTAGTCCTTTCGAGTAGAGGCCGTTTAGTCCTTGGTCCATTGGATGGTTGGTGTCAGACCAGAAATTGGAACACATTAAACCACAAAGGTGATGTCTCAACATAATTAATTTTAGGTCATAGTCCTTTTAGGAAGTGGCCGTTTAGTCCATGGTTCGTTCAAAAAAAATAATGAAAACGCATAAAAAGCTCTGATACCAATGTAAGTCATATATAACTGATATATATGTAAGTTGAACAAATCAAATGCGGAAGCGGGTTATTAGTTCGTACCTTGTAATCGCTCCAAATGTGAATGAATTAGGACCGGTGGATCACTTGCGTTTCACGTTCATGAACCTCCAAACTCGGCGGTGAGTAGGTGCCACAAAATGAGCACAAACTATATTTCCACAAACTAAATACCGTATATAATTTCAACTTCCTCTCCAAAGGACACTAAGGATTTTGGTGATTCTACAACTAATGTTTGAATACTAGCTAACTTGAATGCTCACATAGAACTCTCTAGCTTAATCTCCATACTTGGTTTATCTCTTTCTAAACTCACTACTATTGAGTTGTAGTATTATCTACTTCTTATTATTATGTTTCAACAAATGAAACTAGAAGCCTATTTATACTCAAACTTCAAGTATCCTCTCTTGGCAAGTGTCAAGGAAGAACTAAACACTTGGAGCAAGTTCTAACACTTGTTAGCATGAAGATAAACATATGGAGTAAGTGATTAAACACTTGTTAGCATCATGCAAACACATGGTGGCAAGAAACAACACATGTTTCACCATGGCTTGGTTAGTTGGAGAAGGATTTTTCTTTTGACAAAGTCAAGCACATGACTTTATATAACCACCCAAGATGGATTTTGGGCATGCACACACACATGGGTGCCCATATTTCCAACAGACATGAAATACGAACATTAATTATTTGTTAATTCTTCCGATATATGCTTAGTCACTGAGCAATGTTCTTAACAATATGCTATCTTTAACTTTGTAGTATCCGTGTGATAGTTCCAAGTCGATGCTATGCCAAAATTTTTCATTTTTTGTTATATTCTTAATTAATATTTTTGTTAGCATTATTATGACACTCAATTGCAAAATCCATCCACATCTTTGAATTTGTGGATGCGCAGTACCTTTACTTGAAGCTGGCGAGCCGCATAATAAAATGGAATACGCTTAGTTTTTGTATCTTGAATTGGGTTAGCATTGATACATCTAACAGGGTTTAATTTACAACGCAATGAAACATATTAGATGTACAAATGATAACCAACTTCATCTAGCAATGGAGTCCTCTCCATATGCGGTGAAACATTCATTTGAAATGTACATCAAAGACCAATACTAAGAAAAACACAAAAAAAATTCTGAAGAAATTACCTATTGTTAGTGTGAAATTCCTACAACGATTCTAGGTAGGCACTTTTGATCCCGAAACATTATTACATATACGAAACTTAGCAGCACCCTCCAGCATTTGACTGCCATCTAATCGTACTGTACAGTTCGATCGATGATGATCATTTTCCTACTAACATAAACAAAGAGTTTAATCAAAAATGTCTCGTGATTAAATAGAATGACATAAATACACGGTATTGAGAAAGCTGGACTTCACACTATGAATGATCTGGACTTCACACTATGAATGATTTCATTTGTATAAATCAGGACCTTGTCTTTGTATACCACACCATTTCCCTCCATATTCCAAGGATGAAAGAGACCTGATTTCAAAATTATAAAAATAAATAATGAAGAAAATAAAATCAATAAAGAGAGAGAGACAATTACCTTTTGTGGAGGCTGTGGGATAAACCTGGTAGTTGTGGTGCTGGTGGATAGGAAGATGAGAATCCGAAGAGTCTAATTTGAAAATCTTGGTAGAGAAAAATTGATGTGAAGCAAAATATGGTATAGAGAAAAGAAATACATGCTTAAAAAAATACCTAATGGTGTGATTTCGGTAATTTCTAAAATATTTTAGAAAGATACACCAGCATCTTGCAAAAACCTTGGCTAAATTTTCTCACAGAACATAAGAAAGATAAAAAATCTTTAATGGTCACTCAAAAAAAACACACACAAAAATCTAGATTTTGATAATAGAAACACTGAAGTTTTTCTAAAGGACGGATGCAATGCCAATTATGTTCATTTCCGTAATGATCCGCAAACAAAATAAGAAAAGAAAACACACACAAACACAATATATCACTATCAAGGATCAAACAAAAAGCTAATTAATAAAAGCTTGAAGACAACAAAATCCTAATAATATAATCAACCTGTTCACGAAGGAGAGGCGCGCCGAAACAATGTCCTCACTGCTCATCGACCTTTATTTTATTTTCTAGCTTGATTGTAGAACTGATAACGAAAAATTGCATAAACTACAACAGGGGGAAAAAAAAAAACAAAACATTACCAGATCTATATGTTGGGTGTCCGCATCATTAGTTTCTGGAAACAAAATAAATATGAGTTGTTTCTGAAGGAGAAGGCTAGCTTGGTCATGCATTGATCTGCCATCAACATATCGAGAAGAGGTACACCAGCATCTGCATATCAAAAAACACCATGAACGAAAACTAAAGAGAAGCACAACCAACTGCAAACCAAAAATCAAACATCATCATAAAGGTCCAATATTCATTATTATTAATAAAAATACGAATAAAAAATGCAAGAAGAAAAACCTAGTTGGGAAAAAACTCACAACGTAAACAGTGTGACCCCAATCTTGTTCGAGCAACTTTATATAGATAGCATGAGCACGAAATTTCCAGAATAACAAAACCCCGTAAGGAATATTTAATTTAAGGAATGAGATCGTGATAGCCATAAAAATCTTCAAAATTTGGACATCTATATTATACCATATATCGTCATAATTAGTGGCTAGAAATATTTTAGTATACATAATCTGAGGCACATCAAAACATAACAACATTAAACATCCTTCTTATTTAATTAATTTTTTAAATTTATGCATATTTTGTTTTAATTATGGTATAAACAAAATTAAGAAAAGTAACATGGAAATGATGTTTACTAATCAATATTTGGTTGCCTGATTTTTTGCTTGCTCCATTTTTTGTATGCTAAATCAATATTTGCTCCCATTTTTCTGTTTCAAATTCTAACCATTGCGTAATTTTTTTTGTATGTAAATAGGATCAACAATAAAGTTGTTCGCAAGAGAGGCACATCATACGATCGAAAGGTTAGTACCCACGATCAATTTAATCATTTTTTTTTAGGTTTCACATCGTCTGAAGTGTTATTCGTTAGCTTCAAGTTGATTTTAATTGAAAGAACGAAGTTGTAATTAGGAAAAGGGAAATTGGAAGAATTGTAACAGGACATTGGAGTAATTGCAAGCATTTTTCTTTTCCCGGTAGTTTGGAGATGTAATTAGGGGAATTTTATTACAAAAACTGTAAATGGACATTAGACATTGGTTTATTTTTATTTATTTATATGTTTGATTTTTTTTTAATCACATGATTGATCTATTTTTACGATGAAATCACGATGAACATTGCATATTTTATTTTATCATGATGAATCGTTTTTTTTGGTAATGTTTAAGTTGTTTATTTTTGTTTTGATATGTTTCTTAGATTAAATAAGATTTAGTAAATGGCTGAAATTTAGAATGGTGGGGCCAGAATCAACCAGAAGCTCCGATTAACCACGTCGCTCGAAAAAATTCTGTTTTTATATAAAGATACGGGTCAATGCCCAAAAATGTACCCTGCAAAAAGCTATTTACTAAAAATGTCTAGTTTTTTAAAAATTCCAAAGAAGGTATAATGTGCACATATTATAGGTGTGGATTCATCATATTGGGTACACAATATCAAGCAATGAGTACACATTCAAATATTTTTGGTAATTTATAACATTTTTGGGAATAACTAATTAAGACTAGACACCTTTAGAAACGGAGGGAGTATATGTTTTTTTACTGGATAGGAGCAAAGAGGTTACAACGAATCTAAACAGACGGCACTTGCAAACCAAAAGCAGAAAGACACGAAACAACGAATCAAACACTTAAAATTTTCCATTCATCAATTGGACAAGGAGTTGCACGAATCAATCGAAACTTCCAAGACCTCTTACACTTAAAAAACCTCTACAAAGTCTGTACTGTCAGTCGTCATATTCTGGATGATCAAATCAGCGACATATGATCCTTTGGTCAATTGAACAGCGGAATTAGTATGATTGAAGATGACAAGTTCAATTTGGTTACCGTTACCAGTGTCAATAGTTTGAGGAGTTAAACTTAAGAAGCCGACCACGGGATCTACAACTGGTACTGCAGATTAAAAATAACAATTTTCGTGATTTTTATAATAACATACAGGAGATATTGCGTAAATGGAAAAGTAAATGGAAAAGAAAAAGTAGTACCAATAAGACCATAGGTTCCTCTAGGCAATAGGAATGCTAAATAAGTCTTAATCACCGCCGAACCTTTTGCTGGAATCAGGTAAGGGTCCGGGCTATAAAATCAAGAGATAAGAATTAAACCATGGCTAACAAGGAATGAATTTATTTATTTATTATTATTATTTTTTAATTACCTGCTAATTGCATAAGCGGGAGATCCGGGCCCAGATCTTGTAGGAATAAAAGCATTAGGCGAGAATCTTTTTCACTTGTAAAGTGGGAGGTGCAAAGGATACTTGCGGAACAACAACCCCGCTGCTGGGAACACTAGAACCACCAGGAACGTTATTTGGGCCACTACCACTATTTGCGGCAGGAACACCAGTTGGGACGCTAACACTATTTGCACCAGGAACACCGGTTACAATAGAAATATTTCCGGTAGGAGCAGCATTTCCACTACCAGTATTCACAACATTTCCAGCATTCACAACATTTCCTCCTGAAGCACCATTTCCAATTGAAACACTTCCAGTAGGAACACCGTTCCCATTTGGGCCAGGAACACCAATCACACCAGTCGGACCAGAAACACCAATTCCACCGTTCGACCAGAAACACCAATTCCACCAGTTGCAACAGAAACGCCGGTTGCACCAGAAACAGGAGCATTATGAAAAAGAACAATTCCACGGAAATCCGTACGGCCATGGAAAGCAGCTGATTGATAAAACTCGACATTTTTATGGAAAACAGCAGCTTTATGAAAAACAACTTTGGTTAGAAAAACAGCGTTTTCATTAAAAACCACGTCATCGTAAAAGTCTCGTGAGGGATCCATCTTAAGACTTTGGGATCAGAACAATGACGTGATATATATTTTTTTTCTACTTTTGTTGAACCAGGTGAAGAGAAAATCTATATGTATGTAATAGCCTGAAGTTTGGATTCAGAAGAAACAAGAATGTTATTTGATTCAAAGATGTTACCTGCTGGCTGGTGATAACCTCTTGCTTTTTTTTTTTTGGTAGGATAACTACTTGTTGGGTTCTGAGAACCAAGTTTTATAAAGTATTTCATTATTACTAGATGAACTAGACGAAAACGGAAAGAAAATCATAAAAAATATGAACGCGTTAATAATTTTAAAGTCAAAGTAATGAGCACTGCGATGCACGTCGGCAACATTAATTTTTCATTCTATTTATGAAATGTGGTACCTTCATTTTACTTTTTAATTTAGCCTAATATTAAGTAAAGATGGAAAGAAAAATAATAATTAAAGTATCACTTTTAATGAAACAGAGGTAATCTTTCATTTCGAAACTAAAATCTATAAACTTTTCTAAGTAATTTTATTATATCAAGTGAAGTATTTGAGCATTATATATGCAACATATAAAAAATACATGAACTCAATTTTACCTTTAAATTATAGCTATCTTTTCGGGAGAACTATAAATATATTAAAAAGTAAAAATTTGATATGGTTGTTTATACTGTACCATTTAGAAGATACAAAATTTTAAAATATATATTTATCTTTATTTTTATAAAAATGGCATTTCAGTAAATAAATGATTTTATATATTATTATTTTTGAGTCCCTATTCTGTTAAGCATTTCTGTCCTTATTTATATTCCTTAACTAAACAGTCCCTATTTTGTTAACATATTAGTCCCTAAACCGTTTGGTGAACCATTTTCCGTTTGGTGAACCAAAAAAGGAGTAAGGATTTCAATTGCTTGCTTGCCTTAAAAGGGGGAGATGATCATAAATAACTAATCTAAATTGTCTTAATCCTATAATGACCAAATACTATTGCGGACAATTTTGATACTTTTGAAGACGTCCCGATTACCATGATTTATAAGGGATACCAAGTGGAGCCGATACCATTTGAACGATCAAAACTGGTCTGATCTCGTTAAGACTTTTTTGTCCTATATGCAATGGTATCGGCCCGGAGAAAAACTGGTATCCCCTTTATCAATCGTGCCGATTACAACTTAATTATTGGCTAATGACGAAAAACTATTTAATTGTTAAAAGTTTCCATGCTATATCTCCGTTTAGTAGGCGTGTAAATAGATAACCGAATATCTGATATCCATGTGATTCCATATTGAAAATTTAAGATATTACCCGAAATCATTGGAATGGATACTAGATATTTTATCATATGGTGACCTTTTAATGAAGCAGATACAAAATAACTTTTATCCAAACAACTATGGTGAAGTAATCCTAAATTTTACTACCAAATAACTTTAAAGGTTGATTATCAAGTTAGATGATGATAAAATGCGCCTAGCATCTGGGTGAATTACTTGAGGTTGAGATATATGCACAATTTGTGGTAAAATATTGTGCAAGATTGTGTTTTTTCCACTATCGTGTCATTCTCGTCCCATGACATGTTGCTCCTAGTGGAATCGTAAGAATGTCAACGCCCGTCATCATTTATAATTGGACTCAATACAAAAATTGAGGTCGTCTACCATTTGCGACACACATTCAAGTGTATATCCCCCATTTTCCGATTCAGCCAATACATATTCTTAAGTTGTCTCTTCAACTCTTCGTTACTAGCATCCACATTGTAGTAAGGATAATCACGTTCCATAACTTCGGAAACAATGGGGATCGTGGTTGGCTCGCCTTCTGAAGTAATACTTGGCATCTCCCAACTGGTTTTCGGAAAATTTGACGAAGATGATGAAGAACTTGCACCCGTGGTGGGGCAAGTCATAAAGCATGGATCTTCTGGAGGCGGCTTGTTGGAACAATTTTTTGAATTATGCCTGCACAAAAATAAAAACGAAACACGAAACAAATGTTACGGCTGAGTCGCGGACTCAGGTCGCTTTCTTTAAGACGTTCACGGCTCTCGCCCAAGATTGTGCAAGCAGTTCTTCAATGGCGCGTCGTCCCTGTGGATAAAACAACCGAGATCAATCTCTTACACAATCACTCTTGCACGGTGAGAGGATGTGAAACTTCTACACTTCATTCTTGCTCAGAAACACTTTTAGAAAAATCAAGGATGATCACACACTTGTTTTTTTTCTATCTCACACAAAATCATTTTTCTATAAAACTCAAGAACATAAAAGAAAACTCTCTATAATAAAAAGACTTCTAAAAACTCTTTTTATTCTTTTCATCTAATCTGATTTTTAATAACCAAAATAAGTAAATATAATCTTTAATGAAATACATTATTAAGATGGTAATTAATATCATTAACTCATTCAAGAAAAGGTTTCTTGACATTAACTCAAAATAAATTCATTCTTTAAGAAAGAGAATAATTTTCATATTAAAACCATTTTAATAAGACACTAATTTATTGGAAATTAATAAAGTTTTAAAACATATATTCCCAACAATTCCCTACTTACATTTTTCAAAACATTGAGCAAGAACGTATACAGTTGTTCCTAGGCAAAGGTGTCTCGCGACTTGAACCTTTACGTAGTGTTAATATGCTCTCTTAAAATATGACCATAGAGTGAACATAAGTCTTGAACTCTATGAGGTAAAAAGATTGCTTAACACACACGACTACACTAGTGTAAAGTCTAAAGCCAATACATTACGGCCCTGCGCTTGTATCCCAGTTTAATGAATGATCTAGAGAACTTCCCATATTCTCATAGAAATCGTCCACACTTTCACATTCACATAGGTGAGTTTATCAAGAGTACTCCCGAAAGTAACCCACTCTAAATATAGATATAAACATCATTAAGAGTTTAAAATTTAAGAAATTTAAAATTAAACTCAACCTCTATTCGCTTCAGGATATCATGCCGTGGGATGAATTCTTCAAAAGCATGATTCTCGCATCTCCATATCATCTATGACTTGGTGTCCCATTTGAACCTATATTTTGGGATCTCACTCCATAGGTAAGGGTTATCCTTTTGAACCTACTTTTGAGATCTTGAGTTATAGGTTGGTAACCGTATCATAAATAACTCAATCTTAATGATGCATATCATCTATGACTTCGTCTAGTCCCTTTGAACCTATTTCTAGGTTGGGTATCCATCACAAATGACTCTAATCTCTATGGGCATCAACCTCATCCTAAGATGTATTCACATATGCTTATCAATACTTTGGCCAAAGGACTAATGAAAACTCTTTTCGAGACATTATATAATTCATTCTCATAATATCAACTCTTATAGTTGTCGTCACATTCTCAATTCTGCAATAGCCATGACTATCACATTGGATTAATATGTCTGCTGCTCTATCTATTAGAGGATCGAATCGCTCTATCCCTTAAAGGATTCATCCGGAAGGAAGTCCAATCAGCTTTGCAATATCCTTAAAGGATTGCGGTAACCATTTAGATAGTGTAGTTTTAGGTATAAGGTGTGTTTGAAACACCTCATAACCTTCTCAAAATTTTACCAATTTTCCATACTAGGATTGGTAAATCAATATAAAACCCCACTATGGAAGCAATATATTACACCCCACTACAAAAAATACTTATATATATATATATATATATATATATATATATATATTCAATCACGTAGCAAAGAAGCATACTGAGCTACCATACTCATGCCTAGTGCTATCACACACAATCTCAAAAGCATTAGCACTAAAACCAAATGAGTGAAAACTTGATTACAATCGACTATATACATTTCTCGCCTTTTTAAAATTCTATTTTCATTGAAATGAAAATTGATCCAAAGAAAGAAAAAAATTCATTTCAAAATATACACCATCTTCACTCAAGTCTTTCATGTCAAATAGCAAACTAACATGTTGTCGTTTCATTTTCATCCTATAAGTTAGAATAAAAATCAACAAATCACTTATGCATACAAAACAAAGAGTATTGTGCATTTCACTATCATCAATTCTGAAATCATTCGAATGAATCAAGTAAACAATTTTTATTTTATAAATTTTTTAAAAGTTGTTTTTCAGTAATATAAATGATAACTTATATCTAACTTATATGCTTTCTTTTATTGTAGAAACTACACAGTTTTCCATGCTTGGTTTTATAGATTCTCATCCTTAACTTACACAAAAGTATATATTTCTACTTATGACTATAACAAATGATACATTGTAGAAACAACATCAACAAAACAAGCATGTAAGTTATTTAGCGACATGAATGCAAGAGTCAACAATTTTCTCGTTTATTTGTCTAAAAACAATAGGCTCATAAAAACTTTTTGCCAAAGATTTAATAGTTTGAAAAACAAAGTTATTTTCCAGCAACAAATATTCATGACTAAAATTTAGTCCCACTATATATGTTTTTCTAAGTTCATTCTTAGTGAATTACCCTGTCACCTTCATTTCTCTAGTTCCTCTAATTTAAATCAAAGTCACTAAAAATATAGGGTATGGAACCCCACTATTTTTTGACTCAAACAAGAATTTAAAAATAATATCCTAATTAAGATCCCCAAAATTGTGAAAAATTAATAAACCAATGATCTCGAACCCAAAACGTTTTGCACAATATAGAGAAAATTCAAACAATTTTCTTGAAAGCAACATTGCCTAATATTCACTACTCAAAAATCATATTTGATATCAAGACAAGTTACTCAAAGCATCTTTATAAAATTCTCAAAGACTTTATTTCACCCAATATCATTGCAAGTTGCGTTAGATTTGAAAATGTACATGCTTTTATGAGTTAGGTAAGATTATTACATACATGTTAAATTCACCAAGTTCATAAGAAAATATAACATGCTCATATTCATCACCAACTCATTGATTTCTTAAAAAGCATGACAAAATCTCATATTTCAAATATTCAAAATTCAATTTATGTTATGATAAAATTATAATATTATATTCAAATATTTTATCCATAACATATCATTTGTAGTAGCGCAATGATCAAATTCAACAAATCTAATCTCAATATTGTTTACAACAAGATACACAGAAACTAAATTCTCGCTCATTTCGAAAGTATGAACATCTTTAACAAGATTGTTCTACCCAAAGTAAACTTTGAAATCGTACCAATACCGAAAATCCTAGTGATGTGAGTATATCTCAGCACCACTTTCTTTCAAACGATTTGGTTCAACTTTTGAACCATAACCTATCAAAACAAACTTGGTGTAAAACACCAATATATACCGACCTCTCACGGTATCCACAATTCACATTAACTTAGCTTGAAAAGCTTTGTTAATAACATTTGATATCCTTACAATGTCGTGCAAGAATAGCAAATAAATTCATAATCAATATTCATTTCTCGGTGAGAGTTGATATTCACATTAGTTTTGACTAGGTTTCTAATTATTTAGGTTTTGGATTCGATAAAATTCACATGTTTATTGTCATACACAATAATTCTCAATATCTTGTTTCCCTAAAATTTATTCTACGATTAAACAATCAATTTGTTCAATTTAGAATGCCATTATTTCATCACCACAATAACTACAAATACTTCATCAAACATACCTCCATTGCTTTTAAAGCTCAATTGGTTATAAACCATTGTCCATTCTTTGCTCACCAACAAAGAAATCAGCAACCCCATTGCTCCACACATCGATTAATCTCCCGCAATTTAATTGCTCAAGTAAGTGAATTTTCACCTGTCACAATCATTTACATGTGAGCATTTGAAACCAAACATAAGCTAGTTATGCACTTACGTAATTACTTAAAAACAATTAAAATATAGTACTCCAAGTTTCTCGTAAATTTCAAACAAAGATTCAAAGTTCTATAGTTATAACATCATATATTTATAATTCTCTATGAAGCATTTTATCAAACATATGTGGTGCACTAGTTTGATTGCTAACAATAATCTTCTTTTTCATTACCAAAACAAGAGTACGAAGTACTATAATCAAAACATGATCTTTAAAGTAAATTTCTTACATCTCTAATCACTAATCTCAAGTATCATGTCTCATATTTGGACAAACATACACAATGATTCTGAAATTACCAAATCTCTCAACCTAAATATTCAAATAGGAAACTTCAAAATGGGTTTTCAAGATAAGTTCCTGATCTACAAGTTTCATGTTATACACGAATCCAAAATATCAACACAAAGATCGAAAAATGAATTCAACAAGGACTAAATTTCTGCTCGTCAGAAATTTTCAGATACATTGTGCAGTTTTCTAAAATACTTTAAAATACTTTTTGGATTCAAAAATTCTGAAATTTTACAGGGATTATCCTCATGATGTCTAATATATTCGGTTAAAATTTAAAGACCCGATTCAATTTCGTTCAATACATTCACATAAAAATCTATAACATGTCAAAAACTTTATATTATTCTATGCTAAAAATTCATGAATAAAATATCAACCATTCTACAATCCTAGTCCATATCATAAAATTAAATTTAGGTATCAGGTTGCCTAAAATATCAATTATCATTTAAAATCGTCAAAGAAAAATTAAACCGATATAATTCTATAAAACGAAATAAAACAATGATACTTATCGCGTTTAAGCAATTGTTTTCTTTTTGATATCCATGGCAGAATACAACGTCTTAAAATTGTATGCCTGCACAAAAAATAAAAACCAAACACGAAATAAATGTTACGACTGAGTCGTAGACTAGGTCGCTTTCTTTAAGACGTTTCGCGGCTCTGCCCAAGATTGTGCAAGCAGTTCTTCAATGGCGCGTCGTCCCCAGGATAAAACAAATGTGAGATCAGTCTCTTACACAATCACTCTTGCATGGTGAGAGGGTGTGAAACTTCTACACTTCATTCTTGCTCAGAAACACTTTTAGAAAAATCAAGGATGATCACACACTTGTTTTTTTTCTATCTCACACAAAATCATTTTTCTATAAAACTCAAGAACATAAAAGAAAACTCTCTATAATAAAAAGGCTTCTAAAAAACTCTTTTTTATTCTTTTTCATCTAATCTGATTTTTAATAACCAAAATAAGTAAATATAATCTTTAATGAAATGCATTATTAAGATGGTAATTAATATCATTAACTCATTCAAGAAAAAAATGGTTTTTGACATTAACTCAAAATAAATTCATTCTTTAAGAAAGAGAATAATTTTCATATTAAAACCATTTTAATAAGACACTAATTTATTGGAAATTAATAATGTTTTTATAACATATATTCCCAACACGGATAGATAGGAACGATATTTGCATCATGAGCCAGGCGTGATAACCCTGGAAAATCATACCCATAGATGTGCATTTTGTTTATACCAATTATAGGCTTCGCAATCGACTTGTACCAGCTGACATACTGTACTTCATCAAGATCCTCCAGGGTGTTTAGGTCACACCTCTCCCACGACAATATTCCTAATCGATCAAAATTTGATGCGAGGTTTGCATCTTTGGTTGCAGGTTAATTGCAATAGCATAAATCGCACGTAACTGGTACATCAGTCTGTTGATACCTCTGAACAAAACTGGAAAACGAAGTCGCCGCCAAAGGTCCTTCGCCACCGGGTATTCAAAAAAGACATGTCCATGATTGGAAATCTATGACTATTGTCTTTAAGAATTGGTTTACCAATATGGAATTAGGTATACCACCAATACTGCAAATTACTCCATAATTGAGAATTTTGACTTAATCTACATTTGTTCGTATCTTTGAATTTAAAAATAATAATTTGGATATTTACATCTATGATGCCCCAGAAACCAGTGAAGTTAGTTATACCTATGGACGTTTGATCCATCCACAATACATTTATGCTGAAATTGTAATCATAATGTGGGTTCTTGTCAAGATCTTCTAACGCTTCAATCCAACCAATATGAGAAACGGTAGTTGAGTTTGGAAAGAATGTCTGACCCAGTAACCATAAGATAAACACCTTTTCGAGTTATGGATGGTCATATGGAGTTTATATTTTGGTTAAGGAAACGCTTCAACACTGAACATAATAGTCCACCTTCTTTCAAATCTTTACGATCTTCACATACATGTGATTCCAAAAACGAGGAATAAAGCGTCTGCCATTTATTATTTGACGTCCATTCGTTTTGGTTGAATGGTACAAGATCTCCCAATCCACTCGGAATCCCACAAATGAAATACAAATCAAGGGGCGTAATTCCTATTACAAGAATAATATCAACTATAATTAAGTTTTTTTTGAATATATTTAATAATTATTTAAAAAATAAAATTTAAGTTAACTTAGACAAACTTACCAATTTCAAAATCCATAAAATGGAACGTGTGCGTAGACCACCACCTTTCTACCAATACTCTCGTAATTTTATTGTTGTGTTTTCTAGGCTTCACAATAGAAAGTGCACGCCAGGAATATCCGTCAACCCTTTCTCGGACTGCCAGGGATAGACCTTCATAAACAACCTTTAAGTATGCAAATCCACCTCTCATTTTATAATAACTCTAAGACCGCTCTTGATGCCCCGACACATGACCTTGGACTAATGATGGAGCATCAACGACATTCGGAGAAGCAAACTATGCTTCCCGATTTTGAGTATAATCTACATTTGTGGCAGGCCGCGATAGCGATTCATGTCTTCGATCACTTTTGTTCCCTAAAGTATTGACCACTTTTCTTATGAACTCGCTCATTTTGTATCGAGACTTCGTTTAGGGAGAGGAATTTTAGAAGAAGAGATAGTAGTGGTGTGAGTGAAATGAACTCAGATGAAGGAATTTATAAGCTTAAAAATTACAGCCGTCGGGAAAAGAGACATTGTGTATTTAACCTTTGGCGTTTTTACATCTCATGCCCGCGGTTGTGGATCAAACGCCGCGTGTAATCTTCACACGCGAGCGGATGTTCTTTGTCCTGGCGCTTAATGATTAATCACTCACTTCTTTTCCCATAATGAAAAAACGTGTTTGGTCATCCACCTGGCTCAACAAAAGATTTTATTTGGCCACTGCCATAGGAATTGCCCTCTGATAGTATGAGTTGGTTTTCAAGTTTCCCTCAAGAACGACAGATTAGGTGCCATGTAAGTTAAAGATCATGGTGCACGCTAAGTATTGGACTTTCGATATAAAACTAGAAAACAGCCTGTTCATTGATCAGATGATGCAGGATAAGTATTGGACTTTTAATAACTAGAAAACAGCCTGTTTATAGGTGATCTGATGCTGCATGATTTTTTTTCTTCTGAAGCATAAATGACGCCCGCTAAGCAGTGGACTTTCAATATAAAACTAGAAAACAGCCTGCTCATTATTGATTAGCTGATGCACGATAAGCATTGGACTTTTAATAACTAGAAAACAGCTTGTTCAAATGCTGCCCGATAAGCAACGGGTTTTTATACTCCCTCCGTCCCACCATTAGATGACCTACTTGGTCTAAGATCTTGTCCCATCATTAGTTGACCTATTTCACTAATTAAGGGGATATCTCTAAAACTACCCTTTGATTGATTATCGGTATCATAAGAAATATGTATAATTTGATATTCATGTTTATACTGAATTACGTAGGTGTTTTAAAATGATTTTCAACGGTACAAAATTTACGAAAATTTATGGTATAGTTTGAGAGATAAATGATTTCTAAATTTTACAAATTATTATCCATAAGGGTATAGTTGTAAAAAAATACTTAAAACACTAATTTCATTCATTGCCTTAAGAATCAGACAAACTTCAACCAGCCATCTAATAAATTTGATCGGAGGAGTATTAGCTAAAATGGAAATGATAGAAAGCACGTATTTATTTTTGGTGCACCCCTGCATACAACTATTTATCTACCCTTTGATTTAAACTACTCGCCCACCTGGATTTGAATTTGCAGAACGAGATACCGATCCAACGGTGATCAGGGCCTCGCATACTTGCAAGCACCAAAAGAGAGTGGACCGAAAGCGAAACACCAGGATAAAAAAATGTTCATTTTCTTTTCTTCTTAGTTTCGATCCCCACGTATACTTTCTTGAGTTGGTTCAAACCAACGCCTTCTTCCCACTCTTACCATGAATCCACAACAGGATCTCTCTGAAACTGTCATCTTTCATGGAAATGTTTCCTTTGGTACAAATGCGACTTTTCACAGAAACGTAGTCTTTCATAACGATGACGGTTTCCATAAGGGTGTCGTTTTCCACAAAGATGTCGATTTTCGTAAAAGTGGTGTTCCAAGCGAAACTGTTATCCCACGAGACACTTCTGTAACCGTTGCTCCTCCTAAAACTGAAGCTCCTTCTGAGAATGTTGTTCCTCCTGAAAGTGCTGCTCCTAAGAATGTTGTCCTTCCTGAAAGTGTAGCTCCTTTGGGAAACGCTGTTCCTCCTGAAAGTGCTGCTTCTAAAAATATTGTTCCACCAGCATCTCTGGATCTTCCTGCATTTAGAATTACAAAGCTTAAGCCAAATGCTTACCTTCCTCAAGCTATAGAAAAAGGAGCTCCCATTTATTATTTGAGGAGGCAATCTATAACACTTTCGCTTGTTTTCAATTTTTCTCGGTTGTTATTAGATTGGGATTAAAATTAGCTTTTATTATCTTTTGTTTTCTTAGTGTGGCAGATTGCATAAGTCGACCAGGTACAGATGCATGGTTTGAGACTGGTTTGGGAATGACAGTACCAAAAGGAACTTACGCCACTATTGGTATATGATTTTGCCTATTTGAATTCACTTAATTTCTGAGACTCTGGCAATGTTCATGTTCCGGACTAACAAATGGTATACTTTGTGTAGATCTGTGTATTCCTCTTAGCACGCTCATTACCAGATACAGCAGCGGTCTGTTGAGAATGAAGAGCTACACTCCACATGTCTTCTACGGGCGGGAATTGTCACTGAATTTCGAGGTGTGCAATTTCTCCGATAAAGAATATAAAGTAAAAAGAAACGACGTAATTTACAAATTGACCTATCAGAAGTTGCCAGCCAATTATTCGGATTTTGAAGTTGTTGACGAACTCTAATGGACTTTCAAAATGTGAGGTTTCGACATTCATACGTTTCATTCATAAATTCCTTTCTTTTTATTTACAAGCTAATTAATAAAAGAATAAATAATTACACAGCAGGCAAGCGAACAACAAGCTGCGCCGCAAGCTCTTTTTGAATTGCAAAACCTATCCTATTAAAAACGAACTCTCTCGAACCAGAAGTCATGACATTTTTTGTGCATGACTTTCTGGACCCTCTTGAGAAGTCCAACCGCTTCTGGAGCCAAAAAACCAAATGTATCAAAAATAAAGGGAATAAAAGCATGCCTATTATCAACATACGCTTTCTTTTAATCCTTTTTTTTAACGATCCATGATTATCTACTGGCATTTTTACCAGGAAGAATTATATTTGATAATTTCAAGTATCAACTATTTCATTGATTTCAGGCGGTTTTCGGTCTCGGGTGTATTCTCATCCAAAAGTGGCATGGGCTGCGTGGTGCTCGGCTGGGTTAGGGATAGGCATTCTACTCTTAACTTGGCTCAGGGTTGGTTCAAGTTGGTCAATTTTTTTTTTTTGTATACATATGTTTGATCTTACTAGTGTTTCTTTCCGTCTGGGTTGTACTTTGCAGACCATCTGGCTTTTGGTATGTGATTAACTTAGTTGTTGTGTGTTTCTGATAGTTGTCTTCTGATATTTGATTACTATTTCGAAGGATGTTACCAGTCTGCTACTTTGAAACATGGATCGGGACAAGGATTTTTCTTTTGTAAGAAAAGACGATTTTATTATGGATTAGAAGAATAATGCACAACTACATAATTTTTTTCAAAGAGCGAGATGCGAAAATAAATAAACGGTATTGACATCAAATAAGATCCCAATCAGGGTTAGGCATAAGGAAGAGCTGTGATCATAATAAGGCTCTTCTCATGAAAAGAATCTAGAATTTGCATGAACAACCGAACTCCATCTGCGGAAGGCATTGATTCTATACCCCCTCCTCTAGTCCTCAATGGAGACAACTGACATCAATTGTCCCTACAATGCAACATTTGATATTCCATCGTATTGGAAATGGGTTATCAACTCCGATAGAAGCCAATTGGATTCCATACTCACCAAATCTAGACCCGACACAATGTCACCCAATCGGAATGGTAGCAGATATCATCGACCCAATCTCTCATTCCTGGAATCAGGAAAAATTAAGCACCCTTCCTAATCCTATAGTCCAAAAATTCTTAAACATCCACCTTCCCCCAAAATAGCCCCCCAAGATAAAATTATCTCGGCCACACTCCAAACTGGGAAACTACACCACCTCATCGGGATACAAATGTCTAACCTATGGTCAACCGACTCACACCCTCTACCACCTACCAAATTTCTATGGACTTTACCATGTCCACCAAAAATTTGGCTTTTCTTGTGGAAAGCAATCAATGAAGGTGTGAGGGTAAATTACCCGATGGCCACGTGTCAACATCCTAAGGGGTGAATCCATGATAAGATGATGAGATAGGAGCATCGAATCATACTCTAAAAAGGTGAGTTTGTCTGAATCGAGACACCTGCTACAACGTCACATGAATGATGCGTGTAAGGAGTAATCTAATACGCTCAGACGGTCAAGTCTAAAAAGAAAGACAGCCTTTAATGAAGGATAAGGGCAAGATGTGGGCAGATCTACATCGCGACGGAACGCTGGTGCAATCTATACTACGACCTTAGAGGTGATAGAGAACGAGGTTCTCCAAAGAAGGGATACGTGATGTTGAGGAGAGCGAGACGACTCGGAGGAGAACCAAGCAAGCCATCACGAGGATAGTATAGAACAAGTCCGAAGCAAGCCAAGGCGATGTGAAGATAGCTCCACCAAATCGGACGATCAAGCACCCACGAGTCTAGTTTTCATATAAATACCAGTCCATGTAGAAGGAGATGGACAACTTATGTAACAATAAATGGTCTTTCTACAAAGAATTCCTGAGAGAGATCTAGATAGAGAGAGAGAGTAAGAAATCTAAGTGATATTTGTAGCTCTTTTCAAGGGTAAGACCTTATAATCAATAAAGAAAACATCTTCTTTCCGTGGACGTAGGTCTTCATGGCCGAACCATGTTATATGCTTGTGTTAATCTTTACTTTCTATGCTCTTTACATCTTGTTGATCTTGAATCTTGTATGTTTTAGTAGTTTATAGCTTTTAGATCTATTTGGGTGTAGTCATCAGAAAAGATGCAACTACATTTTGGCGCTAGAAACAGGGAGGTCTGAAGATTTATTCTACCTCCCTAGTAACAACTCTATATTGTTTTCATAATATCCATGAGAGAATTAGTTTTCATACTACTAAGTAGATTTCTGTTAAGATGTATGAGTAGAGCTCGGACTCAAATATGATCTACACGATCCGTGAAGTCTAGAAGAACCTCAAATCAGCAGATCTACGCATTTTTCACTAGTTTTCTCTTGAATTTTTGTCTAGTGGTAATTTTCAATATCTTTCTCAAGGTGCTAAGGAGAGTTTAAGATCGGAGTGAAAATGGAGTTTTTGATACTTCGGCTCTCAAACGATCTTCTCCATGAAAGAGCCGGAAAGAAAAAGATTTTTGTTAAAGGGAGAGCAAAAAGTGATCCGAGGAGAGCGAAAATCGTACTTGACTCACTAATTAGGACCTAATCAATATATTTATCCAACTCGGACCAAACTACCCCTAATTCAGTACTCCTACAGACCACATAACTCTTACCAATTCGCCAAACTAATTCACCATCGTAAACTCCACAATCAATGGGTTTTGGTCAAAAAATTCAACTTGATCCATTAATTTTGTAAAATCTTACCATGACATCGTATTTAATTGACTAATCTTTCATATCTACCCTTGGCCTAATCAATTCATCATTTTCTCGAATTGAACAAAAATTGATGATAACTAGTTAGTCATCCAACAAAAGTACGAGCTTTTGTCAATATTTGTTTATTTACCTAATGGGTTTGCGAGGCGATTATCGTTAACTCAAATGCACCCCTCTCAATTGAAAACAAAAATCAGGAGATCAAATCATCCTCTGTTTAATCTGTGTTCTTTTGATATTGAAAATTAAACACGTTTTATGTATCTAATTTGTGTTAATTAACAAATTTGATTATCTTTATTTTTTTGGTAGCTTGATAAGAGATGGATTTAGCAAAGATGGTCGAAGCCATGGAGGAAGAATAATAATTAAGTAAATAAATGGGTTTTATTAGAAAAGTTGGACAACTGAATTCTGATCCAGTGAATTTGATGCCTCACATTAATGATTAATAGTGAATGAATATTTCTTTTTTTTTTTGTCTAGATGGGTTTATGAAACCAAAAATCCTTCGATAAGAAGAGAGTTGTTATTTGTTAGTGAAATATTTGATAATGAAGGGTATTAAAGATAGAATCGACTTGTAATTAGGTTAGTAGCCGTATATAATTTGGTGATGGTGCGGCGGAGAGGATGGTTGCTGCACGAGGAAGATGAACATTTGTGGGTAAATGTGTAGGGTCAAGGTTAATCAACGGGGTAGTCTGTCCGAGTTGGATAAATATATTGACTAGGTCATAATTAGCGAGTCAAGTACGATTTTCGCTCTCCTCGGATCGATTTTTGCTCTCCTTTTAACAAAAATCAAGAAAAAAGCTAATCAGTAGACTTCATAGGAGAAAATATCTTCATATGAAAGTTGAAAAAACTAGTTGCTCTTCATCCTCAAAGGAACTCAAGATAATCCACAAACTTCTTCTCAGAAATCTAGCTCTAAGTCAAGAAGAAGGGTTAATGGGTACATAATCATTCATCAAACTCAAAGTTTGTCCAAAATCCAAAGTTCAAAGATGATGAGAAATATTTCCTAGAATGGGAAGATATGCTCAATCGTCATAATTTGTTTTTTCCCAATAAGAGGTATAACGTGTTGAAGGAGGTATTTTTCTCGAAAAAAGGAGAACTGATAAAACACATTTTCTTCATTATTAACACCTTGTGCAAGTAGGGAATGTTTTGACATCTTCACATGTCTCCAAAATTCACTGCAAAGTCTTCCTGTACTAAACTTTCTAGTCTGAACTATGACTTAGCAAATGCACATGACCTGCAAATCTAGGGTCCCACTTTCCTGATAGAAGAGACAAATTAAGTATTATTGCATATATCACATGTAAAGTTATGGTGACGCGGCGATCAGCTCGCGCAAGCCAAGGTGAAAACAGTGGAGCCCATCCGTAGGGACTAGATGACATGGACCCAGGAGAGACCATGCTAAATAATGTGATCCCAGGAGAGGGACAACCCAATGACCAGCATCGGGAAGGACTAATTGACAATTCTAGCTACGAAGAAGAGGGAAACCCCTTCGAGAAGCATGATGATGTCCATCCAACCCAACCAGGAGGGTTGGACCGTTTGCCAAGGCAAACAAAGAACAAAGGAGGCCAAAAAGGACAATCCTTCCAACCCTGGATGCCAACGCTAATATCGCAGCCATCCCGAAGCACAAAAATGCTCAGGATGAGATAATGAAGAAATTAGAAAACGTAACAGAGGCTAGAACGGAGAAACCGCAGGCTGAAACGTAAAGCAAAGAAAAAGATGCCACTCGCTACCATCAGAACAAGTATCAATATGGCCTTCCACCATATCCCACCATATAGGCTCTCAAAGATAGATACAATGTAGATTGCGACAGAGCACACATACTTGAAAGCTAGAAAAGAAGAGTGTAAACAAGAAATTAATCAGTTGATAAAATTATATAGGATGCATAATTATGAAGCAATAAATATAGAGGATTGAAATTCTACCATTCCGAAACTGTTGAAGTCGGAGACACTGATAGAATCGAAACACAAATGGAGACATCATAGCGATTGATGAGTGCCAAATCTTGCATATTTCTACATCTATTTATTGGCATTTAACTCATCTTTTGTGCTCAGAAATCAGATATTATCCCATATTCTGTATTTTCCTTGTTTTCAAGAATAAATATTTGTACTAATTAATTTTGTGTTTTTAGGTAATAAATAAAGTTCAGAGAATCTGAGGAGCCAAAAGAGCAGAAAATTGGAGAAGAGCATCTATGGAACAGAAAGCCAAAGCCCGTGCGCGCATCAGTTGCAACCCAACAAGTGGCAACCCATTTACAAGATATGGGCCCAAGTTATCCAGACCCGAATCCGAGCCCATCCTTTCCGAGCCGTTGATTTGATCTATTCTTCATCCAACGCCGCTCCTTCATGCACATCGAACCCTCGCTGCACTCGCTCAACAAAGAAAATCATCTACTCTTTTCATCCGACGGTCGCGCGCCTCTTCATCAAACCTGATGCTACCGCTTCACACCACAAACTCCCCCCTATACCCTTATCCCTTCGACCATCACCTCATTTCCCATTTCGTCTTCTCTCTCTCCCCGACAAACCCAGCAGAAAGCCTCACCTCCCTCTTTTTCCTCGCCCGACCAGAGTTGCAGAGCCACCACCTTCTCCATCTCCCCCACCCCGCCGCCCCACCACCAACAAAGACATCCGCACTTCCTTCACCCCCTATTTTTGCTCTCTATCTCACCATAGCTTCTTCCTAGAAGCTAAGTCCGAGATAGGAAGAATTAGGGTTAGGTCTTCACAAATCGGGAACAACAAGTCAGAGGAGTTCGCCACGAATTCACAGAGGATAGAGGTTTGGGTGTGTGTCAATTGCTATTTTCGAGTGATTGTGAGTTATAAATTGTTGTTTTCATGTGAGAGAAGAACACAATATGTTTTAGGGTTTAGTTTTTGTAACTTAATTTGAAGTCTTATTATTCTCTACATGATGTTCTAAACACTTAGCTAGGGTGTAGATGAAACCCTATTGATTATATGAAGTTAATTCATATTTGAGTTTTAGTCTTATTGTTTTGTATTGCATTAGGACTATTAGCCAATTATTGAGCAAATTAGCCTGTGATAGAGTGTCAGAAGAAGACACTCTATAATGATCCAACGGTGATCAGGGCCTCGCATACTTGGCGTGCTCCAAAAGAGAGTGGACCGAAAGCGAAACACCAGTCACTCCACATGTTCCTGACGTGGTGTTTAGGTCACACCTGTCCCACGACAATATTCCTAGCCAATCAATATTTGATGCAGAGGTTTGCATCTTTGGTTGCGTGTTAATTGCAATAGCATAAATCGCACGAATCGGTACATCACCGTTGATACCTTCCAACAAAATCGAAAACGAAATGTTGCCGCTGTTGTCCTTCATTCAATCGGGTATTGCATTACATGTCCATGATTGGAAATCTATGACTATTGTCTTTAAAATTGGTTTACCAATATGGAATTAGGTATACCACCAATATCGTAAATTATCCATAATTTAGAATTTTGACTTAATCTACATTTGTTCGTAAAATTCTTTAAATTTAAAAATAATAATTTGGATATTTACATCTATGATGCCCCAGAAACCAGTGAAGTTAGTTATACCTATGGACGCTTGATCCATCCACAGTACATTTATGCTGAAATCGCAAAGCCGTAATCATAATGTGGGTTCTTGTCAAGATCTTTTAACGCTTCAATCCAACCAATATGAGAAACGGTAGTTGAGTTTGGAAAGAATGTCTAACCCAATAACCATAAGATAAACACCTTTTCGAGTTATGGATGGTCATATGGAGTTTCTATTTTGGTTAAGGAAACGCTTCAACACTGAACATAATAGTCCATGCCTTCTTTCAAATCTTTATGATCTTCACATACATGTGATTCCAAAAATGAGGAATAAAGCGTCTGCCATTTATTATTTAACGTCCATTCGTTTGGTTGAATGGTACAAGATCTCCCACTCCACTCGGAATCCCACAAATGAAATACAAATCAAGGGGCGTAATTCCTATTACAAGAATAATATCAACTATAATTAAGTTTTTTTTTGATTATTTAATAATTATTTAAAAAATAAAATTTAAGTTAACTTACACAAACTTACCAATTTCAAAATCCATAAAATGGAACGTGTGCGTAGACCACCACCTTTCTACCAATACTCTCGTAATTTTATTGTTGTGTTTTCTAGGCTTCACAATATAAAGTGCACGCCAGGAATATCTCACAACCCTTTTCGATCACGGGATAGACCTTCATAAACAACCTTTTTAAGTATGCAAATCCACCTCCTCATTTTATAATAACTCTAAGACCGCCCTTGATGCCCCGACATGACCTTGGACTAATGATGGAGCATCAACGACATTCGGAGAAGCAAACTATGCTTCCCGATTTTGAGTATAATCTACATTTGTGGCAGGCCGCGATAGCGGTTCATGTCTTCGATCACTTTTGTTCCCTAAAGTATTGACCGCTTTTCTTATCAACTCACTCATTTTGTATGGAGACTTCGTTTAGGGAGAGGAATTTTAGAAGAAGAGATAGTAGTGGTATGAGTGAAATGAACTCAGATGAAGGAATCTATAAGCTTAAAAATTATAGCCGTCGGGAAAAGATACATTGCGTATTTAACCTTTGGCGTTTTTGCATCTCATGCCCGCGGTTGTGGATCAAACGCCGCGTGTAATCTTCTACACGCAAGCGGATGTTCTTTGTCCTGGCGCTTAATGATTAATCACTCACTTCTTTTCCCATAATGAAAAAACGTGTTTGGCCATCCACCTGGCTCAACAAAAGATTTTATTTGGCCAGTGCCATAGGAATTGCCCTCTGATAGTATGAGTTGGTTTTCAAGTTTCCCTCAAGAATGACAGATTAGGTGCCATGTAAGTTAAAGATCATGGTGCACGCTAAGTATTGGACTTTCGATATAAAACTAGAAAACAGCCTGTTCATTGATCAGATGATGCAGGATAAGTATTGGACTTTTAATAACTAGAAAACAGCCTGTTTATAGGTGATCTGATGATGCATGATTTTTTTTCTTCTGAAGCATAAATGACGCCCGCTAAGCAGTGGACTTTCAATATAAAACTAGAAAACAGCCTGTTCATTATTGATTAGCTGATGCACGATAAGCATTGGACTTTTAATAACTAAAAACAGCTTGTTCAAATGCTGCCCCGATAAGCAACGGGTTTTTATATTAGCTAAAATGGAAATGATAGAATGCACGTATTTATTTTTGGTGCACCCCTGCATACAACTATTTATCTACCCTTTGATTTAAACTACTCGCCCACCTGGATTTGAATTTGCAGAACGAGATACCGATCCAACGGTGATCAGGGCCTCGCATACTTGGAGTGCTCCAAAAGAGAGTGGACCGAAAGCGAAACACCAGGATAAAAAAAATGTTCAATTTCTGTTCTTCTTAGTTTCGATCCCCACATATACTTTCTCTTGAGTTGGTTCGCTGAACAAGACTACAAACCAACGCCTTCTTCCCACTCTTACCATGAATCCACAACAGGATCTCTCTGAAACTGTCATCTTTCATGGAAATGTTTCTTTTGGTACAAATGCGACTTTTCACAGAAACGTAGTTTTTCATAACGATGACGGTTTCCATAAGGGTGTCGTTTTCCACAAAGATGCCGATTTTCGTAAAAGTGGTGTTCCTGTTGTCCCTCTAGTTCCATCTAAAACCGTTGCTTCTCCTGAAGGTGTAGTTCCTACGGAGAATGTTGTTCTTCCTCAAAGTGCTACTTCTAAGAATGTTGTTCCACAAGCATCGTTGGAACTTCCTGCTTTTAGAATTACAAAACTTAACCCAGATGCTTTCGCTCCTCAAGCTATCCGAACAGGAATTCCCATTTCTTATCTGAAGAGGCAATCAAGAAAACTCTCGCTTGTTTTCCAGTTCTTTCTGTTGTTATTTGATTACGGGGATTTAAAACTAACTTTTATCTTTATCTTTTGTTGCCATAGTGTGGCAGATTATGTAATTCGAGCAGGTTCAACAGAATTGCTTAAGACTGGTTTGCAAATCGCAGTACCAGAAGGAACTTACGCCAGCGTTGGTATATTATTCTTTTTGCCTATTTGAGTTTATTACTTGACATGTATGTACGTGGAATAATTAAGAGAAAATGGGTCATTTGTCCAAAAAAATTTAAAACACGGTTCAAATGGACAAGTAAAAAAAAGTACGGGTGAAATAGCAAAAAAAATAGCAAGGATGAAACCGGATTCATCCCCCGCTTATACTTAAAAAAATAGCAAGGATTTAACCGGATGCATCCCGTAAAATAAAAATAAGAAAAAATATTTGAAAATGGACAGATGAAACCGGTTACATCCGCCTATTTTTAAATTTTTGTCCATTTAAAAAAGATTCTTTTAATTTTTGCTATTTAAACAAGATAAAAACCTAAGTGTCTTTTTCACCCAGGAATTGTTGATTTTGGTCTTTTTGACTAATTTTGTAAATAATTAAATTCTTGAGATGTGGCAATGTTGTTAATGTTCCGGGCTAACAAATAGTATGCTTTATGTAGATTTATGTATTCCTACATACTCGGTTAGTAACACCCCTAACGGCAATCAGCTGAAAATGTATGGCGATTCTCACTATATACTCCACGGGCATGAGTACAAACTCGATTACTCGGTGTCCAATTATTCTAATAAAGATTTTAAAGTAGGAAAGGGTTTCACAATTTTCAAATTGACATACCATAAGTTGCCGGCCAACCACTTGGATCCTGAATATGCTAAATTCTAATGGACATTAAAAATGTAAGATTTCGAGATTCACATGATTGCTTTAATGTATCTGCTCACATTTTACCAGAAAGAACATCAACTATTTCCGCTAACATGATTTCAGGCGATTTTATGTGTGGGCCATGTAGCGCCGGTCTAGGCTCAGTTGACTTGGGTCAGGGTTGGAGTACACGTCATTAGTGTTTGTTTCCGTCTGGTTGTAGTCTGCAGACCGTTTGGCTTTTGGCATGTGCTCAGGTTGTTGTTTGTTTCTGATATATTTTATTAAAAGCTATATCTCAAAGGATGTTAGCAGTCTGCTTTAAACATCGCTTGGGACATGGATCTTTTGGTTGTAATATAAACGAAGATTTTATTACCCAAAATTGGTTGAATTGGATTTAAATTCCAGTGTCTATAGAATTAGTAAATTATTTATTTATTTATTATGAAAGACCATATGTATTCACTAGCAAATATAGTACAAAAGATTTACAATTTCGTTTCTATCGAAAACATTAGAAATAATGCTAGTAATTTTGATTTGTTGTTGTATCTTCATGGATAAATGTTGAAGACGATATATATTATTGTGGTTCAAATAACTAAAAAATTCAACTTTAATGGTTACAATATCTAGATTGGGTATTTCACCCGATCTAACAAAACTGGTTTGATCAACAAGACCAAACTACCCTTTTAACGCACGCCTTGTTTCCACCTTTGTTTCCCTCTATCACCCTCATTTCTTCCCCACTGCCACCAGCACCAATATCTACAGTCTGATGGTAGTAATAACCCGCAAAAATCGAAACAAATTTTTTACCTAAGCCATTTGGGTACTCCAGCGCGTCTTCAAGAGTCAACACCAAGAACAACGACCCCTATGTCTTCTAATAACGAAATCGTTGTCAAGGAAGAACTGATGAGTAAATTAAAGAGTTTTCAACTGGATAGTTTTCATTGATTCAATACATTTGTATTTATACAGATACAAAGATAAGTAGATGAGGATGTGCTAGTCTAATCTATTTACAACAGATTGCAACAACTTTGACTAAGTTATTGATGACTAAGTTATTCTCTATCCACTACAACAGGACTAAAACAAACTTGACTAAGTTGTACTCTATCGAGAACAATGTAAGATATATATACATGTGCTTTGTAGAACCGGTATGTTCTCCGTAGAACCTGGTGAGTTGTTGTGGTGTATCTCATTACCCCCTCAAGTTGGAGCCGGTTGAGGAATGGAACAAAGGCCCAACTTGCTTAATGACGAAAGTAGCTATCATCACCAAGAGGTTTTGTGAAGATATCCACACTGAGCAGTAGTGTGAATATGTTGTGGAACAATCATCTTAGACTAAATCTTCTCTAGAACAAAATAACAATCAATTTCAATGTGTTTGTGCGTTCATGGAATTTCGGGATTGTTGGCAAGGATAAGTACAACTGGATAGTTTTCATTGATTCAATACATTCGTATTTATACGTATACAAAGATAAGTAGATGAGGATGTGCTAGTCTAATCACATTTAAATCGATTGGAACAACTTTGACTAAGTTATTCTCATCCACTACAACAGACTAAAACAAACTTGACTAAGTTGTACTTTATCTAGGCACAACGATGTAAGATATATACATGTGTTGCTGTAGAACTGGTATGTTGCTGTAGAACCGGTGAGTTGTTGTGGTGTATCTCATTACCCCCTCAAGTTGGAGCCGGTTGAGGAATGGAACAACGACCCAACTTGCTTAATAGACGAGAGTAGCGATCATCACCAAGAGGTTTTGTGAAGATATCGCCAATGGAAAGCCGTAGTGTGAATATGTTGTGGAGCAATCAACTTAGACTCAAATCTTCTCGCAAAACAAAATAACAATCAATTTCAATGTGTTTGGTGCGTTCATGGAATGTCGGATTGTTGGCAATATGAATCGCAGCTTGACTATCACAAAATACAGGAATAGGAGAAGAAGGATACACCTTTAAATCATTAAAAAGATAACACAACCACTGTAACTCAAAGCCGTTAGTGTGCAAGGGTACGATATTCGGCCTTCAGCAGAAGAACGAGAAATTGTTGGTTGCTTTTTAGATTTCCATGATAGCGGACTATCACCAAGTAAAGTGAAAAAACCCGTCGTGGAACGACGAGTTGTAGGACAACCCGCCCAGTCAGAATCAGTAAATCCACGAATCTGAAGAGAACTAGTAGAAGAAATAAGGAGACCATGACCAATGGTACCTTTCAAATAACGTAGCACTTCGTAGAAGAAGAAGCTGAGATGAGAACTACGCGGAGTTTGGAGAAATTGTCTAAGAGTATTAACCGCATAAGCAATGTCAGGACGAGTAACAGTTAAATAAAGGAAACGACCAATTAAGCGACGATAAACTTTAGGATCACGGAAGATGTCACCATCAGTGGGAAGTAATTTCAAGTGTTGCTTCGTAGGAGAGGAAAATGTTTTAGAACCCGTTAAACCAGAATCCTTTAAAATATCTAAAACATATTTCCGTTAACATAAGAAAATTCCTTTGGAAAACGAGACACCTCAATACCAAGGAAATATTGAAGACGACCTAAGTCTTTAAATGAAAATAAGGTGGCAATCCTTTGTTTGAAAGCCGAAATAGCGGAAGCACAAGGTTCAGTGATGATAATATCATCAACATACACAATGATGTATAAAGACACCAAACCAAGGTGAAATGTAAATAAGGAATAATCATCACGAGACTGCTTAAATCCTATCAGAGCAGAAGAAAATTTCGCAAACCATTGTCTAGAAGCCTGTTTAAGCCCGTAAATGGATTTGTTTAAACGGCAAACTTGTGTCTCACCAGGAGACTTAAAACCATGAGGAAGTTTCATATAGATTTCCTCATGAAGATCTCCTTGAAGAAAAGCGTTATTAACATCAATTTGACAGAGAGACAAACCTTTTATGGCGGCAATGGAAAGGAGAACTCGAACTGTAACAAGTTTAGCAACTTGATCTTATGTATCATGAAAATCCACACCCTCTTGTTGTGTAAATCCCTTAGCAACAAGGCGAGCTTTATAACGTTCAATAGTTCCATCTGGGTTGACCTTAATCTTATAAACCCATTTGCAACCTATAGCAGTTTTTCCTGGAGGTAACTCTGTATATGTGAAAGTGTCATTTTCTTCTAAAGCAAAAATTTCCTTTTTCATAGCAGTACGCCATTGTGGAAGTTTCATGGCTTCGTTGAAGGTACGAGGTTCATCATGGGTGAGAACACGTTAAAAATACCCTATGCGAGGAGAAAACTGTTTGTAAGAAAGATAATTCACAAAGGGTATGGATGAGACTTAGTACAACCCGTAAAATTGCATTCATAATCAGCCTAAATATGAGGGTGGTTTAGCAACTGCGGCAAGTCGATTGTATCAAGATTAACGGTGGTGTTGAACCCCCTGTTGGAATAGTACTAGATATTGAGACTAACCATTTCAAAAATCATTAGGATCATCGTTTAAAAGATTTGAATTTACTGGTGATGATGGAGATAAAGGAGATTGAGACAAAGAATTAGAATCATTTAAATAAGTCGAAGTCATTTAACTATATAAGTTGAATTCACTGGTCGTATTGTAAAACAATATTGTTTGTTGCCGGAATATCAACAACATGTGATACGGGAGATGTATTAGCCCAAACGGGAGATTTAGATAGTGTAAGGGTGGAGTCCACATGAGTGGAAGATGATGATGAAGTATCAGAAAGTATAGATTCAAGGTATGAGGGGGAAGGAACTTGACTAGTATGAGAAGATGACCGTGGAGGAACCATATCATCATAATAAAATTCATTTGTTGAAAAATAGGAATCACTAGGTGTCGGAACAAGAACTTGACTTTAGGGATCCAGATGAGACAGATTAGTACAAGGAAATATGTGCTCATGGAACAAAACATCACGACTTATAAATTTAGTGTGCGTTTGTAAATTATAGACAATATATCCTTTATAACCGTAAGGATAACCAATGAATATGCAAGGGGAAGATCGAGAATCAAATTTGTGTTTGATATTAGTATTACGAGCAAAAAACATAAACAACCAAAGACTCAAGATACGAGTAATTTGGAACTTTTCTTTAGTAACATTCCATGGGGAGATTTATTTCAAGAACCGGAGAAGGCATTTTATTAATTAAGAAAGCAGTTAGATAAAAAAACACACTCACCCTTAATTTAAGTGGCAAAGAAGCCCTAAAACGTAATGATCGAGCAACATCCAACAAATGTCGGTGTTTACGTTCCACAACGCTGTTTTGTTGAGGAGTATTTACACAAGAACGTTGATGTGCGAACCCGTTATTAGAAAACCAGTTTTGAAGTTCCTTAGAGAGGAACTCAGAACCATTATCAGATTGAAATTTTTGTAGATTTGGCAATACTACAAAAACCCTAAACGGCACTGATATATGTCGAACTTGTTGGGAAAATTGATTAAGAACATGCTTAAAGAAATACATCAAATGAGTCAATGTTTCGGATTTTACTTTCATCAAAAAAATCCAAGTACATCGAGTATAATCGTCAACAATAGTAGAAGAAACGAGCACCATTAATAGAAGGAACAGAAAAGGGTCCCCAAATATCAGAATGAATTAGCTCAAATGGTCGAGTACTAAAAGAAGAACTTTTATTATATTTCAAGCGCGATTGTTTTGCCATAGGGCATACATCACAAACATGATTAAAACTAGAAGAAATAACATCAACTTGACTTGACAGAAAACGAAACCTAGCTAAACTTGGATGTCCTAAGTGACAATGCCAAATATCAAAAGGTTTATTCTTAAAAATATACGCTATAGAATCAAGACGAAATTGATAAAGGCCGCCAAGGTAATCACCCCGACCAATCACCTTCGTCGTCAACCGATCCTGAAATAGACAAGAATCGGTTGAAAATTTAATAACACAGTCTGAATCTCTTGTTAGTTGGCTAACAGATATAAGGTTAAAATGGAATGTAGGGATAAAATAAACATTATGCAGGCTTAATAATGGTGATAATTCAACCAAGCCTATATATTGTACTTAAGAGAAACTACCATCAGTATTTGTGCTTCACAACCTTTAGGGAAGCATTATATTGTTTAAAAAAATGATAGAGAACAAGCAACGTGGTGTGTAGCACCACTGTCAATAAACCATTGAGAACGAATAGTAGAAAGAATCTTACCAGTGAGGTTGACATTGGAATGAATGGATTTTTTTTACCAAAGAAAGTTCTTGAGAAACGACATGATTCCACGGTATTGATCAGAGTAAAAGTAGGCATTAAGGCATCAACATGAGTAGGCAAAATAGCATCGAAGTAGTAGAATCTACAAGAAACCGATCTTTGTTGTTCTTGCTTGGTGGATAACCAACCATTTTGAAGCAATGAGACTTCGAATGACCGTGAACTGATAAGGTCCTTAGTCCCACATCACCTAATCCAAGGTTAAGTGGGGTGTTTAAAGGGCTCATGGGCACCCTTAACTCATAGACCGGTTTTTGGGATAAGTTTTACCCATGGGTTCTTATCAAGGGTACAAGAGCCAACCATCATGCACCAAGCCCACTCCACCAAAGGAAGCCCTATAGGCTAGATTAAGGTAGGTTAAGCCATCGTACATTATGTATGGGCATAATGTCTACCCATTGCATACTGGTAGGTGGGTTAAGCCATCGGGTCAAGTTGTCGATAGAGTGGTGTTGTGTATGGGCATAGTGTCTAGCCAACGTGGACGTTGGTTTGGAAGCGTGGTTGAATGATAAGGTCCTTAGTCCCAAATCACCTAATCCAAGGTTATGTGGGTGTTTAAAGGCTCATGGGCACCCTTAACTCATAGACCGGTTTTGGAATAATTTTACCCATGGGTTCTTATCAGTGGTATCAGAGCCAACCATCATGCCCCAAGCCCACTCCACCGAAGGTAGCCCTATAGGCTAGATTAAGGTGGGTGGTAGGTGGGTTAAGCCATCGGGTCAGTGTCGATAGAGTGGTGTTGTGTATGGGCATAGTGTCTAGCCAACGTGGACGTTGGTTTGGAAGCGTGGTGGAATGAGAAGGTCCTTAGTCCCACATCACCTAATCCAAGGTTAAGTGGGGTGTTTAAAGGGATCATGGGCACCCTTAACTCATAGACCGGTTTTTGGGATAAGTTCTACCCATGGGTTCTTATCAAATGATAAGAAACGATTTGTTTCTTATTCACGGCCAGCAACTCATGCTCACAAGGTCATGATTCGAAGAACCAATAAACCCAAACACTAAAAATTTTCTTAGTATTTTTCTGATTAATTATCAATGAATGGGAAAGGCCTATTTATGGGCTACATTACTTGGAAAATAAGAAAACAAACCCTAAAGAGATCACTTTTAATATAAATCCTAATTCTAATAAAATAATTATTTTTCCTAATAAAAACTATTAATAAATTAAATAACTAAATATTGAAACAAAAATAATGTTGTTGTCGCGTTCTGCCTTTATTAGCCAAGGTGGCTTCCATAGTTTTGATAAGCTTGACCCGAATAATGGACCAAGAAGACCACAAATGCTCAAGTGTCGTACCGAGTCAACAACGTTGACAAGACCGATAAGACGTGGTCTTATCATTCCACCCTCCTTAAATGGGACTTTTGCCCTCAAAGTCCACTATATATATGGATACAGGCTCCACATGTGATCTTATCATTCCACCCTCCTTAAATAGGATTTTGCCCTCAAAGTCCGATCTCGACACACCTACAACTTGTTGTTTTTTCCGTATTCGACTTGGTGTATGTTATTTCGGCAATAGCAACGGAACAAACATTTTCGACAACCTCTACCGACATATGTGATGATGTAGAATTCAAATCATGAATTGCTTCAATTTTCTCATATTTAGCTACTTTAGCGGGTTGATACTTCTCGTAAGTCATCTCTCCAAACTTAGACAAAATGCCACACAAAAAATTAGACCAATATCCCATATAAAGAGTTTCCCATTTACACCAACTTAATGCTTTCCCTTCGAGATGCAACGGCTATTGCAGTTTTTCTATGAGGTGCGATACTGTTAGACTCAAAATATGATTCCACTTCAAATAACCATGCTACTACGTTGCTGCCGCTACAAATTGGAAGAACTGGAGATGGGTTTTGTTACGGTATTTGTTGTACCAAGACATACTACTCACACGATGTGTTAACACCGATTTTAGAGTTGTATGGATAACGGGCCGAAATACTTCAGTTGGGCTTAACGGGCTTAGATGAACACGGGTACCGCTGTGGGCTACAGCCTATAGACGTAACTTTTGGGAACCAGGGAAAGGAAATGCTCAAGGTGGAGTTAATGTCTCACACATTAACTCTCAAGTGGAGCAGGGTTCTAGGTGGGCAAGGAAATGCTCAAGGTGGAGTTAGTACTTGCCTTCTCATTAACTCAAGGTGGAGTAGGATTAAAGTATGCATAGTAACAATAATCATGATCGGGTGGGTAGAATATACGATGATAATCATATGATAGTAGTCTCGATTGATCAGTGAAGTGGTTTAATCTTGCCAAGGTGGAGATTGTTGAGTATGTGGCGCGATAAACCACATATGTATAGCTAGGAATAGTCCTACATGGAAGAAAGAGGAGTACATATGGATCTTATAAGCTTGGGCATCTCCTTACGTAGCAAGAGGTTTTTTAGATTAAAACCGCACACCTCTTATCCCAAAGTGGTCAAGTAGGGATAACATCGCTATGTGGCTGGGCCCATATATAATAGGTTCCTATGGTCCATGAAGATCCTAACATCCTTCACTAAAGACATCTTTGTAAACTAAAAGACATATCAAATAATATTTTTTTTTGGGAATAAAATATGTAAAAATTAATTCTTATATAATTTCATTGTTGGCCTGAGGATGCAACTCGAGAAACGATAGGCATGGTATGAGAGAATGTCAAGGCGAGGAAAATGATAGAAAGGATTTGTGGAGTGAAGAATAAAAATATCTATCGGGTTTTTCTTAACTTTTATAATGATAGGAAGGATAAACTTGATATTTCATATGTCGGTAAATGCATAACTAAATAAAAATTATGTCCGTGTCGTTACGACACGGGTTAAGCCCTAGTAGTATTACAAAGCAGAAAAAGATTTAACAGAAAATTCCTTTTATCACAATCTAGAAAAATATTATTGGTATTAGATATTTGGATATTAAAATGTCAGTTTTTTTTAACTATTTTTCACTTACTGCACATTCTATCGATAAGAATTGGGCGTTGAGAAAATCGTCAGATGGCGGTCAGCGGTTGACGATTTCCCTTAAGGTACGTATTCTCTATCTCTATATGGACAGTGCTAGTGCAAACATTCTCTCTATCAAAGTTCTTTCTTGTATTTAGTTTCTCGGGAAGGCTTGAAAATTAAATAATTACCAGGCTGTAAACGGGAAAATAACTTGTTTCATATGGATTTTATCATTTTGGTACACTACGAAGTAAGCTGACACCCTAATTAACGTTGGAGATTGATAGTGTTTTTGGATACAAATCTGTTTTTGACTTTTACTTCTCCCGAAGTTGGAATCAGAAGTAGAATTCAAAAACAAAATTATTCCGCTTCACAAAACTTAACCAAATTATTCGGCTTTTAGAAATCGTTTTGAAGTATGACACCAATCGATTTCTCAAGTTAAAGAATACTTACGGTGTGCATCCAAACAGGCTACGCCACCGCAGCACTGCGTGCATTCTGCATGGCCCCACATTTTGTTTGTTTGTGTCACTATTAATATAAGGGGCCACTATCTAATAGTGGTTTATGTAGTAGTGGAAGCCAATCAAGATAGCAATAATCTTTTTCAACTACCACTGTTGTGATCGTCAAATTGCCATTTCCAATTTATGTCCCTCCTTCCAATACTCTTAATTCATAATCTTCCCACCCAAAATCTACAATTCATATTGTCCTTCACAATCTTCATAGTAAGTAATAGATGTTCAGAAAGCCGCTCTCATCATCATTCTCCTTTAAAAGATGTGAGTTCCTACTGTCATCAAAACTTGCTTTCTTCTGTCTTTGATTTTAAAGCACATGCAAGCTGAATTTACATATCATATGATCATGATATTTCTGTGGAATGATTTTTTTGGGAAATTTTGAGTAGGTTTGTTTTATTAGACTGGGGATTTGGTGAAGTTTGATAGTAGTAGTTTGTGAACATTAGCTGTTTGTATAAATTCCTAAGAGAATACCATTGTTTAATTTTAGTAAGTGATGCTTACAGACAGTATAATCTTCTCACTTTTAAATGGTTTCTTCTAAGAATATTATCACCTACTAGATGTCTAACCTAATGGGATTAACGGCTAAGATACGGATGAAGGACACAATATTGAGGGAAGTAATATGAATCTTGGGAACGTAGTTGTTTCCTCAACGTCTTAATCTCTGTGAAATTATAGGACATAAATCTTGATCATTTGACCAACATTTTCATGATAATGGTAAATGTTTATCTTTAAAATCAACCCATTTCAGGTATTCATTAGTTGTTTTACATCTAATAGATGATCTGTATGTAGTCAGAGATTACAGTTTAAGAGAATTAATCAAATATGTAATTCAACTATAACACATTAACACCATTAGTATGGATCACATTTCGTTGTATGAATATAGAGTATCTATCTGCTCATCTGGATTCTGATCAAAAACGCAAACTGTTGCATATGCAGATTTGGAGACATATATAAGTGAGTCATTGTGCGGGCGTGCGTCTATGCTAAGAACTCAAGTTCGACCAGTAGACCATGCAGTGGGAACCAGTACAGGTTCCAAGTGAATCAACTTACCGAACAAATTTCAGGTTTGGGTCTGTTTATGTCTTTATTATGTTGAATTGGGTGATTCTGAAATTATGGCATGATGATAAAGAATGAATCTTATAATTCAGTGACTAGCTAAGAATTACTATAAGACATTGGATTTGGAATAGATTTAGTAATTCAATGTTTTGTTAATGATCTCGAGTGGTATCCAATTGTGTTTTTCTGGTTTTCAATCTTATTCAGTTTGTTAATATTCATATGGTTCAGATATTGTTAGCTAGCAGGGTCATTAACTCGAAAATTAGATTGTAAGCTGTTTTTCATTTCTTGCAGATGGAACCGTATTGATAAATTGTCCAGCCATAGAATTTTAAATTTAACTTAGAAATGATTTGCAAAATCATTATTTGTGAACTAATGTTTTGGATTATAGCTCTATTGAACTTTTTGAACCAATTCTTGAAATAACAGTTTCTTGACTATGTTACTGGTTGACATTTGTTTGTAGTTAGATTTTGTTACTCCATTGGCATTTTTAGGTTAGGCAGTGATACAGATATGTAGGATTGTATCTTTTGACAGTATTATAAATGGAGGGTCGGGTTCGTCGTGGTTTAGGAAAGCATTAGGTTCATGCAGCAGGTGCGTGTACATTTCACAAGTATATTACTATTGTGGGTGAGTGGGTTAATAACTTCCAAGTTGTCTCAAATCTAATAATAATTCACAATCATGTAGGTTTCATACAGGTTCCTAATAAAGATAGGAAACAATAGCTAATAAAAATAATTCATCACAAAAGTCAGTTCTTTGCACATAAATAACAAGAATTCTTAAAGAACCCGCCTACAAAACCTCCACAACCCCCCACAAAAGTCAGGGCCCAAAAGTGCCCCTGCCTGGGAAGCACTGACACAGACACGAGACATGGACACGACACGACGCGGACACAGGGATCGGCAAAATTCAAAATCCTCAGGAGGCGAACATGTTTATATACATATACATGTTAACTAAATAAATTTATATATACGAAGATCATAGTGTTATAGTATATCAAATACATTAATCACACAAATACATGAAGAAAAAACTCAATTTTATGCCGCTAGGTTAGCCAACCGGTAGAAAAAGTAACTATTATCCTAATTTTTCTAACATACTAGACTACCAAGTTAATAAAATGAAGTATAAATTTCTACACATGCGTCGTGTCGGTGTCCCACGCACGTCCGACACGGACACGGCACCAATATTGGCGGCTCGGTGCTTCACAGGGCCTGCTAATTCCAAGGGGCAGAAATAATTAATCAAGGGATACCAATGCAAAGAACCATTCACCTTTATAACACTGTTAAATATATCAGTTCAGACGGTGATCCGCAAACGAACAACATCTTCTCTTCAAAAGAGTCCAGCATTATTAAGGCATTTCTCATGTCAAGACTTTGAGCAAGTTTCACCATTGCTACACCATAATCCTTCAATTGCAACTTAATAGACTTAGAACATTTCATGTTATTGATTGATACCACACAATCTCGTAGCGACTAAGCATCCATTCCAGCTCTTTCAAGTTGCTTTCTAGCCCGTTGCTTAAATTTGAAGAAAAATTAAAAGATCTCTATAATATTTAAAGGAGGGCTGTTTAGTCCCATGACCCATCACAAATCACGGGAATAGTATTACAAAGTAAAGTGGATAGTAATATAGTATCGCTTGTTTATTTGTTTATGCATTTGTGCAGAGTTCGATGTCAGCAGAGTAGGTATTAGGTGCATGGCTGCTAATGGGGTAGCAGTTTGCGTGGGGTTGTAACAATCCCTTACCAATGGATACCCCGATTAACTGCATTGATTAGGTGTAGTCAATTCAAAAACGTCGGCAGATTATATTATTGACTGCCAATTATAATAACACAGACTTTCAGATAAAGAACTACTATTGCACTTGCACAATATCTGGTTTTCTTCCTTATTATTAAAGATGGAAAAGAAATTCTTAGTTTACTACTACTTACATTATTCAATTATATAGTTGAAGTTTTGTAATCTCAAGATCTCATTTCAGGAAGGCGGTGGTAAGACAGATCTAAACATTCAACCATATCTCCAGATTTAAAACCGAGCAAATTCCTAAACTCTATCATATAGTTAGAGAGATACTAAGTTGCTTGATTTGTTCTCTCAATCACTTTTATCTGTTGATTCATTTATCAGTTAGATACTCCGTATTACTATGGCAGAAATTTTACTAACGGTGCAACAACAATCCTAAATAAATTGGCAAGTGCTGTTGCCAATGAAATTAGTTTGGCTTGGGGTGTCAAAGATGACTTGAAAAAGCTTCAAAACACTTTAGACATGATCCGTGCAAAGATAGTTGAT